>VWZY01013566.1:11954-37663 GCA_013399075.1 Chloroceryle aenea | reverse complement strand
TCACCTGCACTGGTGACCAGTAGATCCAGTATTGCCTTCCCTCAGGTAGGGCTGTCTATTTCTTGTCCCAGGAAGTTATCGTCAAGGCATTCCAGGAGCCTCCTTGACTGCCTACTGCTGGCCATGTAACTTTTCCAGCAAATGTCAGGGTGAAAACTGAAATAAAAAAAGCAAAGCCAGATGGTAGGTTATCCTAGTAGTTAAAGAAAAAAAGGTCTGCACTGAAAGCATTTTGTGCTGCTTCCTGAGATAAACTTGCTTCTCAGAGTGCTGCAAGATTAGAGCATTGCCAGTATTTGCAAAAACTTTTATCTCTGAAGCACTGAGTGTGACTTGTAGAATTTACACACTTATGTACATGTACACTTAATGCCATAATGGGCATTAGCTTGCTTTGTCTAGTATTCTTTCTTTGAAACCAGTGGCTTATACAGCTTTTTCTTTGAAGACCTTTCTACATTTCGAAGTCTAAATGAAACAGTTCATTAACTAGCTAACCTTGGTGTGCTGAATTTGCTTTGGTCCTTGTCAAGGATTGTCAAGGGTAATGAGGATGGTTTAAGTGTGGAGTGCATGCTGTAAGTGTTGGTGCAAAGGGATTTCAGAAATGAGAAAGAAAAGGAATGGGATGGTCAGAGGGTACTTAAATGTACTGGATAATATGGAACCTGGGCATGACACAAATTGTAGGGAATAAGGGGTGTAGATTGTACTGGTTCTAGCTGGGACAGAAGCAACTTTATAGAATCCTGTATGGTGCTGTTCTTTGTATTTATGGTAAGAAGTGCTGATAATGCACCAGTGGTTTGGCTGTTGCTGAAAAATGATTGCAAAGCATCAAAGCTTTTTCTCCAACCCATGCCAAGGCCATTAGGCTGAGAGTCTGCAGGAGGATGCAAGGTGATCTAACTGGGATTGCTGACCTGATCGGACCAAAGGGATGTTCCCTACCACGGGATATTGTGGTCAGCAATAAGAACTTGGGGAAAGGGGGAAGATGGTGGAGGAACTCATGGTTATGGTGTTTGTCTTCCCAAGTAATGGTTACATATGCTGAGACTGTGCTTTCCAAGAAGTGGCTGGACATCTGCCTAATGATGGGAAGCAGTGGATAGATTCCTTATTTTGCTTTGCTTGCATATGCAATTTTTGCTTTCCTTATTAAACTGTCGTTATCTTGAAGGAGTGGTGGTGTTTTAGGGGGAAATCCTCACACCAGAATCAAAATGTCATCACAACACTGACACAGGTGGAAAATTTACATATGCTCTAAAACCATCCCTTGTCCCTTCAGCTCTTTACAACCATGAAAGACTTTCCATGGCTATTAAACTTTTTTCCTCTAAACCTGTTCATGTGCAGCCTTTAAGACCCTGGACACAGTTACTCAACTTCCAATTACTCTTTAAACATCACTGCTGGAGAGAGAGAAAGTTTAACGCAATACTGCATATTAATAAATTATTGGAATGTACAATATCTTTCATACTTCTGGAAATAAGTTTTTAAAAGAGAATTTATTATCCTGAAAACAATGTTTGTTTCATTGAAAACAACAGCAGCATTTTGTATAACTCTCTTGCTAGGAAGGATTGAAAAAGGACTTCAGGAAGTCATCAAACCTCGGGACACGCTCCCTTTCTATCCATACTGTGATACAAACTCAATCTCAGTTTTATCAGTGAAGAATAATAATGGAACAAGGAGGCCTTTCATTGTCTAGTATAAAACAAGCAGTTTGTCCTGGTGCCAGGCATGCAGTTTAGGAGCCTGAATTACCATGACCTGAGACTATTAGTGATGTCTTGTGGACTTGTGTTCAAAGTAAATGCTAATGGCTGCCATGATGAAGAGGTAACATCTTTAAAATGGAAGATCTAAAGCAATAGGAAAAAGGACACTATGTGATTTACAGTAATCGCTAAAGCAAGCTTATGACTTTTTCTTGCTTAACCCTCTATTTGGAACTTGAAATAGATTCTAGAACTGCAGGGCTTCCTTCACCTGATGACGAATGGAGAAAATGAAAAGATGAGACCTTGTTTGTGAAGTACCTTCAGTGAAGGTCATCACAAAACATGAAGTGCTTCAGCCAAGCTTATTTATTTAAGACTGCTATTCCTTTGATTAGGAGTTTTCAGGTGCATAAAAAGTTTGCTGGGGAACTTCACACCATAACCCCAGAAGGCCCCTAGGGAATACATTGAGACACTAGAAGCTGAATATTGCTAATGATGGGGTACTGATATGGAGAAAGACAGTGGGTAAGTCTCTTTATGACCTGGCCATTTCCATAAAAGGTGCAGAACCACTGGAAATAGGAAAAAGTGATTCAGGAGCCATACCATTCGAGGATATGAGGAAAGCCAAAGACTACCTAGAATCTAGGTGATTTGAAGGACCAAAAAAAAGGACTTCTAAATGGATACGATAGATAATTTGGGTCTACTGCTGAATGGGGCAGGAGGATCTTGTGACAAGGGATGAAATGATTGAGGTACTTGCTGCAGCCTTCTTCATGGCTTTTACTGCTAAAACTTAGCTTCAGTAATCCCAAACCCCTGAGATCTGTGGTAAAGTCTGGAGCAAGGAAAGCTTACCCTTAGTGGGGGAAGATTTGAATTATGAAACACTTAAATGGGACATACACAAGGCCATGGGACTTGGTAGGATGTACTAACATGTGCTTGTGGGATATACTGAATGAGCTGGTGGTTGTGATTGTAAGGCCACTCATTATTTTTGAGAGTGTGTGATGATTGAAGGAGATTCCTGAGGACTGGAAGAAAGAAACTGTCACCACTGTCTTGAAGTGCAGGGAGGAGAGTCTTGGTAACTATGTGATCAGTTTCCTATCAATCCCCATGAAGGTGATGGAGCGAATAATCCTGGAAACTGTTTCCAAATGCATAAAGGACAAGGAGGTGATTAGGAGTCATCAGCATAGATTTATGAATGTGAAATCATGCTTGATGAACCTGATAAGAAGATACAACTAGCTTGGTAGATAAGGGGAGAGCACTGGGTATGTTTATCTTGACTTTAGTAAGGCTTTTGACACTCTCTGCTATAACATCCTTGCTGACAAGCTGATGAACTGTGGATTAGACAAATGAACAATGAGATGAACTGAAAACTGGCTGAACTTCATAGAATCATAGAATGGTAAGGGTTGGAAGGGACATCTGGAGAACAAGTCCAACCCCCCTGCAAATGCAGGAATGCCTAGGAACAGATCCAGGTGGGTCTTGAAAGCCTTTAGAGAAGGAGACTCTCCAACCTCTCTGGGCAACCTGTTCCAGGCTCTGTCACCCTCACAGTGAAAAAGTTTTTCCCTTGCGTTGTGGTGGAGCTTCCTGTGTTTCACCTTGCTACCATTACCTCCTGTCCTATCACAGGGTGCAGCTGAAAAGAGACTGGCCCCTTCTACTCGACACCCACCTTTCAGATATTTGTAAACATTAATAAAATCCCCTCTCAGTAGAGTTTGTAGTGCTGGAGCAATTCCTCAAGCTGTATCAATTACAGGTTTTGCAAGCCTTATACTTTAACAGTTTTGTTCTTGTTTGTGTTCCACTTTTGTCCTAATGGCTGTCAGTCTTGAGCCTGCCCTTCTGCAAATCCTAACAGCAGATGTAGCTCAGCAGGTTCGCTAGAAAAGTGGCAAGCTGAAAATGATAGAGAACTTTCTACCTGCATAGCGTGTGCATGCTGTGTCAGTAGTCCAACCCCACATGACGTTTGTTAGTAGGTATTTGTCTCTACTTGCTGCCACAGAGGTGCTCACTGAGGTGTAACTTTCTTCTTGCTTCCTTAATGTGTCAGATTCTGAATCACTGCCTGCATTATGGGCATGGGTTCAGCAATAATGCTTTATCCAGGTCTTTGAATTGCTCATTTATCTCCAGGTGCAAGAGCAATTGCAGGGAGATGGGAACCTGTTCATTGAAAAATCAACAATAAAACTGGTGTTCTCAGTGCTTCATATCTATACAGACTTGTGCATGCATGAAGATTCAAGACCAGTATTTCCCAAGACAAATCCATGGAAGATGGGCCTTTGCATCTTTTGTGTTAAGGAATGTGTGCAGTTGCAAGTTGGGGTTTTTTCACTCATTTTGCAATTGCAACATTGGTCTTCTGCACTTTTTGAAAGTACTGCTTGCTAAGGCAGCCTATAAAGTACAGCAGAGACAAACAATACTGCCCCACTTGAGTGTCAGATCTCTCTAGAAGCACTGAGCCCAAGACTTTTTGTTGTTACCTAATGGGTGTGCCAGCATCCCTACTAAACCCAGTAATGGCATGCTCTCTGCAAGGATGGACTCTGAAGGTTGGGAATAGGTCAGTGATCATTGAACAGAAGAAAGATTGCAACATTAGACAAAGATTTTATGCTTGAAAGCATGTATCTCTGTACTGCTACAGACTTGCTTTGTTGCAGGCAAGTAAAATAAACCTGATTTTTTTTTTTAGAGGAATTTTTATTTTGTCCAGTATTTCAGTACAAGCTATATTGGGTTGTCACCATTCTTTGGGGATGTGGCCTGGATGTTAGTTTACTGCACGTTTCTACAGTGGCAATTCACTACTACCCTTTTTATTTCATCCATAACTGTGCAGCAAACTACACTGGTAACTTCACCCAACTGAAGTGTGAGGTGTTGCTCTCATTCTTTTGAGTTTAGGTTGGGGTTTTGTTTGGTTGGGTGGGTTGTTTCGGGGTTTTGGTTTTTGGTTGGTTGGTTGGTTGGGTTTTTTCTCTCTCATGCAGATCAGTTTCCCAATTGCCATGATTTCAGCTTTATTAGCATTCATCTGCTTCAAGTATATTGGTCATTGTAGTATTGCCTTAACAGGAAATTGTGAAATAAGAATACTACAGGTATCTGGGTAATCATTATGATACAAAAGCTAAAGGATCTGAGGTTTAGAGTAGCCTCTGCTTCAATGCAGGTTAAACCATTATCACTGAAATGAGAAATAGGTGGCTAACCTGTCTCACAGCACAGTGCAGGGATTTGTTATCATAGCAAATGAGTAGCCTAGGCGCTGCTGGGCTTTAACTACATGGTAGGAGTTCATAAAGTATTTGTGTCCCTCTAGTGCCATATAAAATGGCTATGTGCATGTAGTGAGCAAGCCCTTTGGGATAATGAGCAGCAGCAGTGTTGGGGCACAGTCTAAGTTTGGTCAAGCAAGGCATTCTGTTCAGGACTCTGAAAAACAAGATGTCTTCCCAAAGAGAAAATTTATGAATTTCACTACAGAGTGGTGTTCTGAAATGCTTCGAATGTGTGAAGTGAAATGTCTGGATTATCAAAACATGCAGATGCTTAATTTCTCCTGTGCCTTGCTTCCCTACCCCCAAAAACCAAGCTAAAGATTTTTTTAGCCTGCCTATATGTGTTTGAAACAGAATATTATAGGAATTTCAAACCTGGATGGGCTATTTCACTCCAGCTCTATTTTGCTTCTATTTGTTCTTATGCAACTCCCACTGTTGGGCAGGTCTTCATGGGGAAATGTTGAAGTAGCAGGAGGGATTTGCTGGATTTGTTCTGTGAAGTTGCCAGCACAGATTTTTGGATCATGGCCAAAGCTTGTTGAAGGCAAACTTCACATGCTTTTGTCTGCCTGAGTCAAAGCTTTTGCTTCCATATGTGTCTTGGGTCAAACCTTGCCTTTAAGTGAACATCCAGAAAGCCTACTCGGTTTATGGTAGCACTGAATTTGTACCAGGTAAATTGCACGTCCCTCTAGCCACATTGTAGGCAATGAGATTACCATGAGTTATACTAGAGCAGTGGCTGTCTCAAAGTCAGTCGGTGCAGAAAATTCCAAAGGGAGCAGTATTCCTTTAAGGGACAGCAGGCACCTCACCTCATTGTCACTGGCTGTGTGCTTTTTCTTGTTACCTTCTTATAATTGAAGGCCAGCTGCCAATAACACCATGTGGATTTGGAAACTGTGGAGCTGCACAATTCATCTTGCAATTATGCCTCCTCTGGGGTTCTGATGTTTTATTGTTTAATAGCACTAAATCCTTTTTAATTGAAAAACCTTCCAGAGGTACTAGTGTCAGACGAGTTACGTGAACAGTAGCCACATCAGTTGCTCCTATATGCACTTGGTTGCACAAAGCTGACTGCAAACTTGCATTAACACAAGATGTGGCTGTTATTTAGATCTTCTCTCAAAATCTTCTGAACTCTTGAATGCTTTCATTTTCAGCTTAGGATCTGTCTCTGCTTTTGAAGTGTCTGACACCTTGGCTTGACTGCTGGTCTGTATTTGTATTGGTATCTTATTCTGGCACTGTGGTGAATTTTGAAGCAACCCCCAATTATCCTACTTGCTGTGACTGAGTTAGTTTGAGCCATTTTAGGGTTTGTTTCTTTACAGGAAACTAAACCAGAAGCTGTGCCCCAAATATACATTACATTCTCTGTAGTCCTAGATGGAAACACAAGGCTGCCCAGGAAAGTGGTGGAGTCACCATCCCTGGGTGTATTAAGAAGACATGTAGATGAGGTGCTTAGGGATGTGGTTTCGTGGTGGGCTTGGCAGTGTTAGGTTAATGGTTGGGCTTGATGATCTTGGAAGGGCCTAAAGAGTGGTTGTGAAGGGAGTTAACTCTAGCTGGCAGCTGGTCAAAAGTGGTGCTCCTCAGGCCTCAGTATCTTTATCAATGATCTTGATGAGGAGATGGAATGCACACTCAGTAAGTTTGCAGATCAGACCAAGCTGTGCCCTGCTTTGAGTGTAGGAAGGCTCTTCGGAGGGACCTGGACAGGTTTGATCAATGAGCTGAGGATCAATGGGTTTCAACAAGGCCAAATGCTAAGTCCTGCACTTGGGCCACAAGAACCCAGGGCAATGCTACAGGCTTAGGGAAGAGTATCTGGAAAGCTGTCCTGCAGAAAGGGACCCTGGGCGTACTGATCAACAAATGACTGAACATGAGCCAGCAGTGTGCCCAGGTGGCCAAGGAGGCCAGCAGCATCCTGGTTATATTAGAAATAGTGTGGCTGGCAGGACCAGAGAAGTGATTGTCCCTCTGTACTTGACACTGGTGAGGCCACACCTTGATTATTGTGTTCAATTTTGGGCACCTCAATACAGGACAAACATTGAGGTGCTGGAGGGGCTCCAGAAAAGAGCAACTAAGCTGGTGAAGGACCTGGAGATCAAGTCTTACAAGAAGTGGCTGAAGGAACTGGGGCTATTTAGTCTGAAGAAAAGCAGAAGAGTGACCTGAGAGCTACCTGAAGGGATATTGTAGAGAGGTAGGTGCTCGTCTGTTCTCACAAGTAATAATAAATGGAAGAAATGGGAATGACCTCAAGCTACACCAATGGAGGTTTAAACTGGACGTTAGGAAAAATTTTCACTGAAGGGTTTGTCAGGCATTGGAACAGGCTGCCTAGGGAGGTGGTAGAGTCACCATCCCTGGATGTGTTTAAAGGCTGTATAGATGCGGTCTTGGGGATATGGCTTATTGGTGGACTTGGTAGAGTTAATGGTTGGACTTGATGAGTTTAAAGGTCTTTTCAACCTAGATGATTCTATGAAGGTCTTTTCCAACTGAGGTTTTATGACCTAATGATTTATCTGTACTACTATGAAGTCTTCCAATACAACTCTGCATGGGCCACTGGAGGGTTCCTGAAGTACCAAGATCTTGTTAAATCTTGAATGTTTCTTGAGACAGGTAAAGGACCAGATGGTTTGTGTGTCTTTAACTGCTGTTGACCATGAGTCCTCAATGCTTTTTCATTCCCTGTGCTTAATAAATTCCCCTTTTTCCTAGTTTGAAATCCTTTCCTTTGTTTAACTAATAACTTCCATTGTCTTTTGCCTTTGCTTGAATCACTTGTTTCCTATAATTTACTTTATTTTCTACATTATTCTCTCTTCACTACATTATGTGTTGCAGTGGTGACACCTGCTCCTTTATTCTCCCAGAAGACTGGGCAAAGTACAGCCTGGGGACCCCTGGAAACAACATAGCTTTTCAGCCTGTGACGTGAAAGACCTGAAAGTGTCTCTAGTGGCAGAATAACCCAGCAGTAATATCAGATGATCTCTGACAGTAACCTTGTGGCTGCCTCTGGCTACTAGAGATGTAGTCCAAGTCTGATTAAATCTAAGAAGTTGAAGGGCATCATGGAGATTTAGGACCACAGCTCTACTTTGTACAATAATTTTCCCCAGTTGCAGAGACTGCACGAACCAAGCTTCTTGTGGTGTTCCAGTGTACCTCTTGGTGCAAGAACACATCCACATCAGCTCTTTCCCATTTTCCCCAGCTGTAACCTACATTTTTCCAGTACTCTGCATTCACTCTCTGGTGAACCAGATTCATCAATCGAGAAAGACAGTCAGGAAAAGCAGTTAGGTACGTGTGGGCTCTGCTTGAGGCTTTGAGTGAAAATGGGGCATTATCTCAGAACTGCTAAGTGCTGGAGGTTACCAGTCTTACCAAAAGCAATTTCCCTAGAGAGATATGGACAAATCTTGTGGTGCAGCAGAGATGATGGAAACTCTCTGCACAGTCCTCACCCTGCATTACTGTCTATCTTAGTCCTGGCTACTGTTTAAATCATGAACTCATCAAGCCCTAATATTTCCCTCCTGTGTGGTGTCTTCCCCTCCCCAACAGCTGCGATTACAGAGCTATACAGTTGTAATGGTATTAATACTGTAGATCCTATTCCATACTACACAAGCAGCAGAAACTTACATGTTGATATGGATTTTGTTGGGGATCTGAGAGATTAATCTGTGGTGGTTGTGCTCGTCAAAGGAGGACGACTAAAATAGGAAAGAGAACCTTGTAACTCTTTTCAGGATGTTGTCACAAGTCTGTGGCATACCATATCATGACCCAGGAGGGAGAGGATTACAAACAGGCTTCTGCCTTGGCAGGGATTTTGGATTGTTGACTTTTGGTGGGGATGGACAATAGCATAATGCCCTCCTGACAGCAGAGTGCTTCTGGGCTGGGCAGGCAGCAGTGTGTTAGGGAGCAGACTGGTGGTAAGCACTGATTAGGGGTTGAGGGAGTGATATGACTGACTTCATCTATTTGCACTGGTAAGTCTTGCTCAAATATTGTTCCATTGTCACACCACACTCCTGAGTCCATTGTCCGTGGGTCATCGGAAAAGCTTCTGCAGACAACTTTTCCCTAAAAGTAATTTAATACTTCCCCGCCACCAGCAAACATGGTCATGGAGGGCTGATATTCAAGCAGCTGCACTCCTGGTGCATCTGCTGTGCTGCAGGATTAAATCCGCTGCCCTAGTCCTCTCTGCAACCCCAAGGTTGCCCATGTTTGGGCACTGTTCAAACTCATCTGGGGAGAAATTCCATAGTGTGTCAAACAAAAAAAAGCAGAAACAGAAAGATGATGCTTGCTTTTGGTTGTGAGACCTCCTACAGGTAATGATGCTGAGGTGGTAAAATGCTACTGTCAACTGTGCAAGGCAGACCAAAGGAAATGACATATTTTGCTTTCTAGAGGGGTCTGCAGAAAGTCGTACAGCAGAGGAAGCAGATGTTTGTGTGAGGGTTTGCCTTCAGACAGTTTTGAAGTATAGGCATGACTGGAACATTTAGTTCCAGGGATTAGATTAAACCTTGTCTGGTTTAATCTCTACTTTTTTGTTTAGTCATCAGTCTGGTTTCATAGTTTGAGATCTTCTTAAAACCAGAATACTGAGCAGGTGGCTACATGAATATAGAGCTAAATGACCTGCTTGTCTTTTAACATGCAAGAAAATAAATTTCACTTCAGATATTGGATACAGTGAAGATAATTGGACATTTATTACATTTCTTCCATTCTTTACTCTAATAAAACCAAATTTCCAAAAAGCTCTCTGTAATAATTAAAAACTGGTCTTTCAAGTTCACCTCCTGCCTCTGTTTGTGATGCTCCATCTGGCAGTACACTAGAGAACTCTAGAACATATGCTGCTCATCTCAAGGTTAGATACAGGGACTGTTGGAAGAAATAATTTTTTAAATTGCGAACAGATATATAATATTAGCATACATCTATTCCAGGCTGTGGAGCAATACCTTTCTCCATTTTCATCGATTTTATTTCTTAAAAAATTATTGCATTTGTTTAAATTGCTGGTTAATGCCAGGTTGAGGTACATGAAATACAGCAGTGGTTATGAACTTTTAGCTGGGATGAGAGATGTGACTTTCTTTAGGGACAGTGAAATGCTCTTTGCTCTGATTCTTGTTCTGCTGCAACCAAAACATGGGCATTCCTCATCAAATGTGTGACAGGAACAGGAGACTTTATATGTGGCCAGACACTGAAGTGCACATGTAGATGATTGCAGCAGCCGCATGTTGTTCATATGCCAGGTATAGATCTGGTGACCTGAGGTCCTCTAGGAAGAATTTACTTTTCTGCCTTGCTGAACAACAGCATAAATGCTGGTCAGCCATGCTGT
Organism: Chloroceryle aenea; assembly: GCA_013399075.1. Classification (NCBI taxonomy): domain Eukaryota; kingdom Metazoa; phylum Chordata; class Aves; order Coraciiformes; family Cerylidae; genus Chloroceryle; species Chloroceryle aenea. Next base: position 27,185 of record VWZY01013566.1, on the reverse strand, counting down.
AAGCTATGAGCTTGCTGTGACCACATCTGTGTGAGAGAGTTGCTGGCAGGACTGCACGTTTTCCAGCAATTTTTCAGTTATAACTGTCTAATGGTTTTGTTTTGTTAAAGTAATTCCTTGAGATGTACTGTCAGGGATATCAAGGCACACCTCTGCAGAGGCATTGTTGAGCCTTATTCTGTGACTGCTTGAGAAGTTGTCCCCAGATGGGGGCAACTACAGATAGGACATTTAAGTGAGAAATAAACATTGTTACCCCCAGCTGCAAGGAAGCTACTGGACTAGCTCTGTGCCTTGCCCATCCTAGTCTAGGAGGTAGCTTAGCTTCCAAGACATGTTTGAGCTCACGAATTAATTACCTTAAACTTCAACTATGCTCTCATTACAGGTCTTACATAACTGAAGTATATACTATCTACCCACATTTATTTGCTTGTGGTACCAGTATACTCTGTTAAAAAGGACCTCAAACTTTTCTTCAGGTTACTTACACATAGAACTTTCAGTTTATAATTGCAGTGTACAAAGAGTAAACTGAACTAATTAAGGGCCTGCATAAACTTAGTATTTATAAGGTACCCAATTAAATGCCTTGCTGATAACAGCTTATCGTTCTGGCTTACTTAAATGTTGCTAATTAGTGAAGTATTGATTTTTATTTTTTTCTAAGTACTGAAGATGGGATAAAACATGAATACGTGATCTTAAACCAGCATAGGTGGAGAGCAACTTGCTAGAAAAGTCCTATGACCTCCAGCCTGCTTCTTTCTCCCTTTTTCAAGAATCTCTGTCACTTCACCTTTGGGTGATGAGAAATGCTTCTCTTGCATCCAGCCTGTATGTGTTCTCTTGTATAACAGATATGCTTTTGGTATAATAGTGAGCTTAAAGGATGCTTCTTTCTCCCAAGATTCTCATTTGAATTTGAGTGAAGATGCAACTCTGTCTGCATTTGAGTGAAGATGCAACTCTGTCTGCTTATATATAAAAGTAAATGCTTTATGTAAAGACAAATCACACTTTTTTGCCTCTTGAAGTTGTTAGCTCTGTTTGCACTGTGTTTGAATTTTTAATAATATTTTAATCCGATGACGTAGTCCTCTTAAAAATATGGACTGACTTAAAAGGCATCTGCATGTAAATAGTCCAATTATAGAACATCCTCCCTTTCATGCTATTTCACAAATGCAGCTTTAACTTGAAAATGTGCTAGCCTATACAATGATTGCACTTGTTAATCATGTAGGGTTTAATTTATTTTGCAGTATTTTCTTTTTCACTCTGTATTTTGCTAGTAACTTTCCCCTTGAGAGTTTTCTGTAATAGACAAGATTTTTTTCCCCTAAGAGACCTGGGTCCCTGCTATGAATTTTGGAAGTATGACTAATCCTTCTTGAACATGCTCCAAATGTTAACTATTAGGATTCCCATACATCACTTAAAATTTTCTTTGAATAAGAACACAGTTATTTTAGGCAATATGTTTATGAGCGGTACATAACTAGTTCAGTGACAATAATAATGATAGTCAGACTCATCTGACCTTTCTGAAACTAATTTACTTTTTGACAATTGGAATGAGCAGAAATTAATTAGGCAAGAATCAAGTGCTCATCAGCATATTTCCTCTGAAAGCAAAGAACTGACTACCATTTGCAAAACCTGCCTGCTAAGTCACAGAATCACAGAATGTCTTTGGTCGGAGGAGACCTTCAAAATCATCTAGTCTGACCTTTGACCCAACACAGTCTATTTTAAGGCTGACATTTTTCAAGAACATTTTGTCAAAACCTTGTTCTGTATTTTGGCGTGTGGATGAGGAAGAGGAATACTGCTCCCATGATACCGGCAATAGGCTTTTTGGCGCTCACAGGGGGGAATTCCTTGTGGGTGCTTTCTAGACCTCCCAGAGTTTGTACCTACAGTCTGCAGAAGCCACATGAGAGTGGAACAGTTGTCCTTCTCCTCAATCCTGTATGACTGTTCGGTCAGACATGCTTTTGGTGCACAGGCTGAGCAGGACTTCTCGTGCCCTTGCTAACCACAGTAGGCTGCAGATCAGAGAGCAGAGGTGCTTCATTGATTTCGCCCTCCTCACTGTTTACTGCAGGAAGAGGAGCTGCTGGGGTGTGATGAGACCTAAGGAATGGATCAGTGAGAAAGGAGGTGCAAGAGAGAGTCATGTTGCAATTTTTTTTATTACAGTGTTTTTGTAGTACCGCAAGTCAGAGTAGGAGCTGAAAGATGAATAGGGAAGTAAAAAGGAAAGGTTAACAGTGGGCAGGTAGATCAGCAGCGCAGAAGTGCTGCAGCAACACGGAGGGTGAAGGAGTGAAGCTGAAGAGGAGAACCAAGGAGGGGAATGCAAGAGGGGAGAAAGAGAAATGATGTGATAGTAGCTAAAAGGGAGAGAGGCAAAGGCAGAGAAAAGAGGAAGGAGTTGGGAGAGAAAGGCAGAGAAATATTATTGTTAGAGAATGTCTACTATGTTTGAAACTCAAAACTGGTATCCCTTTGTTGTGCAGCAGAGAAATCCTTTGACAAAGCACAGGGATATATTGATGTGACACAGGGTAGTATACTCAGCATTGGAAACAGGGGCTGTATTTCTTCCTATAGCTGAGCTAGCTGGGCTTGAAGTTTTATTTCATAATACTGCATCTTATCATGTAGATACAGCTTACATCTGTAATGCTAGGTCTGCAGAAAGTATAAGAGCAATGTCTGTAGGAAAGCCTTTACCAGCTGATAAATTTTTTCTTTACAGCTCGTGTATACAGAGGTAACAAGCCTTTAACCAACGCCAGAGTGCACAGCTTGCTCAATAAAAATATGCCTTCACTCTTTGAAACGCATGAGATGCTTCATTATATTTGTTCTGCCTTGAAGTATCCACTTCCTTTACTTTCTGTAGATAGCAGGTAATACCTGTGGAATTGTAGTCATCTTCAAATAAAGTTTCATGGTTTGGGTTCCTTTTTATGTTTTGCAGTTGCCTGTGCTGAAAACTTCCAGTTATTTAGGATTTTTTGGTTTATCTTTGTAACTGTCCTGTGAGAGATGATAAATTAGGATTATTGAAACATTGGTTTTGAGGACAACTAAATACCACTGATTTCCTCCTTGCCAAAAATCAGTAGTTCATTTGCAGCACCTGGCATTGTTTTTAGTCTGCATCTTCTGGGGCTTCTTATTTTGCTCAGAAGCTGCATCCAAACAACTGGTGTTTATCTACATGTGCACTTCCCTCTCCTTCCTAGCTATTCTTTTTTAACCATCTAGTTATATGTTTTTTTCTCAATGTTGCTTTTCCTTGTTTTAGATTAGCGAGCATTAATCTAATTATTTGCTTAGTTGTTTCCTTTTCTTATATCTTGCTTTTATATTACTGTCTGCATATTTTGTTTGTTTAGGGTTGGTTGTGGGGTTTTTTTTGCTTATTTTCATATGTCCCTGGAGCATGGGCATAGTAAAATAGAATACTTCCTCTGCCCTGAGAAGACTTTAGTTGTCCTTTTTGCAGCCCCTTAGGAAAACTTTTTATTGCATTATTTTTTCCTCCATTTTAACATCCTCTAGTGAGATGGCTTCTATTAATTACCTTAACTGATCCAATAACTCTAAAGCACAAAACCTCTTAGCACCATCTTTACAAGTTTATTATTCATTAAACGGCCAATCATGTTTGTTGTGGCAATAAATTTATTCTAACCCACTTCTATATATTCTGAACAAAACTTCTAATGGTGCTTTTTGGTATGTTACCAAGCCTTCACAAAGCTGTAGATTTATCATAACTACTTGTTTTTTCATAAACAACTTTCTTTTATTGCAATAATTCACATATCTTTTATAGTTCATAAACACTTTCTATTAAACCTAATGCACACATACATGCATGCACTTTTATGAGTTGTTTTTTTTTAAAGTATATTTCAAAAAGTTATGTTAGGATTCACTGTGGTCAAATGCTTGAAGAGTTTAATTCCTTTTAGGGTAACAGTCTGGTTAAAACCATTATTGTTTTTCAGAAAAATAGTTCAGTTTATATGAGATATTAACTCCTACCCAATCAAGTTTGACACTTTTTGGTTTGGCATGCTCTACTCATGCAACCTTTATTGGCCACCATTATGCAAGTAGTTTTTAATTATAAAGCTATAATTCTACTGTTTTTTTCCATAGATGTTGTATTCCTTCACTATGCAGAATGGATCTGCTTATGAGATATGTGGTAAAGGGCATTGCTCTTGGCAGGATCATTGCCTCATTAACTGTGGGAGTTTGTGTTGAGTGAGGCAAGGTATTGCAGATGGCAAGGATGATCTCTGCACTAGGAGAACTGAATGCCCATGCAGAACAAATTCTCTGGCTGCATAACTTTCTCTGTTGTATAAATCTGGCTTTACTGTGTGACTAGAATACGATCTGTAATTTTTGGATCATCTGTGTACACATAATAGGTAATAGCACTTAGTATTCATTGGGGAACTGAATTGGTGTATAGACCATACAACTAAGAAAATACTGTATTTGATATAGACTCAATTCAATTTGCTTAAATATGATGTGATATCTCACATTGGTAAGGATGAACAATTTCCCATTAAAGGATCTCCTTCTGTTTTGTATCCTGAATAAAACAGTGGATTCTGTTGGAAGAAAAAGTATGACTGTAAATAAACAGTGTTACTGGGTGGAACTAAACCCCACATAAGCAGCTTTAGCTTAACACTTCCTAATTCTTGAATGTTTAGTTTTGTTGTGTTAATTTCGTTCCAAAATGAAGATTTTTAAAATAAGAATTTATAAGCAGGCAATATCCCTTGGGTGTTGCCAAACAGCATCATCTCCTTATGCAGAATCTCACTTTGTGCTTTTGATAGTACAGCACAGGATTCTCACATTGAGGATTTCCAGGGTGTTGAAGGGTGGGCTTGCGCAGCCTGTGGGATGGCCTGTACTTGCTTAATTGGATCTTCCCTTGCACCATGTAAAGGTATCTGTTAGGTTTGTATAAGCTCACATCCATCTCTTGGTAGGAGTGTAGCTGTATGACTCTCTTTCTTGTTGTTATTCTTTGCAGTATAATTTTTTTTTAATAGGAAGAAGTTGGACTGATTCTTGTATCTTTCAAGCTAGGAGGTAGTGATAGGGTAAATTTACCGTAGGGATGTTCAAATCTGTATCCCCTGCTCTCACCAGACCATACACTATAAATGAAAATTATTCTCTTCTTGGTGTAAGAGCTTGAAGTGACCACAGACCTTTCTGCCTTCAAGGCAAAATGCAAGGTGTAGCTGGTTTTAATTTATTTTATTTTTTTTTGTCATCACTAAAGCATAGGAGTTGGGATGAGTAATATGCTACGAGGGAGGAGGAATAGTGGGAAGGGACACTAAATAAAGTACTTGTAGTTAAACTGCCTGTTGAGGTAATATAATTTTGGACGATGTGGCAGTGAGCCCAGCATAAATGCACACTTTGATAAATGTGATTCTTGGACAGTAGTGCAGGCTGGAGCTCCTCCTGCTCCCTGGAGGTTCATGATTAAGCTGCTCCTTGGTGTCTTATTTCCAGCTTCATGCTCATGGGCGAGTGCATGAGTCCAGGGTTTAGAATGTCTCTTGTAAACAAAGCACAAGAATTGGAACTGAGTGACATGCAGCAGCTTTTACAGCTAAGAGTGGCTCCTTTCAGGAGAGCAGTGCTCAAATCACACCAAAGGGTAGCTGAACAGAGCTGCTGATGGGGGTGCAAACTCCTAAATTCTGATAAATTGTTGTCCTCATCAAAGGGCAAGTTGCTCATTTCAATTACAAACTAGTCTGCTTTGCAGGCTGCCATGATGCTCTCATACTACAGAATCCCTGTTTTATGGAGAAAATTGTTACCTTTTCCAAAATGTTTACCCTGCTGAAAATAGAGAACTTGTATTAACAGAGGAGAGGTCTATAATACTTGACACACATCAGCCAGAAAAAACCTGCAGTCTCTCTTGTTCTTTTTCTCATTATCTCATTCTCTCATCTCTCTGCCAGAACAGAATTGATTGGATAGGACATACTGAAATTTTGTTTTACAATAAATAATGTTCTACTTTACTCACCAAACTGTCCCTGAGATTAATCTCCCACTGGCCTTGTCACCCTGATGATGTAAAATGTATATCAGGTTGGTTGGTTTAAGCAGAGAAATCTTTTAATTTGGTTTTATTTCTAGTAAAAGGGCTGTAATAAGAAAAACTTTGTGAGTCTTCTGCCCATGTGATAACATTTTCACCATATACAAATGTATTTAGTTGTAGCATTGGATTTGATTTACAGACTCAGCAGAGAACTAGATAGATATTATTAACTTCGGTGCTAACTCTTGGGCTCTTCTCTGTTTATCCATTTAAAAAGACTGAGTTATGGTCGTCAATCCCCATTTTAACATGTAGTTCTAATGAGGTGTGATTGACAGTGTTCAAATAAACTGGCATCATTAAGCTGCTGTTCCAAAGGTTGTGCAACTTTGTGTGTGAACGTGTTTAGCTAGCAAGTTAAATAAAATAAGATTTCCTATGCACTAGCTATAGATTTTTTCTTTTTTCTTTTTCTTTTTTTTTCCAGAGAATGATAGCCAATTCTAGAATGCAATAATCACTGTCGTTTGAAACATTCATTAGAACCTTTAAAAAAAGATTGTTTGTTATGTTGGTCTATTAGAATTGAAGCTGATTGTTTTATGTTTGGTATTTGTACTGCATTAAAGGTAAGAGGGCCTGAGTCAGCCTGCAGAATTCAGGGGTGGACAAATGTGAATCACTTCTGACTAAACAACCTGCAAGCAAGAAACTGAAATTGCTCAGCAGTTGAGGGGAAAGCTGTGTGTGTGCCTTCCTTTTGTCATGGCACACAAGCAACTTCCAAGCATGTCATTGCTAATTTGCCTCTATATGTATTAATTGTTTGGGGTTTTTTTCATCAACAGCTTCATACGAAAGCTGAAGGAAATGAGATGCCTTTGAACTTTGAGAGGCCCATAGCAAAGAAAGAATGTCTACCAATACTACCCCATTATCCTTTTTAGGAGGCTGAAGATCGTTGCCAACCTAAGTCATGACCAGCTATACAGAGAAGGAGTCATAAAAAGTTGATGTGGGGGGAAAAAAAAAAAGTTTTAAGAACACCTGTAGATAGCCTTAATGCAAACCACATGCTTTCCCTTGGGTGGTAAGAATGGCAAGATACTTGCAGTGCTTGAATCAAAATGCCCCTGATTAAAAGCCTGTGGATCCTTTTGAAATTAGTTGAAACTACTTTCAGCTTGTATATGGAAGGGCAGGGGGGAAAGTCTCCACTTCAGGTCTTTACCAGTTATTTTGGTGACACACCAGAGCAGAGTTTCTGGCATTGAGAATGTTCTCTCTCCTTGCAAGTTCTGCATGGTGCTGGTGTTGGATGTGCCTAACTGCACGGGATGAAGTGTCTTCTATGTAGTGTATATCCATCAAAGAGTCCTTTCACAGCTCCCTCTGTTGATGTTGTGGGGGTTCTGTGGTATTTAACACATGACTGAAAATGATCTATTTCCACAACAATGAGGCTTGTTTTCACATTCCTGCGGGTAGCTGGCTGCCTGCAGTCCATCAGCCTAGTGCTCTCTTCATGTCATGATTTGTCTGGTCATTCAACTCTTTCATGAGCATCTCTCCATTTATCAACAGAAGTCTTAAGGCTGCCTTAAAGTCTAACTTTTCTTTTTCAACCTTTTTTTTATCTCATAAGCATTTTGGCTAATAAATTATTCCATAGACCAGATGTATACATTCTCATGCTCTCATATTCAGTCTCATCTATTTTCATTTTTGCTTCAATTAATTCTTTTGCTTCTTAAGGCTCTCCTTGGATACAGACGGCCCAGTTGCCTCTGGGTCCTGACTGTTTTGATGAGCAGTGAGGCTAAGACAAATTAACACAGGTGTCTTGTGGCTACCCAGAGGTCCATAAGAGCTGTCAGTTCAGTTTGTGTTTGTGACTCTTAGATGGGGCAGGAACACTCATTTCCAATATAATAAGGTTGCATTAATTTTTCTTCATATCTAAATAAATTGCCTTGTCTTTCTGTCCAATGGCAAATTTCAGATTTCCTTTACTGTAAATTCTTCCATTCTCCACTGTGTGCCAGGCTGCAGCATACAATAGATTTTCTTCTTATTTCAAAAGAAGTGTTATCAATAAAAAGAAAATTAAAATGTGTCATGATGATCTGGAGAGAAAATAAATACACTGAGGCTAAGCTGTCATCCCAATTAGAATTTGACAGTACAAAATACTGGAGGGAAAAAAAAAATCACAGCATTTCAGAGAATGTGAAATAATGCCTTTTTTTTTTTCTCTTTTTTTTTAAGGGATATAGTGGAATTTCTTTCAGTGTGAGATTGCTTCTCATAATAATTTTGTCTTGTAATACTCCTTATTTTCATCTCCTGCAATGGCAATCAGGCTGAATTTCTAAGTCCTGAGATGCTCTAGGCTTTAACCCCCTAGATTTCACCTTCATTGGCTTCTAATAGTAATGATATTTACTGATTCCTGATTCCTAGAGCTGCCTTTGCATAGATGTTTTGAATGGTTTACTTCAGTTAACTGTCCATTAATTGTGTGTGTGTGATGCTGTCCTACTTGCTGCCCTCCATCAGGTTTGAGAGATCCTTAGGACTGTAGCAACATCCCAACCAAAGGCAGTGGTTGGCACTGGCAATAGAAGATGAGAGCAGGTGACAAAATGTTCATAGCAATTAAGCGATGTTGCATATGCCGACTTAGTCTCTCCTGTTTTTGTGTAAACATATGCAAACAGGTGGTATTAACAGTAAGGAAAAATCTCCAGCAGGCATAACTTAATTTTTATATCATCTTTATATCTCTCTAACTGATATATTCAGTACACCAATTACAAAAGCAAATAGACTATGCCTACCAAAACCATTTTCAGTTACAATTTAGCATACTCATTAGAAATGGCTTATTAGAATATGAATGTCTATATTATTTTTTAAAACATCATTCTTCACTTAGAGTACCTAATACCACTGACAATTATCAAACAAATTACCAGTTGTCAACTAATATGCAAATAGCCTACTAGGTTGTTATCATTTCAAATAAGTTTTAAAATTTCCCGATTGAACAGAAATGCTGAGTTCTAATGAGTTCTAGTTTGCAGTAATGAGGGAGCTGACAAAAGGATGATTGCAGCAGGCAAAGCTGGGTTTGAGCAAAATCTTTAACTGAGAGGTATTTTGATACCTGTGTAGAACTGAATCCTCCTCACTTGACTTCTTATACTGCAAAATGTTATATGTCTGTTTCTGAGCATTGCCTCAGTAGGTGCTAACCCTGTTTGAGGGATTGACCCAGCCCTGCTTTTTGAGGGGTAGCTTCATAATTTAGAGTAGAACAGTTCACAGGATCAGAAATGTGATTAGTAAGAATCTTCATCTGCAAAGCAGCTGACATCATTACTCTTATACTGAGGTACCTCTAGATTGCTTATGTCCAGCTGTAACAGTTGTTAGACTTCCCCAATATTCCAGACAGAGAGAGGGTCTCTTCTTTTTCTTTTCTTTTCTTTGTCATTGCGCTATGTCTGAGTACTACATCGCCTTTTTACTTTTATTGTACCTTGTGCTTCAGTCTGAGTTTTATTGCGAGCTGTTTCATTGTACCTGATTTTACAAGATGAATCTACTGACTGCTTCAGAAAAGCACTTTATTTATTGTTGGTTTTGTTATTCAAATATGTAGACAGGGGAATCAAGAGAGTACGTGAGTAGTTTAGGTAAAGATTTACAGTTTCACTCTGTAGCACAGATGTTTGTATCAGCTTTTACATTTTGGGGAACTTGTGTTACCACACCTGTTCGGAGTTTCTCTGGGTCTGCATGATCTCAGAAAAGAAAAAACACGTTTATTCTCGTGTACTGCCTCTTCCTTTTGAGTTTTGTAGCTGAGGCTTAACATTTCCAAAATTTGTCTTAATCTAGTATTTCAGTGAGCTGGGATTCATGCATGTTGTAAAATCCACACAAGGATGGCAGCAACTACTTCAGACTGCTGTTGCTGCTGAGCACTTAGAAGTTGTCCTGGACAACTGTCCCCTTTGCAGCCATGTCCTCCCAAGCTGCTCTTCTCCTGTTAACCCTGTGCCTCATTTTGCTTCTGGCAGTGCTGCATGGGCAGGTGTACCGGTTTTGCACGCTAGAAGGGACATGGCTGCTGAAAGAGAATTCGACCCTGCCCTGGAGAAACCTGTCTGAGTGTGAGGCCTCTGACCAGGTAAGAGTTTCAGTCTCCTGCTGCTACTGTTGTCTAGGACAAAACAGAAGAGGGGAAAAATATAGCCAGTGATGCCTGCTCATTTTTTTCCTGTCAGAGTAATCTTTAACCATCTTGTCCTGGCTGCCTCACTTCAGTGAGCCTAATGGTAAGGGACATCAGGCCTGTCCCCTTCAACAAAGGGCATGTAGAGGGTAGACGACAGCAGGTTTAAATGTATGTGAGGGAGCCAAGAAAAGTGAACCAGGCAGTCCCAGCTGCAGTGCAGTGCAGAGGGGGCTCAACTGCAGCCCACCCAAACCAGAGGAGTGACCTAATTCATTTGCCTTTCTTCCACTGGCACATCATTACCAAAAAGTGACCATTTTGTTCTCTTTGTCTTGTTAGCAGCTATTAAGGTGATTGAGATGAACTAAACTGAAGGATATTTGCTTTTCACCTTAGGGCAGGGGGCAGTCCCTGCTTTTTGTTTGTTTGGGGTGGGTTTTTTTTGTCTCTTTACCTTAATTTGCTGTGGGCGATAGAATTAGTCTTGTCAGTGTTATTTTCTTGCTCTAATGCTTTATACGCTGCAGGGAGCTGAGACTTGGGGCACTAAATGAAGGAGAGCATAGGGATTTCTAGGGGATTTTTGTCAGCCATTGGCGTCAGCTATGCACTGTGTGCGTTCCCATGACACGTGATACCATTACTGCTGTGAGAACTCCAAGAGTAATGCTTTTGCTCATGTAAATTGAGTGCACTCCCTCTGTCCCAGGATACTGGAAACTAATACATACCTGGCCAAAACAGTTCAAGAAACTCCCAAGTGCTGTGAGATCTGTGTCCTCTGGAGATCCTGTTGCTCAGTTCCTAGTTCTTCAGAAGAATAAATGGCTGCTGACTAGGAGGAGATGGGAAAAGACATAGTTTCTAATTCTCTAAATATGTTACATTTAACTTTTTCCTTTAATTTGCAGCCTTATTCCTTGCCCCTTCCACAGTCTTGGATAATCCAGAAGACAATGTCATCTTAACGCAAAGTGTAAACCCCGTCATTTGACTTTTCCTTGTTTACCATTATGGTTTCTTCCAGAGCTGTGTTTGGCCATGCCAAGGAGAAAGATACCTAATGGTAACATTTGGTCATTTGGCATCTGCCTGCAAGTTTCCATGAAATTATCTGGATTCTGATGTTCTGCATACATGGTATCACTCCCTGAAATGTGAATAGCCATGTCTGTTTTTCCAGCTAATGTGTGTGTATATATCCCCCTAATAACCTACTTTGTTTTATGCATCTTGTATCTGAGCAAAAGTTGTTTGGATAAGTTTGCTGTATATTATAACTGCTTCTAAAACAAAATCCAAAGGGTTTGAGTGAATCCTTATGAAATAACATGTTTACTTTTAAGTGTGTAAAGTGTTTTTGATCTGGGTAGTTGTTCTAAATTGTCAGGTCTCAATAGTTTGCCTGAGCTTTGATACTGAAGAGATTTTTCTCTTTGTAAGGCAGCTCTCATATCATTCCCATCAAAACCTTCACTTAGATGAGGAAAAACCTGTATGTTCACCTTAAATCCTCCTGGATCTGCTGTACAGTGAATAGCTGTACTTATTTCTGTAGTACAGCAAATGTATATCTTTGTACAGCACAGGTCTTGGGAGTCAATTGCAGAATTCACAGCACAAAGTCTATTTAGAGAGTCTATTTAGACAAAGCGACATGCTTAGAAATGAACCAGAACAGAGAATATGAATGTGCCTCAGAGACTGAGCAATAAGCCTGTGTTATAATTTAGACCTGCCTATAGCTTTTCAAATACTTCCCTTCTTCCTAAAGATTTTGGCCAGCCCTTTCCAAGCAAGGGTCTCACTGGTCATGTCTTCAACGGTGAATCTAAAGAGAGGCCCAAACCAGGACTGTCAGGGGGGTGCGTGCATCCCCATTGCTCTGGCCTGCTTCAGATTGCTCCCTCCCAGTCAGTTCTGTAACATTCAGGTCATGAGGTGATGTTGGACTATGGTGGATTACCAAGAATTTGCATAGTTGAGGGGGAATAGAGACTATTTGAGGGAGGAAACAGTGTAGCTGTTTCAATCAAGGCATGCTTTGCCTCAGAGTCAACAAATGGGACCTGACTTGTTTTATTTCTAAGTATAGGTGTAGCCAAAGGACTCTCATCATTACACAGTAAGGAGTCTTGCTTTAAGTGTTCAACTTTGAAAACAACAGCTTTGCCATTTTTACCGCAGGATTGAGCTGTGTCTGTACTTTCAGCCATCTGTTAAAACTTGCTTGTGTGATAATTCATGCTTCTCCAACTTTATTACAAAATAATGTCACATTATCTATTTTCTAGCCTGGCTGCAAAACCCAACTGTTTGAGCAAACACCTGGGAACAGCTGGGGAATTAAGATTAAATTTTTCTTTTGAGTATACAGAAAGTGGAAGACTGATTTGATATGTGCATAAACTTGAAAGTAGAGGAATGACTTCTGATTATCATTATTAAAAGTTGGAAAGCAGCTGTGAGGAAAGAACTGAAGCCCATAAGCTCTCTCTTTTCCTCCCTCCTTTTTTTATTGTTTTGTTTTGGTTTTGGTTTTGTGGGTGTGTTTTGGGTTTTTCTGGTTGGTTTTTTGTTTGTTTTATTTTTTCCTTTATATGCTCTCAGGATGCACCAGAAGAACAGCTCCTGAATTTGTCCATCATATACACCATTGGATATGCTCTTTCCTTCTCTGCCCTTGTAATAGCAACTGCCATTCTTCTTGGATTCAGGTAACTGGTGAAACTCTGAAGAAAGTGGAGAAAATGTGTTATGTTTTTCTATACGATAATATCAGACTTTGACAGAAACATTTTATTATTACTTTCTTTTCTTCAATCACCTCATTATTTCTCTATCTTGTGACACTTCTTTGTTCCTTCCTACAATAATTTCTTCTCAAAATGCAAGTAAAACTCCTACATTATTTGCTGTGTTACCTGTATGACAGTGTGGAACAGATGCTTTTTATCAGTTGAAATATTTTGTTGTGATTTTTTTTTTTTTTCCTATTTCAATAGAATTTCTTCTGGAAGAGATGGGAAAGGAGAGAGATTCCAGCATTCCTTCATGGTGTCACTTTGCAGATGAGGCACTATGTCTGGGGTGTGAGAGGACATCTAGAATCATAAAATCATTTTGCTTGGAAGAGACCTTTAATATCATCAAGTCCAACCATTAACCCAGCACTGTGAGGTCATCACTAAACCATGTTTCTCAGCACCACATCTTCACATGCTTTAAGTCTCTCCAGGATGGTGACTCCACTGCTTCCCTGGGCAGCTTGTTCCAGTGCTTTACAACTCTTTCTGTGAATAAATTTTTCCTAATATACAACCTAAGCCTCCCCTGGCGCAACCTGAGCCTGTTTAGTCTTGTCTATCACTTGTTACATGGAAGAAGACACCACCCCCTACCTCACTGCAACCTCCTTTTGGGTAGCTATAGAGAGCAATAAGAAGTCTCCTGAGCCTCCTCTTCTCCAGGCTAAACAAGCTGATTTCCCTTAGCCCACTCCTCATAAGACTTGTTTTCTAGACCCCTCACTAGCTTTGTTGTCCTTCTTTGGACATGTTCCAGCACTTCCATGCCCTTCTTGTAGTGAGGGGTTAAACACTGTATTTGCAGTGCAACCAGGGCACAATCACTTCCCTAGTCTCACTGACCCCACTTTCTGATACAGGACAGGATGTTGTTGGCCTTCTTGGCCACCTGGGCACACTGCTTTTCAGCTGGCTGCTGACCAACACTCCCAGGTTCTTTTCTACCAGACAGCTTTCCAGCTGCTCTTCCCCAGACTTGTAGCACTGCCTGGAGTTCTGATCCAAGTGCAGGACCTGGCACTTTGGCCTTGTTAAGCTTCATACCATTGGCCTTAGCCCATAGATCCAGCCTGTTCACATCTCTCTTTAGAGCTTCCCTAACTTCAAGCAGAATGACACATCCACCTAACTTGGTATCATCTGCAAGCTTAGTGAAGGTGCCCTCTATCCACTCATCTAGATGTCCCCCCCAACATCCTCCTAAGCTGGAGAAATATGGGTTCGATGGGTGGACTGTTTAGTGGATAAGAAATTGGTTGGTTGCACCCAGAGAGTACTGGTCAATGGCTCAATGTCTAGATGGAAAAATGTGACAAGTGGTGTCCCTCAAGGGTCTGTACTGGGACCAGTGTTGTTTAATTTCTTCATTTATGACATGGAGAGGGGCACAGAGTGCACCCTCAGCAAGTTTTCTGACAATACTAAGTTCGATCGTGCATTTGATTCGCCAAAGGGATGGGATGCTATCCAGAGGGACCTCACAAGCTCAAGAGGCAAGCTTGGGTGAACTTCATGAAGTTCAACAAGGGCAGGGTCCTGCACCTGGGCTGGGGCAACCAGCATTATCATACCACTGGTAGAGCAGTCCTTTGGAAAAAGATTTGGGGGTACTAGAAACTGAAAAGCTGGATATGAGCCACCAATGCACAAAGGCAGTCCAGAAGGCCAATTGAATCCTGGGCCCGCATAAAATGGAGCGTGGCCAGCAGATTGAGAGAGGTGATACTTCCCCTCTACTCTGCCCTGGTGAGACCTCACCTGGAGTACTGTGTCCAGCTCTGGAACCCCCAGCCCAAGAAGAATGTGGACCTAGTGGAGTGTGCCCAGAGGAGGGTCATNGTACTGGGACCAGTGTTGTTTAATTTCTTCATTTATGACATGGAGAGGGGCACAGAGTGCACCCTCAGCAAGTTTTCTGACAATACTAAGTTGGATGGTGCATTTGATACGCCAAAGGGATGGGATGCTATCCAGAGGGACCTCACAAGCTCAAGAGGCAAGCTTGGGTGAACTTCATGAAGTTCAACAAGGGCAGGGTCCTGCACCTGGGC
>VWZY01013566.1:0-11305 GCA_013399075.1 Chloroceryle aenea | reverse complement strand
ATTATCATACCACTGGTAGAGCAGTCCTTTGGAAAAAGATTTGGGGGTACTAGAAACTGAAAAGCTGGATATGAGCCACCAATGCACAAAGGCAGTCCAGAAGGCCAATTGAATCCTGGGCCCGCATAAAATGGAGCGTGGCCAGCAGATTGAGAGAGGTGATACTTCCCCTCTACTCTGCCCTGGTGAGACCTCACCTGGAGTACTGTGTCCAGCTCTGGAACCCCCAGCCCAAGAAGAATGTGGACCTAGTGGAGTGTGCCCAGAGGAGGGTCATAAAAATTATTAGAGGACTGGAGCATCTCTCCTATGAAGACAGGCTCAGAGAGTTGGGGTTGTTCAGCCTGGAGAAGAGGAGGCTACAGGGTGATTTATAGCAACCTTCTAGTACCTGAAAGGGTTCTATAAGAAAGGAGGGTAGGGTTTATTCACAAGGGTGTGTAGTGACAGGACAAGGAGTAAGGGCTTTAAGCTAGAAAAGGGTAGATTGGGAAAAAGTTATTTAATATGAGGGTGATAGATCACTGGAATAGGTTGCTTAGAGATGTGGTGGAGGCCACATTCCTGGAGACATTCAAGACCAGGCTTGATGAGGCTCTGAGCAGCCTGACCTAGTTGGAGATGTCCCTGGTTATTGCAGGGGGATTGGACTAGATGACCTTTAGAGTTTCCTTCCAACACAATACATTCTATGATTCTAGATCATTGCTGAAGATATTAAAGAGAGCAGGCTCCAATACTGAGCCCTGAGAAACACCACTTGTGACTGGCTGCTAACTGAATTTAACTTCATTTACCACCACTTTTTCTACCTGGCCATTCAGCCAGTTTTTTATCCAGTGAAGCATATGTCTATCCAAGCCATGAGCAGCCACTTTCTCGAGGAGAATGCTGTAGGAAATAGCATCAAAAGCTTTAGAAAAGTCTAGGGAAAAAACATCCACAGCCCTTCTTTCATCTACAAAGCAGGTCACCTTATCATAGAAGGAGATCAGGTTAGTCAAGCAGGACCTATCTTTCATAAACCCATGCTGACTGTGCCTGATTGCCTCATTGTCTTGTGTGCACTGCATGATGGTACTCAAGATGGTGGAGGACAGAAGTTTTCATCTTGCCTTGCTTGTAATTACACAGAGCGCATAAGGATATATTTCAATGTTGAAATATATGGATTTTTGACCAACTTCTTTTTTGAGAACTTTTAGAAATGCTTATTTCTTTTGCAATATGGAAGAGAAACTACTTTTGAAACTTAGTTTCTGTGAAATAAATTGCTATCCTAGTCAGATTGGTGTATTGGGTTCATCTGGGTATGCGTCAATTCCATGGAGTGCATCAGAAGAGACTGTCGATTGCATGTTCAAATGATACTCTATATAGGGTTGGTTATAAAAAAGAAGGGAGGAAAAAAACAAAACAGAAAACAAACAACTTTGGATTTCAATGGAGAGATCTCTTTTTTTGAATTTGTAAATGCAAGAGGTGTCTTTCCTACAGTTTGAGGGTTCTGGGCACAGGAAATTGATATTTAAAAACCACACAGATGAGGTCCTGCCCCATTGTGAGAATGGAAGTCCCTCTGCCATGAAGCCCTGCCTTCCTGATGCTATATAGTCGGGTCCCATTATCCCTTTTACACACTGATGAGGCTGCCTCATAAAAAAAGTATAGTTTTCCATCTCCTGGTACTATAATTTCAAATCACATCAAGAACCTTCACTGCTCTTACCCGAAGAAACTTTCTTCCCTGATTAAAGGACTACCATTGCAATGTAATGATCACTTGCTCTGTGCCAGAGCTCTCTGTTAGCAAGGTCTTCCCTCCTAAGTATTTAGACCCCTTACATATTTTAAAAGATAAGTCATGCCTTTTAGCTTCTAATTTCAAAAACCAAAATGGTGCAAGCCTTCTATTATTTTACCACACCTTTTATCATTGTATTATCTCTTCTCCTTCTAGTGGAGAAGTGTAGGCTAGATATTTCAAAGAAGATTTTAAATTACTACAGAAAGAGAGCGACATGCTCACCGTCTCTGAGTGCCACCCAATAACTATGATTTGTATGTGTTGTACTTGTGCAACTTTGGGACTCATCTGACAAAACACCAGATGGTCTTGAAGTTTCAAAATGTCTCCCAGGATAAGTGCTTTATCCTTGTTCCACCCATCAATGACACTTGCTGAGTAATCCTAGCAGCCCAAGAGAAAGTCACAGAGCTCAACAATGTGTGTTTTGAAGGAAGGAAAGATTTCTGTGTCTTTTGTCAGAGAACAAATTGCAAGAAAAGCCACCAAGGGCTGGTAGGAGAAAGGGAATTTTGATGCCCTGGTTTTTGTGGGAGATGATTTAGCATTTTTTCCTTTAACTGTAAACCAGGGACTGGGCAAATATACATGAGTGTGTGCTTCTGAATTTGAAAATGAGGTTTCAGAGATGTTAAAAGGGCTTGAAAGCCTCGTTAAACTATGCTGATAATCCATTTTGTTCTTTCTTGTCTATAGTGTTTATCTGGAGACACCTTGGTCCTGGATCTCCTAAAATATGACTTACCTCTATGTGAATTGCAGTTACTGGATTCCAACTAGAACCTCCATTTCTAGCCTCTCTCCAGAACTGTGCAGCCTCAAATGGGGATTGAAATCTAATTTGGTGGCACCAAAATGCTGATATTCTCCACTTTCATAATAAGAAGGCCTTCTGAGTTCTTAGACCACAGAATAACCTTTGTATTTGTTTTTAATGGTGATACAACAAAGGAAAAAAAAAATATATTTAATGTTCAATTTTGCATCCTCTGAAAGAAATGGAAGAAAAGTCTGTAATTTCAGTGATGGAAGCTGAATTAGGCCCATAGCTTCATGACTGAAACAATTTGAATAACTTGAATTGCCTGAGGCAGAAATACTCAGTAACTACTTGTAACTTATTTTCTTCAATTGACTAATTTACATAATTTTTTCAATCAGATTTAAATGTAGCAGTTCTTGAAGGGTAGCAACAAATAAATTTTGAGTTAAAGGAAAATACATATTAATCATAGGTAAATTTTGAAATAAGCTTTGACTTAAAATTGATGCAAAAACATTCTATTTGACTATGGAAGATAAAAAGGTCTTCCACTTCAGTGTAAACCCAATAACATTCAGACCAAGTCTATTTTTCTACCCAAATTTATAAAGCAGTAGAAATAGATATTTAAAGCATAAGTTCACTGAAATTCTTGCTGAAAGAGTTGCTATTTAATGTTACCTGAACCTTTTAGCATCAAAAAAGAATCATGGCTAGTGTAACTTCCTTTGAAGCAGTGTGTATGTACTCTTGGAGCAGCAGAAGAAAAATGTTTATGGATAAGGCTGGTACAACATTGGCAGCACTCTGCAATTGGATGCTATTTACATGACTGTGTTTTCTTTTGCTATCCCTTAACATGGTCGTTTTTGACAAGTAGCAATTTTATTGTCTTTGCAGCTGGCTGCTGAATTTCAAGAGTATTTTTTTTCTTTTTTTTTTTTACTTTCCTTCAATTCTGAATGTAGAAGTGAAAATTCTGTTCCTATTATAAATACTTCTACGGGAAGTATTTATAATAATATAATTCCCCCAGGATTCTCTTGTCAAAATGGTAATTTACAGGTGAATTGTTTTTTTCATTGTGGTTTTGAGCACGACTGTACTGCACAGCGTTTCCTGAGCCTTGCCAAAGTAAACCTGTGCAGTGACATTGGGGTCAATCCAAAGAGATTAGATTCAGGATTATGTAAAACTCGACTTTTTTAGTCCTTTCAGATATGTCTTCTGAAAATTATTTTTTTACTGAAACTCGTAAAATATTTTTTTTCCTTATGCACTGAAATCCTTCCTTCCCCCAGATATTCACACTTAGGGCTGAAGTTTTTCATATCTTTTCCTTGATAGTGATTTCTTCCCAAAGACAGTTTGAAATCCCTACGTCTATTCTCAAATTATGGGATTTCCTTTGGTACCTCTTGATTTCCAACAAGGTTCATTATTCCCTCCCTCAGTCCTATGTGTCAAGCTGCAGTATTTGCATAGGTAGTGGATCATGACTAGTTCTTCCTTTCTACAGACATCTGCATTGCACGAGGAATTATATTCACCTGAACCTCTTCACATCTTTTATTCTCCGGGCTATATCTGTCTTCATTAAAGACTCGGTGGTGAAATGGATGTACAGCACAGCCACACAAGAGCACCAGTGGGAAGGACTTATCTCCTTCCAGGTAGGGGCAGACACTGTGGTGTCATTCTTGGGATATTGCAGTCATCCCTGTGGTGTGTCTACATGACAGCAGGTAATTTTATTTTGTACAATGAGCATTGTGCAAAATGCTGTTATTTGGCCCATGGAATTTCTCTGAAACTTGGAACACAATATATGTGGCTGTGGTTGTGTCACCCCAGGCTTGGTACAGGCAAGTAGTTTCTTTGTCTATGTGAAGTTTGCCCCTACTAGGCAGAGGAAACATGAAAAAGTGGATTTTTTGATATATATCTTCTTCCCAGGCTGCAGTTTCATTTCTTCTAGCAGTGACAGGAGGGCACTAATTTCTCTAAGCCAGCACCTTTTGTGATAGGACTTTCTGTCTTCTATAATGACCAAATTATCTGGTTGGTCTTGGAGACCTTTATAGACTACTGATGACAGAAAAAAAGGAAGTGTCTGATTAAAATGCAAATTTGAAAGTATTTAGAAAGGCTTTAGAGGCTAATTAAATACTTATAATCTAAGGGAGAGGATATACAACTCTTCCGTGAATATGATGAAAACATGCCCTTACCACTTCAGATTTGGAATACAAAATGTACTTGAATCTTCAAAAGAAGGAATTTTAATTATCTGTAAAGCTTTCGTGATTCTAGAACATGGGTATAGTGTGTGCTGCTGCAATACAGTGTTGGGGTCATGATGGGTCTGTCTTCTGATGCATACTTAGTACCCATCCTTTTCTGGAGCTCTGCCTAAGGCTTAAGTGCTAATGCCACATAGTGAATCTCTTAATGATGATTTAGTTCTTTTCATCTACAGTGTATCAATTGGCAGAAAAACAGCATTGTAATACACATCGTAAATGGTCTGGAAATGTTTGAATTGGATTGTCAGTCATTCCCTCCTTCCAAGAAAACCTAGGCTTTATGCTTTCACACTGGTTTATACAGTAGTGGTTTCATCAGATTTGATGGATATATTAATTGGGTAATCAGATTTCATACTTATCTAAAGCCCTGCTGACCACCTCTCTGTGATTTATCAGCCAAGAGAGATTTTACCCTTAAATGTGGTGTTCTGGGCACTATTGACATTCCATCAAAAATCCTTTGATTTTGAAAATAGTCAACATTATGGCATTCAGTATTTGCTCTTTGATAGAGAAATTCTCAGCTGCAGAATAGAATGGCTGGGGAAATGAAAAGATTCACTGACTACAGTTGATACAGTACCTTTCACTTGCTCTTCTTTTCATTTTCGCATTGTGCTTTTCAAATTATAAACCATTGCTTATTGAGGGGAAAATACAGAACATGTAAATTTTTATTTTTTTTAAAGAGGAATGTTGTTGAAAGCCTTTATCTACTAAGCACCTATTACTGACTTCTGTCCCTTTGGTACTCAAATGTGATTAATTTAGCAAGCATCATTTTGAGGAGCAAGAGGAGGAGAGTGAGCCAGTCTTTGGGGTTAGTATTCTTTTATTCTCAGCCCCTGTTGCATTCATTTGGGCTGTGCTTTCTTCTGTCACAGGAATCACTCAGCTGCCGCTTGGTCTTTGTGATGATGCAGTATTGTGTGGCTGCAAATTACTACTGGTTGCTGGTGGAAGGCATGTACCTGTACACACTGCTGGTACTTTCAGTCTTTTCTGAACAGAGGATTTTTCGGCTTTATCTCTTCATTGGCTGGGGTAAGTTGATCTTTCTGTATGTCTGCCTGTGGCCGTGTGCACTGGCAGGTGGTATAATAAGAAAAAACATTGTGTGTCTATTGTAATGCTGCCCAGTCCCTTTTTGTTCACAGACCCGTATCTTCTCTGAGCTCGAGGGTGCTGGGCTGGCATAGAACCTGGATGCTCATAGCATAGAGGTTCTAGGTTCATAATGCCGGGGCTGTGTGACACCTCAGAAACTCCTCAAACCGGTGACAGACACATGGTACTTTCCCTGTAAGCCACCAGCTTCCCAATACAAAATATTTGTGGGTCGCTCCAGGTGAGGGTGGACTTTCCTGATCTGCCCTACTTCATCTCATGAGAGCTTCCCATTGCATTCAAATGTGTTTTAACTATTTGTGGTGCAAAATAGCAATGATACCTCTGTGTATCTGGTCAAGTATAAGAGTAGAGAAAAGGTGTCAGCATGACCTAGGGGGCTGCAAAGGGGCTGATAAAGCAAGGGACTTGCTAGCAGGGAGTTGTCAGATTGGTTATGTGAGCAGAATCAGTGGTAAAGCAGTCACTGTCAGGCAAAATAGTGGTCACAGTGCACATGCCATGGGTAGGTGTGTGCTTGAGATTAGGGGCTGTGGTGCCTTGAAACCAGTTGGCTGAGACAGTCACCTTCTGTAAAAATGCTAAAGATTTGAGTCCTTCACTGTCTAGTTATCCCAAAAATATATTGCTGTTCAGGATTAATGCTATTTTTGGAATGGTCTCTTGTGTCCTTTTATAGCATTCTCTACCTTCCTTTTCTCCCTCCTCCCCTTTTGGTGGAAATCGGATGACTTTTGGAAAGCTGAAAGTAAATCCAAGTCAATACTGCAAGTGCTTTCACAGCTAATACTTTGAACATACAAATTGCTTTGTCCTTTTCTCTCTATGAATTTGCCAATTGTGAATAGTCTATCAAATGAGTTCACTGGTAAAATGCACATAAATGGTGTACTGTGAATTACTCCATTCTAATGAGCAATGACATATGAGGAGCAAAGGCTTTTTGACATCTGTTGGGAATAAATGCAGGTAGTATCAGTTTCCTGATGGAGAGTTTTAGTTTAAAAGTTCAGTATCTTCCATTATTGTTTTCTATAGGACATGCAGCAAAAGCAACACATTTTGTGCAACATTTGAACTGTGCATGTTTTAATCACTGCTAGCCATACCCTCCATACCCTCAATTAAAAAAAAAAAAAAAAAAAGTGGGGTGAGCTATCCTGAAGCACTGACTGAGCTCAGGAAAGAAAATGGAAATTAGAGGAAAATTATATCTAGCCAGCTTCTGAGGGTGTTGTGTTGTTTAATAAGTGAGGAATGAGATGGTTTTGATCTGAATCACTTAGAGTTCGTCTCTTGCAAAAGCAGAAGGCAGAAGCAGAAGACTCTATTTTGGTTTTGTTCTTCCTTTACAATGGAAGTTTTGCTACTGTATTTTGAATTTCTGGATCAATTTGTGAAAGTGACTGTCAATGCCAGAACTTGACTCAGGATATATGGGTTTCATCCAAGCTTCCTAAAAAATTTCTGCCCATGCCATTCAATCCTCATCTACAGTTTCTCATTATTCCAGCCATGGCTCCATGACAGGAATTTTTTTTGACTCTTTCCCGCTTCTTTGCTGGTGATTCCATTTATTGGGTGCTCAGGTCCCTTACCAGGGGCCTTTCTGCTTTATGCAATGTTCAGTGGATATTTATTTTTTTTTGAGCAGCATTGTAGCCTCAGCAGAATGATGAAGCTTCAGAGAGACAGTAGGTTGCTATTAGAGCTGAGAGTCCTGCTCTTTGAATTGGTTTATCAACTATAAAAATAAATCAGGATACAAAAAAAAATATTTATTTGATTGTCAGAGCTGTTTTGGTACCCTGACCCTTTGTTCTGTTAATGAATTCTCCTATTACAGGATAATTTTTTATCTTATTCATTACTCATCATTTGATTAATATTTATGTTTTCAAATTTCCTATATGTATTATTGACAAACTTACTGTTTGTTAGTGATTTCATGTTGTTAGTCTTCTAATTATAACTGAATTTTGTGATCACTCACAGACCATACAGTATTGGTTTTGCTGTCTAAATAGCTTCTGCAATACCCTCTGTGATCACATATGTTTGCATTTATACTCTTTCAAATGTACATGTGAATGAAACAATGTATTCTACCCAAGGTTTTTTGTCCACCTGAGTGTTTGTACATTCTCTGGGTCAAGATGTTTGCCCTGTTGTACTTCTTTCAAGGAGCAACAGGTCACAAAACAAACAAGAGCAAATTATTTCTTCGGGCAACCCCAAGCAAAACCATAATGTAAGGGCCAGCTTTTAAATATGTAGAAATGTTGCAATATCTATTTCTCTCTAAGCTTTTAAACTGCTGTATAAAATAGTGTTATATTTTCTTATAACAGAGGAAAAAGTCCACATAATTGTGTACATAAAAAAAAAAAAACAACCCCCCTCATTTTATGTCTAACATGGTCTTTTAATTTTGTTTCAAAACACAGAAAAAGGGTGAACCTGCTTTTCATATAGAAACATGTAAAATATACTACGCATGTGAAATACACCACTCAGTCTGTGTTTTCATAGGAACAGTTAGCAGGCAGTGAGGTGTGTAAAGAAAAAACCATATAAATTAATAAATATTTCCAAAATATTTTTTTTACTATATGATAATTTCAGGTCAGTTCATAGTGTCATTACATGGTAGTCCATTTAGTATTAGTTCAAATCAGTAACTACTTTGCAAAAGTCAGAAAAGTTATAAAATCTTGATAGACATAAGGAAACTCATGTTGTTTACAAATTGGGAGTCATTTATATCAACCTCATGTGCATCGGTAGAATTNAGCAAAGCCAGCAAAGCAGGTCAAAAGGCAGAGAGGGAGGGAGACCCAAGACCCTCCTGATCCCTCAGCTTTATAGTGAATATGATATATATAGGGGATGGACTGTGTGATTGGTCGGTTTAGGGTCACNTTGTTTACAAATTGGGAGTCATTTATATCAACCTCATGTGCATCGGTAGAATTCTATAAACCTCCCTGATGACTTGTTAGGTAACTGTATTCCTATAATGGCCTGTAATCCTTGCTGAGATCTCACACCATACTAGGCTTTGAGATGGCAGTGTTATTTTTTTTCCTATTTTATTTAATGTGGTATCACAGTTTAGGGTCAAGGCAGTCCCTTAGACTTATAATNTTCTCACTGAAACCAGGACATGTGGAAAATGTCTTCCTTATGTCATCTTTTCCTTTGCAAAAGACTTTCATACATTTGTGTCAACCCTGAGTTCCACATATCTTAGTGCAAAGACAATGGTTTATGCCATTTTCAAAGCTGATGCAATGGTGGGATAAGCATTAACAGCTTCAATAAAGTTCTTAATAGTCTAATGACAGAGCATGTAGATGAGTTGTTCCCTTCAGTCTGGAGGTCAGCACAATAGCAGCTAAACTAGATGCTGATTCAGATAGTCACTGTCACTTACTGAAAAAATATCTGTTGCTAAACATTGCTGGTGCTTGGTGCTTCCTTCCTGCCTAGCATAAGAGAAGTCCTTGACCAGGGATCTCCCCTTCTAGAGAGAGAAGAACATTTGTAGAAGAAGAGGGGAAAGAAAACATAGCTTTGGAGATGGAGAAGATTGATGGATTTTTTTGTTTTCTTTGTTTCTCTGGTTATGCAAACCACACTTAATCAGGGTGTCCAGGACACCAACTCAGTGTTCATCTTGTCTGAGCCCAAGTGAAAAGCTGCTGAGCTTAATATTGACTTCAAGTACCTGTGTCTCTGGAAAACAGCAGCTTTTACTGTACCACTGCTGTATGCATCTTTCAACAGCTTTTAGTCGAAAGAGGGCGTGTTCACATTCAGAAGTGAGGAGGAATGGGGAAACAACAGCAACACCCCACAGTGACTGCGTGTGACATCCAGGCAGGAAGAATGACAAGATGCAATTTTCAGCACTAAAGCCTAAGAAGAAAATGTTAATAAAAAGCTAAACATTCTCTGAGCTTGTACAGCAATTTTACACCCAGCTGCACTTGCAGCAGGGAAACTGACATAAAAAATAAATTATCCCCATCTTTCCAAGCCTTGTCAATCCAAACTTGCTCTAAGGAAGAATACTTTGAAGGAATGAAGCCATTAAAAGCAGAAAGCCTGGCTGGGGTGTCAAAATCTACATCCGGATTGCAAGGAAAATCTGACTGGAACAAAGTAAGACACCTTGCTTCTGAAGCCCGGTATGAACTCATTGTAGCAACAGGATGCATTAATTGCAGTAAGCCCTTTTTGTCTATTTTCAGATGAAAAGTGTGTTTCAGACAAGGATGGGAAAATAGGTTTTGTGTCCAGACTGGTCTTAGTAGGAAATTCATCTGTCAGGAGTTTCTCTTAATTTACTTCACTCCACTCTGTGTCTTCTGGATTAAACACTTTTTCTTTTCCTTTCTTGGAAAAAAAAAATATATAATTTCTTCTGACATCTTCAAAGTTCTTACTCTTTCTACATTTAATCATAATGATTTATCACTTCTTTCAGTTCCTCATCACATACTTCTTGCATTCATACATCAAGCAGTTGATCAAGTCCAGACCATCCAGGATGGTTTCTGAGAGAAAGAAAAAGATTTGAGTTCTTATGACAGCAGTAGTGTCCTTCTGGTTTGTATGTCAGATTGTCTTCAGGGTTGGACTTCTCACCATGTGGAAGCCAGTGATGTCAGGTTACATCTGAAATGTGACCTTATAAACTAACTCATCAGTCCTAAAAATGCTGTATTCAAAATAAGTCCTTATTTAAGGGTCTAGACAGGATTGCATAGTCCTCTGTCACTTGATGTTGAACTTTATTAGCCAAGTTGTTGGCTTGCCAATTTCATAGTACACTTGACATATTTCATAATCCCCATGTAGTGGTCAAAGATTTTTGGTCAGTTATCAGCCTGTAAGAATTAACATGACAGAGGCTATCCTGAGCAGCCCGATGCAGTTTCCGGCATCTTCAACAGTGATGCACTACAGACAAAAGTAACATTGCCATTTTCAGGATTGAGAGACCTTTCTGTGGCCAGTTAAACTGGGAAAAGTTCAATCTCAGAACTTCATGTATCACAAAAAGCAAAACCAGAAAGAATTCAGCTTATATCTTAAATAAGTGCATTCTATAAATGGGTGCAAGTTTGTGGGTTTTGTTTTTTTTTTTCTCAGATCTTTGATATTCTTTGAATAGCAGCTGCAAGAGAAAGAGGTGTAGGGCTGAAACTTGAATATGCCAAAAGAGCTGCTTGTTGGGAGCCCAGGACTGGAATGCAGATTCTATTAATGAATCATAGAATCATTAGGGTT
>VWZY01013562.1:44885-70118 GCA_013399075.1 Chloroceryle aenea | reverse complement strand
CTCCGGATGCACCTCAAGACGGGGCGCAGGGCCAGCCAGAGCTGTCAGTGGTGCCTGCGGCTCACTGCCCTTCCCCACGAGCAACCCGGTGTTCTTCTGAGGGAAGGTCTCAGGGAGGCTCTTCCTTCTCACCTCTCATAGTCAGCCACGCTGAGCGGGGGCTCAGGGGCCAGAAGGCCTGGCAGGAGGAGGGCCGAGGCAAGGCAGGCGCGTGACATGGCCGCGACGGGTGGGTCAGGAGCAGCGTCCATCCCTCCACTACAAGCGGTGCCAGGGCGACCCATGGCAAACACCAGGACCACAAAATGTTGCTACAGCCTTTCCCTAGGGCCTGGCTGGAGAGGTGCCAGAGGCTCCCTGCTGACACAGTACCGGGTGGGAGTACTGCCGTGGGCACCAGAGAAGGGAGGCTGCAAACCCTCGTGGGTCAGGAGAGATCAGCTGAAGTTTCTGTGCCTCCTCTCATCACCTGGAAGAGAGGGTTAAAACACAGCTTCTGTTCAATGGCAGACAAGGACAGGGGTATGAAAGTCTGAATGTTTTGTTACTGTGAAAAACACGAGGAAGTCAATAATTCTGTATTTAATGGCGTACCGTAACGAAGGTGCAAGATTACACAATTAAAAATGAAACATAGGCCAGATCATTATCCAGTGTTTTTCATTCACAGGGCACGCACTGCTCCAAATGAGGTTCTGAGCCTGCCTAATAAATATATAATAATTAAAGACTCAACTGTAATCTCTAGGCACAAGACTTGTGAAATAAGGCCACTTATAAAGCTAAAATAGGGCTGACCTGCTTAAAAAAAAAAAAAGGGTTCTACAAGTTTGAGTTATTACTACTACCTCTCCTCTTGCCTTTGTCCTTAAGCCTTCATCACCACTACCCTGACACAAGCATGGTAGTTGGGGCAATTTTCCAATTTCTCAGGTGTTTACATGCAGCCTTCACTTTTTTTTCCCTTCTGAAATCCTGGTCTGGACTTTTTTGTGTTTCCTCTGTCTTTAAAAGCAGCAGTCAAAATGTTGGAATGCTGCTAAAATCAAACCTCCATTTTACCACTAGTCCCATTACAGTGCCAAAAATGTGCCTTAAATGCCAGTGGTATTGGCTGGACAAAGCACTTTTCTTGGTTCAGTTCAGCTGCACTAACAACATGTGCTGCAATGGTAAGGAACTTTAGCAAAAAAACTAAGGTAAACAAGATCCTGTGGCATGCATCAGTTAAGGAATCTAGGCCACATTCCAGTCAATAATTGAAACGTTAATTATCTTGACAGCTTTCTACTGAATGTGAAAGAATCCTGTTTGCCCAGTCCTGCAGGACATAGCCATAGACAAATAATATTGTCTGTGGCACCTTCACTATAGTATTCACCAAGCAAGAAGTTCACTGAGGGCAAAATAACATGACAAAGAAGATGTCAAAAGACAAATGTATCAATGGCATTCATCTTAAAGTAAGAATATTAACTACAAGTAGTAGGTAATATCTTCTAAATTCCTTTTCAATATGTAAATCTACACTGTCTACAGCTTTTTTGGAAGTAATCTGAAAAACAAGAAACCAAGCAGTGCCATAAGTGGAATACTGAAATAGCAGTATAATTTGAAGTTTGTTGAGGAAAGCCTCATAGAGCAGAGATGTTCAGTTTGAAGGGCTCCAACCTCTAAAATTATTTAATTTGTTAATATTGCCTTGCAATAGAATCCAGTGCAATCAAAGTACAGGCTTCCCAAATTAAAAGATGCATCAGGAAGTTCATTAAAGACATGATTGCAAAAGAGACATGACAAGTCGAATCAGAAGTTGAAAACAATGTATTAAGATATAGTAAACTGACAAGAGTCTATAATTAGGATCTGTAATCCTATAGTTCTTAATCCTGTACAACAACACTACTTGGCATGTCAATCTGCTGTCTTAACCAGATTAGACACCTTGCATTTCAGGGAATAAAAGGAATAGTTCCAAAGACATTTGACTGTGCTAAAATTAATCACCAACAGATTTATTTTGTTAAAGTACTCTTGTATTTTGCTGTATGTAATACTTTAAAAAGTCAGGCAGCAACAAACTGCAGAAAAATATAACTTACATGGTTAAAATTCAAAATTAAAACAATTTGAATTAAAAACAGTGAAATAAATAAATAAACATTTTTTAAAAATACAATAAGAATTTATTTTAAGAGTACTTCTATCCAGCTCTTGGTTCCTTCTCAAGTTGCACATCGATGTCAGAGCAGGACTACTCCTCCAAGCATCACGAGCTGGAAGGCAAGGATAACCTCACCAATGAGGGCACTGTCAAGACTAGAGCCAGGATGATGATAGCAACAGGCTTTGTCACACCATCATACAAGGTGAGATAGCAAATCAAGTCCAGGATCCATCCAAGAAGCCTCATCAAGAAGAGCAAGAGACAAAACTAGACTTACATCTACGATGTGTAATAGGTCTGAGTGCCATCTAAGGAAGGAGCAACCAAGATAAGCTCACCCAGGATAAATCCTGGAGGCCTGGGCCTGACCTTAAATAGAGCCCTGGAGTCCCTGCCCACTGTTGGAAGAAGGTAGCTGAGTAGGGGCCCCAGATGAGGCTGCTCAGAGCAATTAAGGCCTTTTAGTGCCTTTAGACCCCTACCTATCAGGAAAACTGGAAGCCCTTTTAGAAACACAACCATGCATCACTATTGTTCTAAATGAGTCACTTTTGCCAGTGGAAAGTGATGTGCAGCTTTGGAGGAATAACATATGCCATGGGTGCCACCTCTGATGAAATAGACGTAATCTAACAGGACCATTCAACAAAACTGCATGATGTACAAAAACCAGAGGATGGACTTTGCTAAAACTGCCTTGTATCTAATGAGCACCAATATTTGCTGCTCCCACCAAATCTATTCACTTGGCTTATTAAATCTGTTCCTTTTAAACTCCTCAGTGTGGTTAAAAGCCCCAGATCAGAAACTCCTGTTCTCTCACTAGACAGAAAGCTGGGTAGGTATACTGGCACAGACGTGGCCACAGCAATCTGTGCACTAACAACTGTGTAGCTTCTCTCCAGTCATACTGGTGCAAAAGGTGATAAACATCACTGCAAGCAGTTCTTGTGCTGCACAGAGTCCCCCTGAGCTGCATCTCTGTCCAGGTCTTCTGTTATATTTGAACCATCCATCTGAGAGACTGTGTTTTCAAATTTGGCTATTTCCTTCACTAGTGCTTACACTCCACTAGATCTAAGAAATCCATTTCAGGGAGGAAAAAGCACAAGAGGAAAAGGTATTTCACAGAAGGTAGCCCCAGACCATGACAGGTTTCTCTGGTGAAGGCAAGAATGTCTGCGGGACGTTAAGGAAACCAACTGTGTCATATTTCTTTGATTTGAATTTAGTTAAAGTTTCTTATCTATATACACAAACACAAATGCCAGCTAATCAAATTTTTTCTCCTACATGTTAGGAGGAATAAAAGAATGAGAAGGCTATTCTCTTTATAGAAGATGTTCAAGTGTGTGATGAGGAAGGATGTCTCAACAATTCCACAGATAATAAAACAGATAAACTTTGAAATCTTACTTTCTACTTGCCTGTGGTACTTCCTACTTGTTTGGGGTTTTTTTATATATTGAATAAACCATAATTATTACCTCCTTTTCAACTCACATGCTATCAAACAATAAGCTCAAGCAAACCAAAGGATGAATCTATTATAGAAGTCACACATGCATTGCAACCCCATAGCACTGTGAAAAGAAACAATGATCCACTACATAAAAAAAACCCAAAAGTACAGAAACTATAAATCTTATCTATTTTAGAGATTTATTTTTTTTTTCCCACTTCTATTAGCTCAGTTGAGCTAGTGCTAGAAGTTTTGGGCACTATAGTATTGACAAGATTTCCCCAGTCGGGCATATTTCTTCAACATTTAGCCAAGCATTTAGAAAGCAAATCTAGTTGGTATATTGGCATAAATAAACATCCAGCTTATGGGAGTTCTAAAACTACATCTCTGATCTTTTTTTGCTGCTTTCCCTGATTCAACTGATATATTAAAACCAGTGAGGTCTCTGTTTTAATTCAAATGTACCTACTAAAAAGTCCCTCAGAATAAGAGCAAATAGGCAGGATTGATGTTAACTGCTCCTGAAACTCTTTCTCAAAACTTCCAGTGGTGGGTGGAACACAGAACAGCTTCCTTGAGCTGGGCATTCCAGAGCTGAACTAAGCTTGGAATAGGAAATATTTTCCAAAGTGTGGCCTAATCTCATCTGCTACAGTGTAGGACAAGAGGTAACGAACTGAGTGGATTCAGGAAGCAACAATCTTCAGGGTGTTTTACAGCATCATCTATCCTCTCTGTTTTCTCAAAGAATGAACACAGTTATTTAAATCTTTCCTCATAGGTGATGTTTTTAGACCTCCAACTGATATTATTATTCTCTCTGCGCTTCTTCCTGTGTGTCCTCATCTTTACAGAAGAACAGCGCTCAAGTCTGGATATGGCATTCCAGCTGAGGTCCGAACAGCACTGACTTCAACATATATTGAACACCTGCTTATACATCCCAGCAAAGATCCCTGGCTTTTTTTCTTATGGCAGCAGAATGCTCCTTAACCAATTTTTCTCCAACTTGTATGTGACTTCACTCATGAACTTTCTTCTATGTCCATTGACTCTTAGTGAATTCTAATCTTATCAAAGAAAATGTTTATGGGCCTTCATATCTTGCAAATGTGGGAAATGCACTCCCTATTCCATCAGCTAAGTCATTAATTAAAGTATTGTGTATTAGCACAACAAGAATGATCCTCTAAGATGAGATGCTTTACAATTAGCCATCCAAAACCATGGTTTGCACATGGTTTTCATCTAATTTTTTTAATTTCTTTGCAGTAGTTTATTCTAGACAGTGTGACCCTCCCTTTTCTATGAAATGTCATAGGATGGATTTTCAAAAGTCTTACCAAACTCTATCTATATTCTATATTATTCTATTGATTCTTTACTATTTGTCTTGGAATGACTCAAATGATGTGCTCAAACCATGGAGCAAATCTGCTGCAGTATCAAAACCTCAAACCACTCCATTGTGTTCTCCTATTTTAGACTTAATGCACTAAATCAGCATAAGATACAAGAGCTTAAAATGATGTCTAAAAAGTGAATGCTCATTGAAGTCCTGTATTCCTTAATTAAAACTCAAAGCCTAAATACAAAAGAAAAAAAAAAAGAGGGTAAAATTCCTTTTGTAAACAACATGTATCTCTACACGACTTGCAGAAATCATTGCTACAATAGAATAAGAATGGAAAATACTGTGTTTAAAAAACCCAACCTTTATACGACTATACAGAACACAGTCTAATCAGGGAAGATACAAAAGAATAAAGAATATAAATTATCTATTAACTGTTAAATGACAACTACTAAATATCAAGGATTAAAAGGAAATTCCCCCTTTGAGCATATTAGTTTACAATTATCCACTTTGACCGTAAGACTGATTCTGCAAACAAGCTGCCCAGCTAAGCAGATTCTGCTGTTGCATATAAAATAAATAATGCTTATAGTCTTTTTGAAGGTAGTTATAAACGTAACTTAATACTAAGTGAAAGAAACAAAAAAACTGAAACGGCCTTACCAACTTATGTAAGGACTGACATGTGGTTTCGTTTATCTTTAGAAGCAAGCAAGGGACTCATCCAGAGTGTGATTAAAAATAGTACATGTTCATCCCTAGTTGGAAGACAACAGAGATGACAAACTTGAACTCAGAAATCAGAAAATAAAAAATTCAAAATACATTTTCACCTGAAACTTAACCCCTCAAAAGCCAAACAAACTTTGCAATCCTATCAAACCAATAGTGAAAACGCAAGAAACCTTTTACCTGATGAGACTCCGGAAATAGTCCATCAAATACTTGAGTAGTGAAAAGCACAGGGTGAGAATTCAGAAATCCTATGTTTTATTCACAGTTCTGCTTTGGACCTATGTACCCTCCCTATGCCTTAATTTAGCCATCTCTAAATCAAAGTCCCTAGGCCTTCCTCCTTCCCCATAATGTGGTCACTTGATAATCTTTATAGAATGAATATAAATAATGAATTTTTCAAAGTTTTTTTCTTCATTCTTTCAGACCAAAGTCGATACAGAATGGAAGGTGTGGCTTTAACGGGCTGAATTTTCTTTATTTTTGTTCAGTGACACAGAGATTCAAAACCAGACTTCAATCAGGGCTGCCAATTACTGCTATGTTCTGCTCTGCAAGGTGAACCTGATCTTAAAGAAAAGTTTTTGCAGGTGCCAACTATTTTCCTAAGTGATAGGAATACTGTTTTATTGATCTTCTCTCCTGCATTGCCTGGTTGCTATGGACATCACTCCATTTGGCACAGGAGTGCCTCCCATTTTAAAGTGGCCTTTAGTTCTTGTCTCCTGCTTTCTCCACCTTGGCCCACTCATGGTGGCACTGCTCTGTAAGTTCAACACAGCAGAGAGGCATGTCTGAAAAGTAATCCAAATCCTTTATTCAGTTGCATAGATGATAAAAAGTGATAAAGTAGTATTGAAAACTGAGCAGCTCCCGTTCTAGAAAAGAGAAGGATTACTCCATTACGTCCCCCAAAGTGACTTTAAAAGTGCCAGACCACCCAGAAGCTTTGTCTCCACTAGCATTTACCTCTGTGTTACCTTGACTGGAAATGTGACCACACTTGCTGTGGCAGGAAAAGTTTTCCATTACCTCACTAAAACAGTCAAAGCATGGATTTACCCAGAGGAGGGTGAAGGACAAATTCTCCAACTAGCACCATTCAATGCCTGTGAGTGTTTCAGGCCTTGTACTGGCTCAGCAGCGACATGGTGAGTGTAGGATTTGTTTCATCCAGTCTTGGCTCACAGACTAATCCTCATGTCTGAGGGAGCAATGAGACTTTCGATTTTGAATCCCAGTAAACAAACTCAGCTTAGTGCGTATTCTGCAAAAGCTACCCAGGCTTTTTAGGCATTTTTTCTAAGTGAAAAGTTACAGAAAGCAGAGAATGAGAGAGTTTGTTGCAGTTCAGGTGGAAATGATTGGGCTTGTTGTCCACAGAAAAAGGCAAGGCTCAGTGTTTACCTCTGTTGGTTCACTAAGCTTACTATTATTTTCTTTTTTNNNNTTTTTTTTTTTTAATATATCTCTTAATCAAAATCTGCAAAATGAGCAAGTGAAGTTCTGGCAGAAATATTTAGTATTGAAGTATGAAAGGGAGGAAAGCAGAGCTAGCTTTAATACATGACTAGCAGAACCACCTGGGTCATGGAATAAAGTGTGTATCAAGTACTGTTTTTAACAGCATTAAGTATCATTAGGGCTTTTTGAAGTAAAACTAGCCAAATAACAAAAAGAACCCATGTAAGCAGTTCCCTTTACAAAAAGAAATTCATGGGCATCAGCCATCTCAGTGTAATCCATTCTTATGCAAAATACCAATAAACTTATTCTCACAAATACAGCAACAACCATTCCAAGTCCTTTCCAGACAATACCTAACTCAAAAGATTTTGCCTTTTCGAAACACTTTTTCCCGCAAATGCTTTGCTGTCTGTTCTTAGTTTGCATCTCATTCTTTGAATCTCTTTGGTCTCATCTTTCCCTGTCTCTCTCATACCAGCAGATACTTGCACAAATCTCTCTGCCCAAGACAAAACTCAAGAAAATCCTTTATCCTTAAAGTTGTAGTTGCATTTGGTGGTAACATGGCTCTATATTTTGGTTTGAGGCCCCCCTTAATATGAATACAGATAATGAAGGGTGCAGTTTCTCCCATCAGTTGCAGCACAGTTCAATCACACCTCTAACGGTGTTGTATATGGTAAATTGCACCACAGCTTTACATCAGTCACTACTGCACAGTGTCATACTCTTAAAGTCATATTCCAATGTAAGAAAAGATCCCTCTTTATGAATTCTAACTCCTAAGAAGTGCAGGAGACATTAATATACATTATAAAGCACAGACTATTTATCAGCCATCAATATTCCTCCATGTCCTCAACAATCCAAGTCTGTTAACATAACTTCTTCATTAAAAAAGAAAAGACATTACAGTTTTGTAGTATCCTGCATGTATAAAAGGATGATTATGCAAATGGCTGTGCAATCAGCTGCATTTTTAGGCAAGCAAGGAAATTATCTAATATCAAATGCTTGACATTGTGCAAGAAATTTTGAAACCCTGGTCACTTGCAAAGCAGAATGACACTGACTTCAGAAGAGCCAGTCCATAGACCAAAATCAAGCTCTTCCCTTTCTGTCATTGGCCATTGAACATTTAGCTTTCACTTAGGCTGAATCTACATTAGCATATATTAACAAACCTACCCAGACTGTTTCAGGTGAATAAGATAAGCAGCACTTTTGAGTGGTAGGTCTTAAATCAAGAGAAAGCTCCCCCAGTCAATCCAGGCATTGGCTTTTGAGCCCAGTTCCTGGACACCTTATTCCTGGTTGCTTTTTTGATTCAGTCTTCGGTCTGAGAAGACCCACACCATGACATGTTTGCTTTTGTGTGTCTGTGCCTTTCAGCAATAAAAGGACTGTTGAGGCTGATAACAGTCATGGTAATAATAATATTTCTAATACGAAACTTCAGCAGTACCACGTAACAAATTATATTTATTTCATTACAAGGAAGTAGCAAAGCAAAGTGTTTCTGAATACAGTTTTACAGTTCTTGGAGAATTAATCTGTTGGGGCAGCAGGGTTTATCCTGCAGACAGATTCATTTGTAATCCTCTGAAGTATTCTGCCATGTGACTTGCAGAGATAAAAGAGTCTCCTTTAAAGTATAATTCCACAACCCACACTGAATGATGCTAAATATGGTGATATCTCTCCCATTAGATTAACTTTTAATTATTGCAGTTTCTGTCATGAAAGAGACTGTAAGATATCACAGCAGCTCACTACACATTCGTTCTATGGGAAGAGTACATCTTATGTTAATTTACTCATTTGTTTAAGACAGGAATTCCAGCAGCAAGTGACAGTAAATAGAAAAATAAAGCAAAACTCAATATATTCTCATTTGAGAAAATCTGACAGCAGCTTCTTTATATACTGTCTTCTTCCCAACACTTTAATTATTCATCTCTTTTCAATAAGAAAATTCTTTCATGTTGTTCAGACCACATTTTAGCCTAGTTATTTATTATGACATTCCTTTGGATATTGGCATTATGCATTTTCATTACAGATACAGATATGTATCTGTGTTTGCTTGAAGTTTCAGTAACACACATTATGAGTTAGTGTCTCTTCCAGAAACCTTCCAGTGTAAGTGGGCACAAATATCAAGAGGAAAGAGGAGCAGGAATCACAAATAAATTAAATAACTCCTATTCAGTGGATTTCTACCATCTGTTGCACTGCACTGTCTTGTTAAACACCTGTGGATGATGTTAGCAGAAACCTGTCTAGTTACACAGCACTAAATTGTTTTTGTTGCTGTGTCTTTTGTGTGTCCAAAGCACACCAAGAGAACACGAATGCAAAATACAGCATTAGCAGTGATCGTTAGTAGAGCAGCAGTTATTTTTAAAAATATTATGAATGGTCATAATCACCCATACATCTTGTGATAGAAACAGTCACATAGTAGAGGGGAGGCAATACAAAGACAAATCCTTACAGATTTTTTTTTTCCTTTCAAAGATCTATATTTATTTATTTCCTCTATTATGTTATACACATCAGCTGCCTATTAGCCAATTAATCAGTAGGCAGCTTTTTGAATGCGCTTCTTCACAAAATAGTGTATTAAAGTGCCAGGGCACCACTCAGATTGCCCAAGTGTCTCTTTGTACCATAGATTTGCTCATTCAACAATATAGCAACAGGGATTTATTGCTACACAGATTGGAGGTGGGCTGCATGAAAGAGCTCTGCTCAGGCAGGTGTTTTGCCATAAGGGAGCAAACCTTGACTGGTCACTGCTGCCACCAGGGAGGGGGCCAGGAGATCAGCAGTGTGCATGAAACTCCTCCCTTCATCCCTCTGTCTGCCAGCTCCATCTCTTCTGCCCAAAGTGGCTGTTGGGGACCCTGCTTCCACTGCCACTGCAGCCATGTTAGCTGGACACTGGTGCATGGCGGACAGTAACAGGAGGATGTAGGATGCTTGTGCCCAGTGTCTTTCCATCCCTGGTGCTGTAACACCCCTGTGAGACGGCAGCCCAGTGGTGGAGGGGCAGAGGAACAGGCCTCCTTTTGCTCTGATGCCTCCCTACAGCTCTCTTTTGCTGTGTGCTCACTGCAGTGATGTCCTGCGCCTGCCTTCCTTGGCAGCAGCCCTCTCAAAGCTCCAGCAAGCATTTCTTATACAGTGGGCCTGTCACAGCTGTGTCAACATCACCCAGAAGCAAAGGAGCGTGACTGTCATTAACCAATGTTTTCTCAGTCCTTAGCCTTAGCTGACACTTTTGTCAGAGACTGGGAAAAGCATTCAATGTTGTTTTCTTTCTCCTGAGTTACCATTCTTATCCTCTGACTCTAAAGCAGAAGGAATCATCTAATGTCTTTGAAAAAAAAAGATTTTTTACAGAGCTCTGTAGCTAGTCCTTACTGAACCTAATAAATTATTGTGATGACTTTCACATCCCTTCTGTAATACATGAGCTTTTGGACCCCACTACCAATGTGCTGTTAATGTTGTGGATTCAAAATACCAATATAAAGCTAAAATGGAGACTTGATTCAAAATGTAAGACTGCCTTAAAATTTACAGTAAAGGCCTCCACTCACTCATGATAACATAAATATTAACGACAGCTAGAAAAGGTGATAAGTTCACTACCTGGGAATTCTGCAGTGGCAGTTACAAGCTGTCGCTTCCCCCCGCAGTCAGGTGGACACGGACACCCTACAGGGACTAGACCTCTGAATGTCCCCTAAAATGAAAGCACCATCAACAGGGAAGGGACGTGTCCAGCCAAGTCAGAGAGTGCAGTAAAGCCTTTGTTGTCAAGGGCTCTACACTAATCAAGCATGCTTCACTTGGGGAGGGGGGAAATGGAGAAGGAGGGATAAAAACATCTCCTGTCTTTAGGAAATATCCAGCAAGGACTTAGGGACACCTTAGTGATAAAAGAGGAGTATTTCCTACAGAACTGGTCACAGTGGAGCTGCACAGCTGGAAACCCGTATTTATTTCTGCCTATGAACACACAGGAGCTCTAAATCTCTCTCTTCTGCAAAACAGCTCAGAGCCTGTGGAGCAATTTCAGCAGCTCCAATCTGCAGGAAGACGGAAGAGCCGCCAGGAAAGCCACCTGATACCAGCTGACAAACAGAGGTGCTATTATTTACTGCTCACCGAGACCAGTGAACGATTATACTCAGCAAAGAAAAATGGTTTAGGTCTAAGTAATTATTTTACCAGTGACCTTAAAATATCCCTGTTGTTAGGAGTTTTCCTTGCAGAGGGCAGTCACTGTAATAGGATCAGGCAGTATGTTTCTTCATGCCAAGTCACTGAATGCTAAAATGATTTGTCATCTTTTGCCACAGGCCACTGCCTGACACACACATGCCACAGTCTAATGTATCGCCTGCTTTAACATCAAAGTGTCATCCTTCTGCTGTTGCCAGTGAGAAGAAAGGCAGACAATGGCAGCAACTTATTTTCTTTCTGAGGGAGTTTTAATTAAATAAGTGGTCTTAAATAGCTTAATGGG
The DNA here is from genome assembly GCA_013399075.1 of Chloroceryle aenea. Classification (NCBI taxonomy): domain Eukaryota; kingdom Metazoa; phylum Chordata; class Aves; order Coraciiformes; family Cerylidae; genus Chloroceryle; species Chloroceryle aenea. The sequence continues at coordinate 58,387 of VWZY01013562.1, read as the reverse complement.
AGTAAAGCACGGGGGAAAAGCCTTTCACCATAAAATGTATTAAATCTATAAATCTTGCTTATTCTCTCCATCTGCAATTTTTTTTATTTACATCACAGTCACATTATTTCATAATCCATAGAGATTTATGGCAACATTATATGACATCTCCTGGGCTTTCACAGTCTATCACCTTTTACAGCTCCCTCATAATGCTATGGGTTATAAAAGATAGACTTCATCTCATTTTACAAAGGGAAAGGGGGGAAGAAGTCCAGTGCCCAATTCCAATCAGCAATGCAGCAAAGGTGTGCTCCAGGTGGGCTCGAGGGCATAGCAGCTGGGGTATATTCCCAAATTTGGTGGCATTGTCTCAGTCTCTCTATTTACGTGTAGTCAGTGCTATTCACTGATGGGTCTTCACAGGGCTGGCTAAAAGAGATCATCTTTTACCAAGAGAAATCTCAGAGAAAAATGCTCCCTTCTTGTCTCTCCCATTTTGAGGATGGGAATCAAAACATAGAAAACTGGGGGTACCAGCCAAAATGTTGCAAGATTCTTCATTCAAATGAAAGAGGTCCTTCTGATGGCAAGTGGCGTTATAATTATAGACTAGAAAAGAGCAAGATCAGCAGCTGCTGCTGCTGCTTGCGTTTGTTCCCTCTGTAACTGACAGGACAGAGTACTTGGCAAAAACAGACTTCCAGAAGTGGAAAGACATTTTAACCCCTGTTCTTGTCAGTCCAGTCCTCCTGGGGCTCCACAGCAGCAACCCCTTGCTTCAGGTTAAGGGAAGAGCAAGGTGACTATTGCAGACTCGAGGGGGACTTTATTTGGGACATCTGACGAAGAAGGGTCTGCGATTTGCCTTTGGGCTTGGATTGCCGAATCAAAACAGCAGGTCAGTGGATATAGCTTGATCTTAATATGCTTTTATAGTTGGCTTAACTCAGATCTCTCTCACTCACTTTCTCTAGTATGCCATAAACCAAGGAATAAGGTGATTCAATGACAAGGGGTAGGTCTGCACAGGGGCACTATTTATTTATTTATACTTTCCGTAATGTGCCTTTCATGGTCAGTCAGGAAACCCTGATGGCTGTTATTTTTTGCTGTGGTTTCTCTCTGAATCCTAATGCATCCTGCCAGGCAAAAATCCCATTTACACTTGGGGTCAATATTAGTAGGGGGGTAGGAGGTGAAATTATTTTATTTTTAGGTGTTTATGCCTAAAGGCTTCTGATGATCTTAGCAAAAGTGGAGTAATATATAACTCACATTTCAGCCAGTGCTGGAGAAAGTTTCAGAAAGGGAACAAGTACAGAGCAAGAGGAAAAGAAGCGGCACAGATATGAGCCAAAGTCTCTGCAGGCATACAACGGGTGTAACTTGTGTTATGTCCCCAAAACTTGCAAACCCAGAAAGCCTAGCCCTATATCTGCTAATGAATTTAAGGGCAACACAATTAATAGGAAAGTCTTTCATGACACCAGTGCCTATGGTATCTAATCTAATGCACTCTTGCCTTCTGCCTGCAGCCCAGCCAAAACAGTGCTCAGGCAGGAATGTGCTGGGGGGCATCGTTAGGCTTTGCCCTTCCTCTCAGTCTCAGCTTTAGCTTTTTCATTTCCTGTGAGCATGAGTAATGTTGGAAGGACTCTCAGTCAACATGCTGCCCCTTGAGCCAAGGGCTTGGGACCACCATGCAAGTATCAGACCCAATGTAAGACCTTATGCCAAACCTTCCCATTGGGGACTGGCTGTACCCAAGTGGTTGTAGCTGTTCCCAGAGGGAAAAAAATGCAAGTGAAGGTTTAAATCTGTACCTGCTATGTTGTGCAATCTAATCAGATAGATACATAGCTGCCTTTCATAGCTTCATATAGTTTAAGTGTTCTTAGATCACCTAACCTGACCTAATGTATATTTTAGGCCATTACATTTTATCACCCTGAAGTCCCTATATGAACCCAATGATAAATGCTCAATAAAGCATTTGCTTGACAGGAATCTAAAACACAGCGCATCACAGGCACAGCAGGGCAAGGAAAGCAAGGCACTAAAGCCTGAAGTTGCTGTAACAATCCCACTTTTCTTTACCCCATTTCAGAGGCAGAAAGAAAAAGCTACAAGAGGCCAGTGCCTCCCAAGCTAATGTGAAGAGTTTCTATTCAGAGAAAAGAGCATCAAGTGCTGAGAGATGTCTGGAATCTGATTAAGTGAAATATAGTTACTTGAATCAAGCAGGAAAATTGCACTTCAGGTAGAAGTCTAATGAGATAGGGCAGGGGGTGGGATATTCTTAATCCTGAATCCCATTATCATTATCGCTCTGCAGTTGTGGCCAAAACCCATCCCCTAGGCCTTGCAAGACAGGATTTGCTGCAGCTCTGTAGAAGAGGTAGACCTCTTTTGTCCAGGTCCACTACTGGACAATTTTTGGCATTGACCAGTCACTGATGCCTGGGAGGAGGACTCCTTCCTGAACCCCATATGCAGAAACTGACAGCCGTGGATTTGACACTAAATACTGCCTTCCTGTGGAGCCATGAGGGTGTTGGAGGCAATCTTGTTCCTTCCATGGCCTAGGACAGAAGGGACTGAACAGAAAGTTTCAGAGATGCCCGGATACCAGGGGAGACCAACAGAGCCACTCAGTCTCAGTCCTGTATGTACCAGCTATGTGAATTCTTCCCGAAGGTCAACTTTTGTCAAACTCCATGATCTCATCTTAAAGATCCTAAGCCACAGAGCATCTGTCCAGTCCCATGTTTCAATATTTGGTTGCTCCCGTAGTCAGCAATTTACGTTTTATTTCAGACTGTATTTGTCTAACTTCATCTTCTAATAGTTGCACAGTGTTACACTGCGGGTCTGAGTCCTCATCAGTCTGTAAGTCCTCACATTATCAGGTATCTTTTCTAGATCTAAGTTCCTACACACAGGCAGTCCCACTGGAGGCTTTTCATTACAAATTAGATATTAGTGTGGAGATAGAGACATACTTCTTGATGATATAGATTGAACATGCATACTTCACAGCATCAGTGGGCAAGGACTAAAGACCTCCTACAATCATAGAACCATAGAATGATTTGGGTTGGAAGGGACCTTAAAGATCATGCGCCAGTAGAGGTTAGGGGTTGACCTGCTGTTTGACCTGCTGGAAAGCAGCTCCACAGAGAATGACCTTGGAGTCATGGTGGACAAAAAGTTATCCATGGAATAGCAATGTGCTCTTGTGGTCAAGAAGGCCAATGGTATCCTGGGGTGCATAAAGACGAGTGTGTCCAGCAGGTCAAGGGAGGTTCTCTTCCCCCTCTACTCTGCACTAGTGAGACCACATCTGGAGTACTGCGTTCAGTTCTGGTCTCCCTAGTTCAAGAGGGACAAGGAAACATTAGAGAGAATCCAACAGAGAACTACAAGGATGATTAAGGGGTGGAACATCTCTCTGTTGAAGAAAGGCTGAGAGACCTGCATCTGTTTAGTCTGGAGAAGACGGAGAGGGGATCTTACCAATGTTTACAAATATCTGAAGGATAAGGATGATTGTCAAGTAGGAGGGGCCAGTCTTTTCAGTGGTGCCCTGTGATAGGATGAGGGGCAACGGACACAAAGTGGAACACAGGAAGTTCCACCTAAACATGAGGAAAAACTTGTTTACTGTGAGGATTATGGAGCACCAGAACAGGCTGCCAAGAGAGGTTGTGGAGTCCTCTTCTCTAAAGACATTCAAAACCTGCCTGAATATGTCCCTGTGTGGCTTGCCTGAGGTGATCCTGCTCTCGCAGGGGGCTTGGACTGGATGATCTCCAGAGATCCTTTCCAACCCTTACCATTCTGTGATTTTATGACTCATCTAATGCCAACCCCCGTGCCATGACAGCGTATGTCCCATTAGACCAGGATGCTCAACGCTCCATGCTTCTCTTGATGTGTGGCCCAGGATACTGTTGGCTTTCTGTGCTCTGATGATCCCAGGAAACTCAGTATCTCATTAAGAGTATTTTTTTTACCCCATTTTTCCCCTGTTGCCAGCCACAGACTTCTCCCATTGTTTATAAAGCTCCATTTCTGCTGCAGAATGGAAATCTCTGCTTCCATTTTCTTAAGTGTTACATCCTGCATCCTGACTATGGGCTTTTTCTCAGAGAGGAGACTGCATTTCTGCATGCCAGTCAGACAGTTTGCCTTCTGAATTGAACTTTCTGGAGTTCAACAATGACACCAAAAAAGTGTAAAGGCCTGTGCCAAGTCTCAGAAACAGGAAAACTATCATTTGGATGCTAAAGAATAAAACTCGTACATTTTAGAAAAACCAACAACACACAAAAATAGTCTCTGAGCCCATGCTGGCAAACCTTGAGCAGCCATTCTGCGAACAATAGGAGACAGCGTGTCAGCAATAGAAGGCTTATGGTGTCTTTTCCCTGCCGATTCCCTTGGTGACTAAAAGAAAAAGTGTCACTTTTACAGCTGAATTTTAATGGCTTACTTTATGCTCTGCATCAGAGACACAGACAAGTTGTATAAAATACTGTCAAGCCATTTATTAACTACAGGTTGAGATTTTTTTCTGCGAGTATATGACCTACAATGACCTCAGGAAAATACAGTCAACAGGCATATACACAATAACTACCTTGAGTCTTTGTGATTGTTTTCACTACTCTTTCTTGCATGCTGTAGAAAACTACTTTCATCCACATTTGGAATTAAGGGGTTTTTTTGTAAGCACATAAGAGTTCCTGTAGCATCTCCTTACACTGGGTAAGCAAGTAACAAACCCAGCATAAAATATTCACATGAAAAGCACCGCTGTAATGATGCCATGTTGCACTCTGTCTACCTGAGCAACACTATGGGGGTTTTATTGTGTGACCATGCAATGATGAAGTGTTGATAAGTCTCTCTGCCAAGCTGAGAAATAACAGGGTTCCCCAGCTGATCTCAGCTGCTGTCGTAACCATCAATGAAAGAGGCAGTCTCCAAATCTCATTTGGCTTTAGATAATTACCAAAGTTAGCTAAAAATGCTGGCTGGGGAGGAAGGTGCATTTGTGGAATTTAGCTTTACTTCTGTTGCTGGAGTGCTGACAAAGTTTCAAAAAACATTTCAAGCAGATTTACTTCCTTTTCTTTGCTCACACCAGACCGGAGCAAACAGAGTAAGCAGGGGCTTCGGAAGCGCCATGTGTCCCTGCCACTGCCACGCAGGCTGGTGGCCACATCTGGTGCTAGCTGTTGCTTTTGGGTGGTCTTTGAGGTAAACCCCAAATAGAGTTTTGCGTCAGCCAATCTGCAGGTCTCAACAGGGCTTGTAATTGCAACATTTTTATTTCTCTCTATATAAAAACAGACGCAGCATGTATTTATGTATACTTATACTACTGTATATCTATGCGCATGTATATCTGTGTATCTGGCTAGCTATACAAGGGTGCATTCAGGTTAGGATATGCTGTCTAAAATGTTGTTGGTTTCCTGCTTCTCTTCTACTCTTTCTAGGCACAGCCTGCCAAGACGATGACAGTCACTTATTCCAGCAAAGTAGCAAATGCCACTTTCTTTGGATTTCACAGATTACTCCTAAAGTGGAAAGGCAGCATCTACAAATTGCTGTACAGAGAATTTATTGTTTTTGCTACTCTTTACACAGCGATAAGTGTATTATACAGGTACACTCTTTCCAATTCACAGCTCATTAAATATTATCCTGAAGTTTCACACTTCATAGTGTTAGGTTGATAAAGGGGAGGGGGAGAGTTTGCTATATATTTATTGTCTTTTCCTTGGACCTTTTCTAATGTCCTTTCCTTTCCACGTTTGCTTTAATGTTTCAGAGAAATAATGTAGGGTATAAATAAAATGTAGTCTATTGTATTCAGCTAATTCTACTTTCAGCTCAGAATTGAGCTACCATCCTACTGACATTAGGCTAAATAAACACCCATAGCTAACCTATGTTATATAGATTTTATCATTCTGACATCGAGTTGGAGGCGGCAAGTGTGCCTCTCTGCTTTAAATGATAAGTATAGACCTTTCATTCTACTTGCAGGACTGTGTCTTCAGTTGCTCAGTGGTAATTTCTTTAACAACCCTGAAAGGTACTAATTTGAGAGCCAGGTTGTGTAGTTAGAAAAAGCAAAGTTTTGCTTAAAGCTAGGATGGCATGGCAAACTTTATCTTTAAGCTTGCAGAGAGCCAAGCAAAACTGCATGGAAACCAGATGTGGTTATTACCTGTGTGTCACCCAGCACCTGGGAGGGTCGTGTTAGAAAAAGAGTTGCTTATTCCAGCAAGGTGTGAATTAAACACCTGTATGACAGATGCGAGGCATCAATTAGTACGATCCTTTCCAACCTTGATGAAGTACACAACACAGAAGCATCAAGATCATGATTCAGCTCTTACCTTGATCTGTAATTAGCCCTCAGTGTTTGCTTTTTATGCGAAGCAATGAGAAAATGAGCTTCAGTTTGTCTGTGATTAATTCCAAAATGTTCAGTAATCTATACCTGTAAATGCAGAAAGAAGATTACGGCATTAACATGTAAAGAAACACCAGTGTTGCACATTTCTTTAAATTAATGTAGCCTTAGTGAAGCAATAGGCACTTAGAGACCATGGTAAATACACCATGGAAAACCTTCTATATGCACTGCAGGTTTTATCGCACAGTTGTAAACAAAACCCACCAAATATTTGTCCTATGTTCACTTTATATGAAACTGAAGAATAACTGTAATACTCATCCACACAAATAAAACAATTGTTTATATTTAAGCTTGTTGTATTTCATTAGATATCTTTCTCCATGGGTAGAAACTGCCATACTTCACTCATTTTCTATGATCTGGTGAATATTTGCCTCACTGCAAAATAAATACAGTTGTGTTTTTAATCTTATGGAAAAGAAAAAGTTTGTAGGAGTAAGAGTAAAAAAAAAACAAACCTGCTGTAACAATGTAGCATTTTCCAAAAAGGGTCATTAGAGATTGGTAACCTTTTGCAATTTAAGCAGAGATGAACATTGGTATTAAGTAGCCCTCTGAAAGAGGAGGGCAAGATCTATTTGCCAATTTACAGCTTGCTATCATCATTGGTCTGTATAAGATAGCAAGCTAATTCTCCAGGTGCATTGACCCTAATTAGTAGTGCCAATCAATTTAGTCACAAGAAAACTGCAAAGGTGAGGGAAATACTATTTTCTCCTCTAGCTTCTTTATTACATGCCAAAAGTGTTCAGCAACTTACCTTTAAGAATTCACTTGAAGACATTAGCCAAGGTTGATCCTGACTGCACATATCTTATTATTTATATGTATTTGCACTTTGTAGCTGGTGCAAGAATATTATGAAAGGACAGATACATTTTATTTTTGCTGCAGATTTTTTCTTACAGGTAGCCAAAAACGTTTCTTTGAAAAATTATCAATTTACTGTGACAAATATGCTGAACAAATCCCAGTAACTTTTGTGCTTGGTAAGTACCAGTTACATGTGAAATTATTCTCCAACGCTGTCTCTGTTCAGGCATTTTGTGAATGTCCATGTGTGGAAGCATTGCAGAGCTAAGGGTCATGTGGGTGTTTACAGGCTCACAATAAAATCATCAGCTTCAAATAGGTCTCCTTAAATTTGAGTAGTTTTTCTCACATCAACAGTTATGCTCATGTTCTTAATATACCAACAAAAGAGTAAAGTTTCCATATGTTTGTATCTATATATAGTACTCACTAACACTGATACATTGTGCTTGATCTTTCAAAGCACTAAATCCACTCAAGGTTTACTACAGAAGAGGAAATTTGGAAGTTGAGTATGAGATACTCAGCTGGAAGGGGCCATTAAGTTGCAGTGTCTAAGCATTGATTGCATCCTGGGTTTTGAAATGACTTACTGCATTTATTCTGGGAAAGGTAGCAGCTTAGTGATATGAATAACACTCTGCAAATTAAATCTAAGTAACCTATACAAAAATCCTGATAGTCTTTGGACTTCTGGATTTGTTTGTTTGTTTGTTTTTCTAACTCCCAGGTTTCTACGTTACTTTGGTGGTGAATCGCTGGTGGAACCAGTTTGTGAACTTGCCCTGGCCAGATCGACTGATGTTCCTCATCTCTAGCTGCGTCCAGGGCAGAGATGAGTATGGGCGCTTGTTAAGGAGGACTCTCATGCGTTACGTGAATTTAACATCTCTGCTCATCTTTCGCTCTGTGAGCACAGCAGTATACAAAAGATTCCCCACAATGGACCATGTGGTAGGAGCAGGTACTGGAGTCTTTCCCCTCCAAATTTCTTTCCTTTCCCCCAGAGGTGGTGGCACAGCAAGGGAAAGAGCTAGACTCATTTTTTTCTTTCCTCCTTGCCCCTTTGTGTGCCTCATAATAACCCATGACAATGCTACCACGTTTTTGTCAGTCACTTAAGTAACATGCCCTTAAATGTACACCTTTAATGCTCTTTAAGTCTTCATCTAGCAACACTACAGAAATCAAATGAGATTGAGGCAGTTATGTGGAGCTGTTCTCAGAGGTCATAGAGGCAACAGGCCTGCTCCAAACACACAGGCATGTGGAGCAGGTATGACATTCTCCAAGGCATGAAAAGTAATGTAGTTGTGGTATAGTATGATGCAGTAGGAATGGTGACTTGTTATATGTCATTGCCTCCATGTCTAGGATGTAACTTTGTCTTATGTATCAGAGACAGATCTCTGCAGGCACTTCACAAGTACAGCTTTATCTCAGTTTAAGTAGATTGCACATTTTAAGTGTTCTCATATACTTAAGCCCAATTCCATAGCTTTTTTGCTTTAAATTTTACAACCTCACCTTAAGCTAAGCTTTTCAGGGATAGCTATAGTAAGTATTAAGCATGTCTTTATTTTCTGTTTGTTTTGATAACAGAAGTGTGAGGAGGAGGAGGAGCATTCAGTCATGTAAGACTGCTTGGCTGCAAAGGACTGGCCACTGAGTATTTAAAAGCAAGGCGTGATGCCATGCCTTCTGACTGGCTTGGTCAGAGGCAGGGGTAGGACATCAGCGCAGAGACGTGGGGATCTGCTCAGAATAGGAGAAGTCATACATTTTTTACTGAATGTCTAGCATTTTTTGAAATAATTTCTTTGGCAGAGATTAGTAAGCAAAGTTGTAGCCAACTAAAATATGCAGTGTGTATATACATATACACATTTCAAATATATATGAGAAGCTTTGGATATTAAAAAAAAGTATCCAGGCAAAATACAGAATGCATGAAAAAAAAATCATTTATGTTGGATTCAGTTGGATTTTGAAGTTCTTTTTCTTGTGCTGTTCAACAAAACTGTTTACCTGAGCCTGTGAAAGGTCAAGGAAGCTTCTGTCACTCTCCCCAGCAATCTGCTTCTAGTACACACTGGAAAATTACAACATTTCCAGCAGGCTAATCCAGCTCTGCCTCCCTATTGCTAAAGACAATCTGTTCAAAAAGAGACAAAATGTCACAGCATTGTAAAAAAATTGTAGACTGGTAAACAAGTTTGGTTTTGGTGTTTTTTTTGACAGTGGAAAATCCTGTACTATAAACTGTAACTAAATGTGATTAGTGTAGTCAGCTCTGTGGATTTCAGTACTTATTCTGTATGTTTTAATACATATTATACCACAGAATTTTGTTGATGCAGTACCGAGCACTTGAGGGTGTATTTTGCTTCTATTAACATCCAGTGATTAAGACAATACTCTGCAATTATCCCCTCCCTAACTCCCTATGGCATTACATATCAGGCTGCATGGGAGAGCAGCATTTCATATGAACACGAGCAGCAGAATCTAATACTTGCAGCACAGTCATCATTGAAACAACTCGTGCTGATTTTTCATTTTGCCATCAAACTGAGGACTGCCAGAGCGTAACGATTGCTACACGCTTCCCTTTTCGGCAAATGAACTGCTTAAATTTGTAGATTTAAAATCTGAGAACAGTGTCATGATAATCTAGTCTGACTCATCCGTAACACAAGTCATAAAAGCTTACTCACAACATTCTTATCCCGGTGTAACTTCTGACTGAGCTGTAATACCTTCTAGGAACAAAACTAGCCCTGATTTAAAATTCGGCTGGGCATAATGAAGACTACATCACATCCTGGGTGAACTGGCATTCATAAGAATGGACTCAGTGTTGAAAAGTGACATTTTATTTTCAATCTGAACTTGCACAGAGTCATCTTCTAGTCACTGTTTTTTGTAATGGGTTTGGGTTATCCTTTTTTCAATTAGATGAAAACACTATTTTCTCTCAATAGCTATCTGTTAGCAGAGTGCATAAAGGCTTAAATAAACTTAAAAGCTTCATCTTCTATAGTATCTCCCTACAAGGGATGGTCTTCAGTGCTGGATCCTAACTTCACTGAAGTCATTTCCAATTTTTAGCATTCTTTATGGAGTTGTGGGTAGTAGGTGCATGTATTCACAACACAATGCTGAGTGATGCAGCATGTATGCCATAAATGCCAAATGGCTGGCAGCAGTCCTGAGCATAACAATCCTGTTGGCTGCAAGGTGCAAGAGGAAAGTTGGGTGCTCAAGAACCTGAGTCTTAAAAAACATGAGTAATGAGTGAGCAGCTGAGCAGAGAGCAGCCCAAAACAGCTGATAGGAAATGCTGAAGAGAAACATGAGGTGCGAGCCAAACTACATGAAGGCCTATGGACAGCCAAAGTTTGTTGTTCCAAACACTCTACTGGAATGAAGTACCAAAATTAAGTTATTTCCCACATAAGACAGAAGCAGAAAGTGAATCTTTCATCTACTTGATCACTGTTAGTGCCCTCTGGAGTTGTGGGAGGTGTGTGCTGTTCAATTCCTTCTCTAACTGCTAGTCTTCAGAGCATTTGATGTGGGTACCCTGAGACAGTCTTGTCTCAAACCATTCAGTTCTGATGGGAAAATCTTCAAATCACTTCTAGGAGAGCACAGCTGACTTTTTCTAGCCAAGCTTGTGTTCTCATCAGTAATTTTCCCATAAGATGACTTTGGCTGACAATGTTCACATTAGCATCCTTTGATTCTTCATTGATTGCATCCCATGTCAAGGTTCTCATATTTTCACAAGCATTCAGTGCCCTGGCATTCCTTAGATCATCCTTTTCAAAACAGTGGTGCAGTATTTGCCAAATATTTCCAATTTTTTGGAGCTGCTCTGGTTTTCCAGTGCTTGTCAAAACCAGCATTCTTGTTCACAGAGTTCTTCAGCTAATTCTTTGAACACTCTTATATAAAATTAGTATGATCATATTTAGAAACCATTTAATTTTAATAACTGAGGTTTGATATCCTCCCCTGTATTTGATAGAGTATAAAGTATTCCTTTACTGCTGCAATAATAGCAAGTGGTTCTGAACAGCATATTGTTGCCATAACCTTCACCAGCAGTAGGAGCAATCCAGACAATTAATATTTTCTGTGATAAGAATATGAAGCATTATTAATATCCATCAAAGAGAATATGTAATTGATGCAAATACAAGCACGTTAACTTAAAAATAAATTAAAAAAATTAAATGCAACTGGTAAAAGAACAAGTCTTTGTTGATCTTTTCTGAAGAAAAAGGAACCCAGTTGGAGTGGAGCACTGCACTGGTCCTTGGAGCTTTGCTGCTCTTCATGACCCCTCAGGCCATGTCCTTCCATTTAATGACTTCCCAGAGCCTCTCAAGTGACTTGCATCCAGTGTTTGCTCTAGACTGTCAATTTTCTGATATTCTGTCTGTTTCAGCCAGATAGAAATGTCTTTTCCTGTCCCATAATGAGCAAGCTGTCCAGCCAAAATCAAAAGCAGCCTGAAGGACTGACTTTTAGGAGTCAGTTGTCATGACTAGCAGGACAATTTGTCTGGTTACCTGATTATTTCTGTGCAGTTGATTATGAGAGCTGGCTGCAAACAGCCCAGGGACCACTTAAGAGCTATATCTTACTCTGTTCTCAAATTCCAGGATACTGCAGGAATAGTGTCTTGCTGATGAACTTTTTTCACAGAATTTTCTCTCCTGTCCTTGTGTTCTTCTCAGTAGTTGCAGTATTTCATAGCTCTTGGGCTGACTTTTTGAAACTGTTCAACAGTAGTTCTTTCCTCAACAACAGAATATTTAAGAAGGCCACTGGGTTTAACAAATCTCTGTTTACCTTATTCATATTTTTATACAAAACATAACTGAGTTTGTTTACTTTTTGCTGCTTCTTGTAGCTTTAGCAATGTTAGCAACAATGGACCAATTCTTAGTTACTAGCTGGAGACCAGGAAAAAAATCCTCTCTATTCTCAATTCTTTCACTGAATTTTCAGCACTCAAACTCAAATTGATTGGCTGGACAACTTATTTTAGGGCTGTCATGTTACTTTGTACTGTTTCAGAGCTAATGTCAACACAGCAAAAGAAGCCTTATACCCACTCTGGTAAGTGACACACACTTGAGGAAAAACTGAGACCCTCCAAAGCTGAAAATTGCTCCACTCCCAGAAAATCCACGATTTGGACAAAGGAAAAGATGAAGTTTCCCCTCAGGAGATTTCCTAGGTTGTTTTTCTCAAAGGCTGGGTGGAAGGAGGAGATCAGAGCAGAGCTCTTGCCCAGTGGAGAAGAGGTGTTGCTCCACAAAGCACCTGCTCCTGTGCCAGTCCCAGGCAGTGATCTCCGAACCTCTCCTGCAGGTTTTGCCACACCTAGCCCTCACTCCCATGCTATCTGACCTTGGACTTGCTTGCAGCAGAGGGAAGGAGGGCTTCACAAGGCCAGGGGAACCCTGTAGGAAACATAATACCTTCCCTGCACCCCGTCAAGGCGAAATGCCAGGCAGAGAGCAGCTTCAGCCTGCAGCCCCACAGCACGTCAGCTGGCCCCGTGTCTCGCTAGCAGCAGGATTTCAGTGCACGATTCCATCTCTTTGCATGCCTTCGTAACCCCAAACAAAATATGAAACACAATCTGGCAGGGAAGTATTTTGCTGGCAGAAGGCATGCTCTCTGCTTAGCTCTCTTTCATGCATGCACTTGTATCCTCTGTTGCTTGCTTGCTGCTTTGCAAACTTACCAAAAAATTATCAGAATTAGAAGGTCATGTAACTGCCCTTACAACATATGTAGAGATGCTGCTAAAAGCCACCTTTGCTGAAAAGTGATAGTTTCTTGACTGATATATGCAGTTCCTTATTTTTCTGCAAGTACAGTATGAAACTAGAGCGTAATCTGTACAATTCTTAGTAAGATGTGTATCTACAATCTGTCAGCGGTCAGCTGTGAGAACACAGAAACAGCGAATAATTGAGTATATTGATCAAGAGAGTTTTTGTGTAGGTAGTTATTGAAAAAACGATCTTGTTTCAAGCAAGATCTATGTTGGCAAAAAAGCTCAAAAAAAAAAAGAGTTAGAATTATAAGTAGTGTTTTGCATAGTTCTATGCAAATATCACATAAACAGACTCAAACATACAAAATTTCTGTCAGTGATATTGAAAGTGAATAAATTCTTTTT
>VWZY01013562.1:12280-39787 GCA_013399075.1 Chloroceryle aenea | reverse complement strand
AATTAAAAAAAAAAAAAAAAAAAAGGCAGCAAAAATACCAAAAAGACCAAGCAGGGCCCCTACCATGATTCATGTTGTGATGCTGTCGCCCATGGTAGCATCTGTGGTTGGCACAGGAGTCAGTGTCCTCAGCGGCGGGAGCTGTGAGACAGCCAGGGTACAGATTTACTGCAGTAACCCCCAATTTCCCAACTGTCATGCTGTGAAGGAGCCCAAATACATGAAGAGGTCCCATGGTACCCACTGGTCCGCTTGCAGGTAGAGCCAGGCATAGGGTTGAACTGCTGCTGGACCCCGCACCTGCTGGGGACTGTTGAGACTCCAAAACAGCGCCCAGATGTTAGAAGGAGCAAGGGCAGGGCAAGCAAAACATCAGATTAAGCAAAGCAAAAAAAAGCAGGTATGCACAGGACTGGGAGAGACCTTCATACTGCCAAAGATGCTCTCTGGCTTAACACCACTTCACACTACTTTGCTATGGTGCCTCAGAGTATTTTCTATAAAATATATTGGAAGGTTCTAGAACAGTATGGTCACATACTTGGTTCTGAATGTCTTAAAATGTGGATGAAGCCTATTAGAAAGCTTCTTGACCTCTGGACATTTTAAGAAGCACAATTAACACTCTACAGAGACTTCCCATAGCACATGGAAGGTCATATGCCCATTTAACTATATCATATGTAAGGAAAGGATTCAATATGATGCAAACAGAAGCATATCTGTTGCAATTTGGTAGCATAGAAAACTCAAGTTTCAGTAACATTAATTCTTTCATGAGTATAAGAGAGCACAGTGGGTATATTTTATAATACTGAGTCTCTTCCCAATTCCCAGGCCAGCACATGCAGATTCCTTTAAAGGGTTTCTGAAGAAAGTGTTGACCCAGGGAGTACAAAGCACATTATTTCATATACTGTACTATGTTGAAAGTGACATGATTTATACCAAAAAAATCTAAGGTCTCACTTCTGGCGGTGGACGAGATGCACATGAATTTACCAAGGATGGAGAAAGATATTTACTGGAACGATTCCTCTGCCCGGCCACCCTACACAAAAGCAGCTGCTGATTACTGTATTCCTTCATTTCTTGGATCAACTATTGAAATGGGGTGAGTGGCACTACAGGTCCTTAACGCCATCACAAAGATCACCACCTTTACAGCCCACACTGACTGATGGACAGTCAGCATGGGGCTGTGACGATACTGTGAGCAGGGAAGATGGAGATAGAAAATTATGTGGACAGGCTGGCATGGGTGGGATGATGGCTTCAGTGGTCATGGGCTCATATGAATTATGCACCCAGTTCTTAAATGGTATAATGAATAAATAGAGTATGTTTCCAGGGAGGGCTTTTTGACAGTCTCGGGGCACAGGGTGGTACCTGAAGTCAGTGACTGACTTAATAATTCTTTATTTCCTACAGCTTCTTCATACATCCCCCCATTGACAAAATAGCTATTCCTTTGCTTGTTTAGTTAGCAGATGATGGCTAAGATCAGTCCAGATATTTGTGAAGATAAACAAGGAAAGATCTTAAATGTTTTATGTTTTCATTGACGAATAATCTAGGCACGTAAGTTGGATTGATCAAATTTTCTGAGGGGATAAAAGGAGTTATTTGCAGAGATCAGCACAAGAACCATCACTATAAAGAAATGTATAAAGGATACAGGATAGCCTCATGTTGTCAGAATCTATATGAAAAAACAGTGATAGGCCAGCTAGCTTAGAAGCTGTTGAGTTTAAACACTTGTGACATTCTATAATATAGAACAGGTCAGTAAGGGTAAATATCAACATTCCTGAACAAATAACAGGGCAAGAAGACATTTTTATCTTAAAAAAATTTTTAAAAGTCACAGTAGCCACTTTCTTCACTTTAAAACATCTCAAGAAGTTTTCATTTTTTTCCAAAATTTTCCAGCCTTTATCAAAATAAAGTGTACATAAATTTTTGCTTTATTTGGCCTGGAAATTGTTGTTTGATCATTTTTTTTTCCTCTTATTTTTTCATTTTTGCATGCATTTCATTACAAAGAACGATGATTTATATGAGTTCCTTTTATCATACAGTCACACAGCCTTTCAGAATTTATTTTCTTCTGGAAAAAAAAAATCTATGAAATGGCCAAAAGGAAAGAAGAAAGTAAAAATTTAAAGAAGAAAACCTCACAAAATAGAATTTATTTTAATGTGATTGCTGGGGGGGGAATGGTGGCAAAGAACCATTAATAAGTCTGCAAACGGCTTTTTAATAAGAAAAACTTCACACAAAAAATTAAGGGGGGAGTGAAGGAAAAATGGATCCATATTAGTCCCCATGAAATGCAAACAGCTCTTGTGTGTTGACTTTCTTATTAATTATTTTCTCCTCCAAACTGTTTCTCTATTCATCTCTCAAAAAAAACCCTGGACATTTCTTATCCAGACTTCAAAATCGAGGTCTAATGATTCATCCAAGTCCAAAGCAAATATATAGAATTTGAGCCCAAATGCAAAGTCTTTTCTAGTCCCCTCAAGCCAACATCTGCAACAGGTTGCCCAGAGAGGTGGTAGAAGCCCCATCCCTGGAAACACTCAAGGCTGGATGGACTCTGAGCAACCTGATTTCAGTAAAGATGTCACTGCTCTTCAGCATGCAGGGGTGGTTGTACTAGATGACATTTAAAGGTCCCTTTCTACCCAAAATATTCTATGATCTTCACAAATGCTAGATGAAGCTCCTCTGTCTCTCCGGGTTAGTGCTGCCTCCCTGTGCTCCTCACCTCAGATTTGGCCCGAGTCCCTTTGTCATCCTTGCCCTTAGGACAGGTAACTGGGACAGTCTGGTTTGTCTTCTGGGGTCAGTAATGTGTATTGAATTGCCTGACAGATGCAGCAGTAGTTGTTCTCATGAGCCACTGAAGCTGTGCAGTAGAAGATTACCAGGTACAGGTGGGACTTTCAGACACAGCATCATGCCCCAGAAATCACAGAATGTCAGGGGCCGGAAGGAACCTCAAAAGATCATCCAGTCCAACCCCCCTGCCAGAGCAGGGTCACCTACACCAGATCACACAGGAACGCATCCAGGCAGGTCTTGAACATCTCCAGAGAGGGAGACTCCACAACCCCCCTGGGCAGCCTGTTCCAGTGTTCGTCACCCTCACTGTGAAATAAGTGAGATTTGCCCATCTGAGTAATTCCAACATTTTTTGAAAGTCACACTCTGCTTCCAGGAGTAGCTTTCTCATTGTTGTTATTTTTGCCTGTAGGATTCTCCCAAAAAAGTGTCTACAGCACCGAGCAGGGTTTTTTATCCCCTTTCCCTCACCCTAAGCACAAGCCCAGCCATGTGAAGCTGCTACAGAGAGCTCCAGCCCAAATATGAAATGCTGCCCAAGGCCTGGCTGGATGCCCTTCCAGCCTTGCCCTCAGGAGAAGATGTGGAGAGCTTTCTGTGTGATCTCACTGGTCCAAAGGTGCCCTCACCCCTTTTTCACCCCTTCCATACCTTCCTTGGGGATGCACTAGGGTCTTGGTTCCTATTTCCACACAGACCACACACTTCCTATATGTGACACCTACTACCTGGCTTTATTTGGCAGGCTGGCTGATACCGAATTCCTCTATGGGGAAGAGTGGCCCTGGGAAGAGGACAAACACCGAAGACAACGTTCTGTACTGAGGAGAGTCAAGAGATTTCTCAGCGTCCACGAGGGCCCTCCATCTCCAGCTCACCATCGCTACAGTCGGCAGACAAGTGAGAATTCGGTGTTTTTCCCAGCAGATGAAAAGGGGCACATCAGACGGTTGCAGGAAATGCACACAAGAGGGAGACACTCTACTTCAAGCTTCAGAAAGAAACACGAAGGTGTTGACAGAAGTAACAGACTTCATAGTAGCAGAGATCTAGGACCCATAACCGAAACCTCAAGGAACGAGGCACAGTTTGGTGACAGTGATGCCTCATCCGAGACAAACAAGCCAGTTCCTGAGGTCGTCATCTCTGAAGCTGAGGACAGAGCACCTGATATGCTGGGCAAACCAGATCTGCAAGCAGAGCGCTCTGCAAGCATGCCAGAAGAGAAGCTGCAAAAGATCCTAGCTGAGGCAAACATGACTCTTCTGGACCATCCTTTTTTTCCCCCAGAAATTACATACATCTCAGGCTCTGAGGTGCATCAGTCACTTCCTACTGTGATAGGGGAGCCCAAACAAGAACCCCATGGTGGCAGTAACATAGCTGGTTGCATAACAGATCATGAGAGAAACCTTCAGCGGTGGAGTTTACCAAGCTTCCATAGTCATAGTACAGCGTCAAATACTGACACTGCACCACCCTTAGCAGAGTCTGGGACAACGTCACAACAAAGGACCTTCAGTGATGGAAGAGATGGTACTTCTGCTGATGATCCAGAGACATTTGAGATGCAGCACTTATGGGAAAACCTGGATAGTAAAGAAACAGCCATAGTAGAATTTTCTAATGAGAAAAGTGAAAGAAAATTTTGACCGTGCTTCACCTGGGTTTGACTGAACTTCTTGTCTTCTCTTGAAAGTGGTTCTCTCAGACTTACTGAAAGTGTAGAAGGGCAGACACAATGCTCAGACAAGTCATGAGCAGGATCCAACAGAGGACTTGGGCACCTAAATAGGAGGCATTGTGGTGACATGCTTTAGCCACTTGGTCACTGGCTTGAAACCTGTGACCCTGGGGGGGAAAACATTTATGGGGAGAACTGGGAGCCTCAGGAATGATGGATGCAAGCAAACAAGCCAGCACACATGGCAGCAAGCTGTGTAGGATAACCTAGAGGAAACACAAGGTTATCAGAAGAGTGGAGGTGGCTCTGTCCACTTTGGATCCACCCTGACCACTGCAACCTTTGTCCACTCCTTCAGATTAACACCTATGACATCCTTGTAAAACACACTAGCAGTTCTGATTTGTACTCAAGTGGCTAGAAGGGAAGGTAAGGGCTTAATTCCTTCCTCAACCTGGAGATATTCAGCCCACTATCTCACACTGCCTGGAGGAATACTTGTATGAGGCAAGAGCCCGGACATAGTACACACATTCTCCATGAACCCAAACGCGAGCCAGCAATAGGTGGCTCCTGCTGCTCCAGGGGTGGCCAAATCACTTCCCTAAGCCTCCTGGTAGCAACAGGGCTTTTCAGCTGCCACTCCTGCAAGAAATCTCAAAACAGGCCCTCAAAGCAACAGCAGCTCTTTGGTTTTAGCTCTCATCCACATATACACAAATGCAGTCCAGAATGTGATGCCAGCATCCCCCCATGAGTGAGTATCCAAGTAGAAAGTCTCCCTAGACAAGGGGGAGACCAGATAGCTCAGGGGCTGGGAAGAGCAGAGAGGGGGGACATGCAGAAAATTATGTGGGCTGCAACAGCCAGCAAGCAGCGTGAACTGTATGGACAGCAAGACCACCCAGCTCTTGCTCAGGAGTTTGCACTTTGGACAACAAACCAGCATCTCTACCAGTATTACTGGTACTCACAGTGGCTCCTAGGATTCTTTGTGACCCCCTAAACCTGGGAAAGGAATGAATGGACCTGCCTGTTCCTCTGGCCAGCCGCTTAGGTGAGGAGTCCTCCAGTAGACTATCACATACAGCAGGATTCTAATATGTCATCTGGTAGTCTTGAAAAAATATTAACCACCTTCCCCACTTCCCTACTTCTACTAACAGCTTGGTTTCAGTCTGGGAACTAGCTGCTGTTGGTGTGCATTAGACATGGTCTGAGCAGTGCCACCCTTTCAAATTCTTTAAAGACACTAGACAAAAACACATGTATCCG
Source organism: Chloroceryle aenea (assembly GCA_013399075.1). Lineage (NCBI taxonomy): Eukaryota > Metazoa > Chordata > Aves > Coraciiformes > Cerylidae > Chloroceryle > Chloroceryle aenea. The sequence continues at coordinate 33,978 of VWZY01013562.1, read as the reverse complement.
TATCAGTTTAGGAAGCAGAGGACACTTAGCCCAAGGTACTGCTGTTTAAACACATCTTTTGGGAATTTCAGGTATGCAGAAAAGTCAAGAACGGATTTCCTAGGCACTTCTTCACACCATGAGACACTGGTATCTGGCAACAGCCGAGTCATGAGATTTGATCACAGTTTGGAGTAAGATGTTCTGGTGCAACTTTTTACCCTTTCCACTCTGTGACAATTCCTCAGGCAGATCAAGTTGCTATGTTCACATTTGACAAACAAAATGAGACTCTTAACAAAGTGAAATTATATTGAAATAAACAGCAGCTTAGCCTAGCAGTCCTAATTTCTGGATGGCCCTTACTAGGCAATTCTCAGCATCCTCTTGCTTTTCAGCCATCAGAGCCTCAGACTGATGACTCTGCCTGGGGAAGAGAAGATATCCTATGAGTCTGTGACAATGGTGGAAACATATTTTTCCCTTCCCTACATCAGTAAAGATAAAAAGAGTTTCCTCCAGCACTCCCTCTTTCTTCCCTATAAGAATATTCCCTTTTAGCTAAAGCCACACTTTTCAATTCAGTATTTCTCAACTTAATTGCATCTGCAACTGTCAAGGAACATTATTTACCAACAAGCTCAACTTTAACAAGTGGTAGGTTTTAAGTATAAATTATACTTTTTAAAGATACCCAGGCAGCTCCAGTCACACATCTAGATGCAAAGTGAAAGTAACTGCTGCTCTCCTTGGGAGCCTGAAACACTCTATAGCATCTTGTTACAAAGTCAGGAGAGCAATACAGGTTTTGGGGGGAGTCTGACCATGCTTCTCCCAGCTGCCCATGATAAGAAGGGTTTTCAGCAGCTTATTACCTGGCTCTCTCCTCACAGTACATAAGCTTGAGAAACTGTGTTTCTCTCTGTGAGGGAAATTACACCAGAAATTAGAGATGGTTGTAAAGTGCCCACTACAACTGGGTCCAGTCCCACCACACCTCCTTCACTCTTGTCCTTCACACAGCTTCCACCACAGTTTAAGGTACTGGAGTCGAGTCCTCATTCGCTCCAACCCAGACAACAGCATGTTTCATCATGGCACTGCTAAGTCTGAAGAAACCTTCCCAGCTTATCATTGTCCAACTCTGCTCATCTTCCATCATCTTCTTCTTAGGCTGGCCTCTACCTATGGTGCACACTGCTGCTTTCCACCAGGACTTTATATATCTCATGAGCAATGCTACCTCTCCCACTCTGCCAGCACTCCCTAGCCCAGCAACTAACTGTCTTCATTCTTTGATGGAGGCTAAGAATGGCCACACAGTAGCCACTAGGTAGATAGAAGCTTCAATTAAGTCCCATAGATGTGTCTATTAGACATGCAGATGCACATTGAATTAGGAATGACAATTCTGAAGTTTCAAACTCTAATCTTCAATACACAAATACCGTTTCACACATAGCAGGCCAGCTCCAGGTTAGCAATAATATTCTCTTCATTATTTGTAAAGAAGCTAGTGCTGGGATGAGCTACCAGTAAATTTTTCCCTCCTCATTTAGTCTGTTACCTCACTTTTGCAAACATCTTCAGGTTCTGGTTTGTATTAAATTATCTTTTTGGGATTATGTGCTCTCTTAGGCACTTCCCACAGTAAACTATTTGCCTTAGCGTGTTAAATTGACTATTTTAGCAAACCCAACAATTGATGTTCACCGGTATAAACAAATGTCAGATTACTGCATGAATAAAGGCACTTTGAGAAACACAGATGTCTTGACTGTATTGAACTGTCAAGAAGCACTTACAGCAAAGGTTTGACCTACCATGCCACTCAGCTTGATGTCTACCAAGCAGACGTACAGAAGCTGGCAAAGCTGGAAGAGACGGAGGAGACAATACAGCCAGGACAGACAAATAGGTCAGAGCAGCAGCTTGTTCAGATGGTGTTAATCTTGAGAATGAAGAAATATAGCAGAACAAAGAGAGGGCCAGTCCCTCCATAAGTTGCCACATGTGGAAAGTCCCACCTATTTCTAGGATGTGCTCATGCTCTGTGATGGAATTTGTAGAGCTAAGATGTGGATGCAGGGACTGACCAGCTGCAGGGACATGTTCTATCACCCTTAAAATCCTCTGTCATATAGAACAGATCTCTGACTGCAAGCTCATGTTTGAAGACTATATACATACTTTAGAAATAATGAAAATGTACCAGAGTGTTGTGTGCTGAGTAGCAGAGAAAACAAAAATACCCCTCTGCTGTATGAGTGACAGCGCTTTATAAATGTTTGTCTTAGTTTATGACGAAAAAAATAACATTTTAAAAAAATAAGTTTGCTCATAGTCACTCTGTCCTTTAAGAGTGATACGGACTAAGAGGAAACAAGGCAGGATTGGCCTGAAATATATGGTAACTTCACACAGCTCAGTCTTGTCTGCAGAAAGAGACAACTGTCAGCAGAGTCCCCGTTGCCAGAGGCTGGTAGCCTGGATGCCAAACGTGTAACACAATGTGGCTGCAAATAGAGAGTCATGAAAACATGCCCCAGAGAGAGGGAGTATTTCTTACTGGAAGGCATGATCAGTGTTCCAGAGAAACCTACAGACAAACCACCTCTGTTAGTATTACTAATAATACTTAACTGCATCTTAGAACTGAAGCCTTAAAAATCTAAGGGGCTGTGATCATAATGCTGCCAAGGCCAGTACTGGATGTTGCGTTTGGTCTGTGCTAACAGACCAAACAGGCATCAGCAAAAAGTCCCTCGGGGTCACCAGCCCCTACCCCAGAGATGCTGCAGTGGGGCTGGTCTCCAGCTCCCCAAGGCCCTGCCCTTCCTGAAGTTGCCCAGTGGCTGGTGCTGTGGCTGCAGACATTTTTTGGCTTTAGGGAGATACAAGCAGACCCAGCACACCAACACATCCCATCTCTTCTCTCCAGGCCACAGACCAACCTGGATTTTCAATTGCTGTGGCACCCTCTCCTCCTCCTCCTCTTCAGCATTGCACAGACAGAAACTGCTGTAAGAAAACATAAAATGAAACTGAAACAGTGCTCATTCCAAGGCAGGTTTTGCTTGGTTAAGTTTTATTCATGTGTATAGGGGTAGCGTCAGCTTTATCAATCCAAATACTCCAACGGGTATAAATTAGGTGAATCTTCTTTTGCCAAACCAGCACAGCTACCTGTGGCTGTTTCACATCTTTGTCAGCGCTCAGGCTGCTACCACTGCTGACAAGAAATGGCTGGGCAAAGGGCATTAGATGTGTAGTACTGGTGTGTTTCTCTTGTAACTTGTTGAGGTGATGCTGCGGTATCCCTTTGCAGTTCCCTTTGCAAGGCTTGTGGTCTAGGTTTTGTAATGTGAATAGATGCTGCTCCCAGCTGTCTGCACTGCCCAAGGGCAGAAGGGTCAGAGGCTAAAAGCAGCATCTGACCTAAGACATGGACATTAAATAGCGAGCCACAAAAGAGGAAAAAAGTATCAGTATAGAATGAACCCAAGGAAAAAGTGGGTTTCAGACAGAATTGTGTGCAAGGAACAGTAGTGGTTACACAGGCATCAGTCAAATTCCACTTTATATAAACTGGATGGAGCAAGCCCATATAAAGAGAATTTATGTGGCACTAAGATTGGACAAAACCCCAACCACAGAAAATAATGAGGAAAAGGAATTCAGTGTGAAATGAGAAGTGCACAAGAAGAAAAAAGGATACTCAGACCCAAGCAGACAGGAATTAGATTCCCCTACTTGTAATTACTATCTTGTCAGCCTGGCACTGTTCCAGCATTTTTATCCTTCCTACTCTTTTGCAAATCCAAATGCTGAGCTTCTGTCACTTCATCCTGAGCGCTGTGCTGTCCATCAGTTGTTCAGGAAACATGTAGAGACTGAACCAAACTATATAATCTAGGACAAGGATCATCCCATGGAGGGGGACAACATGACAGCATTTAGGTCCCGAGTTTCGGTTAAAGCCCTTCTTCACATGTGTGTTGAAGATTGTTACACTAACATTTGGGTTACAGCAGAATAAATGCTGCAATGACTCAGTAGTGATCTGTATGAACAGCTTTTGCAAATCCCACTCTATCATTCCCACGGTCAAAAATGCAGTAAAAGGCAGACATAAAGACATCTCCTAAAATCCAGAGTGGGCCAGTGCGAGTGGTGATGTCGAGAGACTGAAAGCCGCTCATGCAGAAGGTTTGGTCGTCAATAGACTCCTGGAAGGGAAAGCACATGTCCTTGTGGCTGCCTGCTCCAGCCCCAGCTTGAGTGAGCGAGGAGCAAGGAATAGGGTGTGGGGTGGCTATGGATACGCACCTTTACAACGTATTGCTCTGCTGTGAGCTTGTACTCATGGTGTCCGATCATGAAGCTTATGTAAGGCAAGCTGGACAGTCTTCTGCAGTCTACAAGAAACTGTATGCGATGCACTGGTTGAGAGGGGATTGATTTGCCTTTTTTGCAGTATTGCCCTTTGAATCCAAGACTTTCTGTAGCAGGTAATAGTGAATTAACTACAGAGAAGCAGCATCGGGCTGACTTACGGCCCAACACTGCCCTCCAGCTTTCCAGCTCCAGCACTGGGTCAAACCAGTCTAGCAGCCCAGACCATCACACCAAAGCCCCTAGCAACGCAGGGCTGAAGAAATTCCTTTCAAGTCCCAAAAAGAAGGAGGTGAAGGAGGACTCTGGTGTCCCCAGAAGCAAAACTGAGTGTGTGAGCCCCAGTGAACTCACGTTAGCAAAGTTTGCTAAGCAAAAGTCCTCCAATGATCTGGCCTGGCCTGGGTGGAGGAAGCTGCCTCCAGCCGACGCAGGGAGCACACCACAGATGCAGCTCACTCCACTACCTCCTGTAACATCATCATTTTCAGGGGAAAAAAGAGTCAGTGAGAGAAGAACCTTATACTTGTACCATGGAGTGGATTTAAAGAGCAGAAAAAGGAGTAAACTCTGTCATGGTCATTAATTTCCATAAATAATCCATTCACTTACAGTAACACAGATGATTTCCTGACCTTTCTAGTTATTTCATGAAAAAAACGGTGTGTTAAATGGTACTGCAGAATGCTCTGAGCCCCAGAGGGACCTTTGCTGTAAACTGCAATGCTTAAAGTCATTGTTTTAGAGGCTTCCTAGAAGGAAGAATCTACTTTTTATTGTTGTTAAATCTGCTTTATGAAAACATAGCCCTAAATCTTGTGTATACTTATCAGGTGCCATACCATTAGAAAAGAATAAACCAGGGGATACAGAGGATAAGAGTAAAAAAGACAATATAATGGTTTGTAGTATACGAGAAGCAAGACATACTTCATTTACATAGCTAGTGCATCCAGAACAAATTAATCCTTACTGGAAAGAGATAAAAGTTTTGGTGGAATCATTGATGGATGGACCTACTTATACCGGGATAAATTTGAGCCGATGTACTCAGCCTGTCTGTGGTTTCTACACAAACAGCAATAGAAAATCTTACTTTTGGGATGCTTTTTTTCAGTATATGAGATGCTGGCTGAGTGCTCTTATGTCAGCAGTGGAGTATTATAAACATACACTGCAATGACCTGTTTCTTGTTTATATTGCAGTAATATAAGTGCATTGGAAATACATATTTTATCTATATTGATTAGTATGGTCCATTATAAAACCAACTTGTAATTCAAGCATACTGTTTGACATGTATCTGAAAATTTGAATGAACCCAAAATTCAGGGTTTAATTGAGAAAGAATCAGAAGCCTCAGGAATTACCCAGATGCCACTCCAGATCCTCCTCTTACAAAAGGAGGCAGGTTCACTTTGTCTTTGAACTTTGGCCAGTGCACTGGGCAACCATAACATTTAATTTTCTTCCAAGTGCAGGACCAAGACAGCTGCAAAGTTAACAGAAGCCATAGGCAGCAGCTTTACTTGGGGCACTGGCACTGTGGTGATGCAGCGATTCCCCGTGGGAGTCAGCCAAAGGCCAGCAGTAAGGCACAGTATAAATAAGCTGCTCTTTCCCTGGGACGGGTGGGTTTAGCCATCTTGTGCTTGTTATCTCAGTGCTTTAGACATAACAATGGTTCAGTCATGCCATCTGAAAACTGCCAGTGGGAAGATGTGAAGGGTGACAGAGAGACATCCCAGCCTGCCCTGTGGGCAAGGTGGTGGGGAAACATCACCTGCCTTGAGCAAGCTTGGCTCACACAAGCCCCACAAAGAGGCAGAGGGTGCTGTGGACCACAGGTGTGGGAGTAGAGAGGCCATGAAGTGATACATAAAAATCTTTTTGGCTTGCTGGAGGGGGTGAAGGTGCTCCTCAGAGGGCAGGCAGGGACAAAGAGAAGAAATGTGGAACATCAGCAAGAGGGATACAGAAGAGACGAGCATGGAAGAGCAGAAAAACAGTGAAAAGACAGAGAAATAAGATTCCTGAGCAAGAATAAGACACAGCAAAGACTGTCCTGCACCCCATGCCAGGGGCCACCATCCCTCCTGGGAGCCCCAACACATCACCACCTGCTCTGCTGCAAAGAGCGGGAGGTCCTGCCAGGGGAGCAATTGTCGGGCTGTCATTATGATACCTTTATCTTTCCATTTGATGACAAGGGGGCTGGCCGTCAGCACCGAACCCCTCCTAGCTTGAGCAAGCCAATAGCTATAACCACAGATTGTGAAAGGAAGTGCTCCTCTGCTTTTCCAAAAGAAAATTATCTCTGATGCAGAGTATGGATCAATTCCTCCATCATTTCCTTACACACCAGTACTGACAGTTATGGGGGAGGAGGCTGACATCGAGGAGGAGGGCTGGGACAGAGTGCAGATGGGTCAAAACCAGCATGGCTCTGAGTTCAGAGCTGTCCTGGAAACAAGGCTCTCCTGAGACCTTTCTGAACAGTTATTTCAGTTATTTTCCCACCCTATAAGGTCTTTGAACCAAATATCACTTTCTCATCCTTTCTGGCCATACAGGTTTTACCTCTCCCATATGTGACGGACTTGCCCCAATATACTCCTGTAATCGCCTGATTTGTGAAGAGGGGCCAGTGATAAGAGAAGTGCCTGAGTCAACAATGGCTTCACAGCCGTGGGAGCAAAACGTCACCCGGCCCTGGATCTTTATGCTGTAAGTGAAAAACAAAGCATCTTTAAGCAAGTGGTATATACACAATGACTGAAGCAACACTTTATTGCTGGCTACAGCATCAGAGTATAGTCTGAACTTAAAACCAACTGCCAAGCTTTCCCAGTCTTAAAAGACAAAAACATCATTAAAAGACAAGAAAGAAAGGAAAGGAAGCTGCATGAGGAACACTTCTCATTTGTGAACCCACTTTTCTCTCTTAGGACTCCTACAGCCTAATCATTTGCCTCCTGCTGACTGATTTGTCCTCACCACAGATATGTGACCTCACGAATTTATGCAGCAGGAGAAGAAATGAAGGGACACTGACTGCTTTGAACAGGAAAGATGAGAGCCAGATCTAGCACTGGATTCAGTCCCTGGGTGCCTTGACCACTCAACTCAACAGTCCACCATGAGTCAACTTGACCACTGGTGTCCTGTATTAAAACATATTAACATGGTCTCCCAGAAACCACCTACCCATGTCACAGCAGATTTAGAGAGCTAATAAACCCCAGGTTCATCCTGGAAAATCCCCTCTCTGAGAGGCACAGAGGTAAAAATTGCATCCAAGTCCTCCTGCATCTGTATCAGTAGGTGTTCCTGCCTCTGCAGGTTTTACCTGGGGAGGTGAATTCCACCAGGTACTTCATATATACATACTTGTTCAGGTGTATTTGCCAGTAGCTTTTCTCAGTGACCGGGACCCAGTGGATTGAACCTTTGTAGAGAGAATGGTCTATCCCCCCAAGGATCAACACACCACCATTCTCGGTGTCATCTCCTCTGAAAGCAAAAGACAGGTGAACACAGACATGGGAGTGTGCCATCACACATCAGTGAGACTGCACTTAAAAAGCAAAAGACAGACTACAACCCTTTCTCAGTTCAGATACAGATGGCTGAAAGGAATTATCACTAAATTACAACTGCATATGTTCCAGTGCAAAGCCTCCAAATAATCTCTGAGAAGACTTACCGTAGGCTGCCAAGGGCTAAGATAGGTATCAGGAGTAGATTGAGGCAGTTGCTGCTTTCACCTCTGAATAAATGCTAGAGAAATTGGTGCAGTTACAGCTAGGTCCAGATGAGGTAATTCTGAAATGTGGCTACTTGGGTGCAGCATGCCATTTCTGTTCATCTCTACTGGCCAGAAGGAAACCTTTGGCAACTCAGACACGGTGAGTCTGAGGTGGGAGCTTTTCTTTTGTTTATGACCAGCTCTAACAAGAATAACTGTCTGTCCAAGACTTCATGGTCCTCCCCAGCAAATTTTCCTTTTTACTCTATATTTTTCAGTGCCAAATTACAAAACACAACAACCCAACAGGCAAGGAAATGGAGAAAATTACTTCTAGAATTGAAGTAGCAATTCAACAGATGCACTGTTGTCTTAACAATTAAAAAATATTTTCTTTATTTTTTTGGCAGTGCCACTTTAAAGACTGACCTTTTCAGATAGAAAGAGAAGATTGGCTCCTCTACCAGCTGCTGGTTCATGATGCTGTCAAACACAGGCAGAGCATTGCCCACTGCTAAGGAGGGGTAGCCCAAGCCCAGCACACCATCAAAATGGGCAAGGGCAAAGGTTGGTCCTGGCTCAAACACCGACTCTCCAAAGTCCTGTCCCTTGATGGAGATGTTACTTATCTGTTTGGTACAAGTGAAAGTAAAGACTTCATCAATTACAAGAAATTAGCCACTTTTCAAATCCATGTAATAGATTCATTCCATTTATAAAGCCTGAATATCCTTGTATGACTTGCAGCATTGTAGCAGATGCCCATTTGGCAGGTCGGCTGCACCAGTTCCTTTAAATACCTTAATTCTGTACATGTTTCTTCATAAACCCGGGACAGGACCCGAGGAGAAATGCAAAATAAAATAGTAGGGATTTGTCTGGGTAGCCCAAAGCTGGAGCAGCACCCCCCGCCCTCAGCACCTGGCTTGGTGAGACCTTGCTCTGCCCTTGCCTAAACCAAAGTTTTGCAGTGCAAGGCCAGTATCTGATCTGCCCTTAAAACCTGGCTGACACCCATTTTAGGTGGATGCTCACCTTCAGCGTGTCTTTGCCAGCAATGCCCACAAGTTGTCCTGTGCCATACTGCAAGGAGAAGGCTTCCCCTCCATGCTCATAGGAATCCGAGAGAAAGGACTTAAATTTCTGGTGGATCCCTACACAAAACAAATGACATCTGTGCACCAAGGGGAGGTCTCAGCAACACACCCGCTCCTCAATGCACAACCAGCCAAGATGCAGACAGGGCAAATTTTAGCTTGTTGGTGGAGGTGCCCATTCCCTCACAAGCACCTCAGTTTTTGTGCACCTCAGAGGCTATTTTGGGTTTTAAAGACAAATTAAAAGAAAAATGGCCATTTCCACCCTATTTGTAGGTTTATTTTCATGCCTTTTGCATCAGACACCTTGTGGTTCAGAGGGACAATTCACAGCTGCAGCTGGCACCTGCCTTGGCTGCAGGGTGGCATGGAGGGGCAGACAGAGGAGCAAGCCAGGGAGGGAAGAGTGGTCCTCGAGAGTATTCCAGATCCTCCCCTCCCAAATCCCTGCTGCAGGTGAGCTCCTTGGCAAGGCAGAAGCGGCCAAGGTACCCGAGACACATGAGTGTAAGGGAGGGTAACTTTTCTTACTGCATGCTTCACTGATGCAATAAGCGGAGGGGACCCAAAAATTGGAGGAGCCGGTGTCAAACACAACGGTGAACCTCTGGGGTGGTGTGCCGACGCTCACAACTCCATAGTACTGCGCCTGCGGGAGGAAAGACCTGGTCAGCCCTGGGCTGCCTCCCACTGAGCTGTTCCTGAGAAAAAGGCAGACCTGGGAGCATGACACAATGCTTTCATATAGACATAAATGCACAGCACAGCACAGGGAAGTGTGTCTGCCTCCATGAGTGGCTGCAAGCAGCTGATTTCACTCCATTACTGTGTGGCAATTTTAAAGTCTGCAAAGCAAACATGTAGTTGGGTACCTTATGAAGCCTACAAGCCCTCCTGCACCCCAAGATGAAGCTCTCACACGACCACGCAGGCTTTCAGGCAGCTCCCTACTGGTGTTGGTAAGAAATCAGTGGTACAAGGACAGCATGAACCACTTTGGCTGGCATCAGAGGGCTCCAACCAGTGGCACAAATGCTGTCATGTGTTTCTGGGCTTTTTCTTTTTAATTAGCAGCTGTTAGCAAGACACAATATTAATTCTGTTGCAGACTGTATCTGATATACTGACCAAAGTTCTTCCAGCGGATAAAGAAACCACTGACCATCCCTGAATACTAGTCGAGGCTAGATATAATCTGTGAACATGTGAATGCTAGAGTGGAGTTCATCCATATCCTAAATGCAAGTGTCTGAGTGCCCTATCTGGCCCTGGAAGAGCACTTCAGTATTAAGAGACCTATTTTTAGGAAGAGGCATTTCTGGAATTCAAACACAGATAGGAAAGCAATAGCCTTTTGTAGTAATACCTATAGTTGAATATGTATCTTCAAGTACATGCTTGTTAATTAATACACTGAATATAGTTTCTGACCCAGAGTTTACAGTCTGAAAGAAATAATCATGAAAAGGCAAGTGCATCATTTAAGAGAATACTCAGCCATAGCTTTATCAATTAATCTGTAAAGTGAGGCAGCTTTAAGACAAGTTCAACAAAAAAACAAAACAAAAAAAAACAAAATCAAACCAAACGAAAACCAAAATACAACAAACCCAGAAAAAACATCAACAGACTGCACCAAAACTTCCACAAAGTTGTTCCTGATGTTAGCTGGGTATGCTAGGGAAGTGGGTATTGTTTTGTGCTTTTGAGATTTATCCCTCCTTGATAAGCTTTGAAGCAGGCTGAAATGATTCAGTCTCCTCTGTTCTTCTTCACACACATCTCTAGCTCAGATTGGCATATTTCTTTATGCCCCTCAAGTGTCTTGCTGAATTAATTTGGTCTTCTCTTCCCTGTTCAGATGCAGACTCTGCAACATTTCTACAGCTTAGCTCTCCTTTAGACAAGCATAACAGAAGAAACAAACAGAACAGAAAACAGAGCAGCCAAATGGACAAAAAGCTAAACCCAGGACAGACAGATTACAAAATGGTTGACTGCTGACTTGCCTGTCTGAGATCCAACGAAAACTGTGTTTTTCCTTTGTGAGTTTAGATTGGTAAATTCAGCCAGGCTAGTGTGAGACCCAGATCAGTTCCCAATATTTAATACACACTAAGGTCAGGAGATAGAAAATTAAACACTTCACCTGGATCTTTGTTATAATTGATTTTTGACTCCCTGTGATCAAATAAATGGGATTTGGGGGATTTTTTTTAACATGGAAACATCCAAGTTTCTGATAAACAGAATGCATTTAAATGAAGTAATCAGATTCTGCTGCTAAAAACCCAAGCTTGGTAGGTTGTTACAGGCAAACCTTTCACAATTGCTTGGAGACTCAACCAAGTCCAACACAACTCTATAGGAAAATAAAATTTGTCACAGGACTATCGCTGCTAGACAACATCATCTTTCTACCTGGGTCCCATGCTAACCTAGATCTAGACGTGCTTTATTTTGCAGACTAGTAAACTATTTTTTTTACAATTTAATGCAATAAGCCATCTCTAAACCCTATAATTTCATTGAGAGACTAGATTTGAAATGTACTGGGGAAAAAAAAATAAAATCTGCCTTCAAGAGAACATCGAGTCCTTATGATTGCATTACCAAAATGGTACTTACATTCATGTAATCATACAGCCTTTCTGAAGCAGTTCCTACTGATAAAACAATATCTGCAGGGAAGCAGTGCAGGTACCTCCGGGCAAAAAGGTCAGGGTGGTGATTTCTCCAAAATTCCTCTAACTCTCCCTTTTCCTTCAGCTGTTTCTTGATAGATTTGAATCGTACAAGGGGGATTCTATGCAAATAAAATAAACACAGAAAAATTAACTAGTTATCCTCTCTAGAGATCTCGTACACTCTTTAAAAAAAGAAAGTGTTTCTTTTTTGAGACCTCAGGTAGCCAGCTGAGACACGTGCCAGCAATGCCAGATGTGTTTTCTTACCGTTCCACAGCCACAGTGAACGGGATGTAAACCACAGCCAACAGTATCACCCTCATGGCTCCAGGCAGTTTGGAGTCTAACGACACTCATTTACTCAGAAGTCCCTTTTTTATAGCCGGTTGTCAGCAGAGAGCTGTTCGCCAGGTCAATCAATAACAGGAGGTCAGTGCTTTGGCAGAAAAACAATTAATTGCTCTCAGACTAACCGCTGGATTGTGCAAATAGTGGTGTCCAGTGCAGCTGCTGAGGCACAGATAACCAGAGCACAGTTTAGACTAAACAGCCATTTTACTGACAATCTTTAATGTCTTTTACGTAAATATAATACAGGGGGTGAGCTTGGCTCACATTAACATGGGAAGGAGGAGGCAGTCCAAGGACCTGCATGGTTCCCTCCAAGCAAGCTGCTTTCAAAGCTCACTTTAGTGACAAGTGGCCCATAAGTGTTGAATGCAGAAAAAAAAAAGGACATAATACATAACCATTTTCCTTTTACCTGGAGGCATTTCAGCAGGGCTGAGCAGATGGCTGTTTGATAGGGTCATGACAACTCATCCCCTGGCAACTGAAGTTGAATTCCCTATCTATGGGTGGGCTCCGCTCTAAACATAAATGTGATTGCCCCCCCAAAAAATGGGTCTTAAAAGTAAAAAATATGACAGCCTGCAACATATGGTAATAAACAGCCAGTGGTTTTGTATGCATTTCAGCAAGACATTTGGTAGTGCTCGCCTGGATTTGTTTTCCTGCGAGTTTCCTGAGGTTAGCAGTTCCTACCCCTGCTTGACACTTGGGTTCAAGTCAAGCTGACAGAAAAATAACAATGTCAAAAAGACACTCTGATCTGACAGAGAGCAACCCCAAACCCATTAACTGCCTGGGAGAAAGCTCAGCACTGAGTCTGCAATTTACTCATGAGACTTTTTGAATCTTTCCTCTGCAGGAGAAGGTGCAGTGAGCAACAACAGACTGCAGCCCAGCATATATTAAACCTAAATTTGAATTATTGGCCACTTTTGTTCAAAAGGTTATCTTAGGATGCTGGGAAAAGAGCAATGATGATTTTTCCCCTGCAATACACTACTTATTTAAACTGCTCACTGTGTGAAGGTGAACAGGAACTAAGTAAACCCTTCCAAAAGAAAGTAGACGTGTGATAGCAATCTAGCAAAGAGTGAATGTCAAGAACATGGAGGAGGAAACAGTTATCAACTGCTCTAGCAACAATGAAAAAAGTCAAGGAAAAAACAGCAAAAAAAAACCCCACAGAGAGAGTGTTTGTGAGAAAAGAAAGGGTCTAAATGCCTGTCACAGACTTTAAATAAGTGTAAAGCAAATCACTACCAGCATATACTAAAGAAATTATTAAAAAAAGTTCCTTTAAGACTTTTAAAATCAATTACTTTAGAGTTCTATCCATTAGTCCCCTGGATTTTGAAATACCCATTTTGCTTTTTCAAACTTACCTCCAACATGTGAGGGCTACACACTCAGCAAAGGCTGAGCCTGATGTCATCACACAGCTGTGTGCAGAGCTTTGGGTCTGAAAAAGCACCAGCATCTCTATTTTAAAATTCTCTTTCAAAAAATAATAAAATCTCAAAAATGCAACATTTCTATTGTTTTCCATTTTATTGTGACTTCTTTGAAAGACTCTCTAGCTCTGAGCAGTGTTCCCAATTTCTTCTGGACTCAGAAGTTGTACACAACCTCTCATCAAGCAATGATGTTTTCTGTCCCACAGCCACCCCAGCCACTGAGCTCTAGGAGCTGGGTGCTGGAAATGAGGAGGGTGAGCAATAGATGTGGTCATTTGTGAACTTTGAGCAAGCAAAGGCATTTCTTAAGGAGCCTACATGCGCCGCCTGATGCGCAGCAGAGCAGATGTCATGCCATGGTAGGACAGTGTCACTTTGACAAGAGCAAGACAATGTGCTGAGCACCTTTATCGCTTGAACTTTTCCTCAAATGCCACAAATGCTTCTGGGAAGTCATTAAGGTTTACACCGGGGGGCATCAGGATAACTCTGAAGACATGAAGTGGCTTTCAAGACACCACCATGGGACTACTGAAGGGACCGCCTCTGCCTTAGAGCCTCTCCTGAGTCAATGACTCTCAGAAAGATCAAGAGTGTTCATTTTATCACAAAGGTAGCCTTTTATTAACCCACCACACAAAGGTTATTTTTCCCCAAATACTCTGATCTCACCGTGTGTTCCAAGCAGACCTTCATTTAGCCAACAGAGGTACAAAATGCAGCCACAAAAGGTCATCGTGACTTTTTTTGATAAACTCGAATAATGATTAAACTACAGTGCAGAGGAGCCCTAAAAAACCAGTTGTCCACAGGTTAAGTTTCATAAAGTAGAAACAATTCAAGTGGAAAAAAAATACATACGTACTTCTTTCTATCTGTATGGTTTATTAAGAAAAATAGGCCTAAACTGTGTATTACTGTGTATACTCTCACCTGTTTTTTTCTGTTGCTCTGATCAGCAGAATGTCTGAAGAGATTTGTCGAAGGGACACATCTTTGCCATGGATGTAAATTCATTATTATTTATGCCAAATGCATTTATTTTTCCACAGCTGTAGCCAACAGTGCCTTGATGTGGCAGGGAGCCTTCCCTTTAGAAGGTGCCACAGCTGCTTAAACAGAACCAAACACAAAAACCTGCTGGGGCCCATGAGAATATTTTCTTACAAGTCAGATCTGATTCCAAGGTAACTGCTTGGAAAAGAATGCCCTGCAAAACCCAGGAATGACATGTTCCCTGCAGTGGTCCTCTGACAGGGTGCATAGTGTTAAAGCAGTGAAGAAGTGGCTACTCTGAGATGCTCATTGAGTGCAAAGGGGCTCTTGCTTCTGGGATGCTAAGCCCAGCACGTCCCACCTTCTGTCACAAGAGGAGTATTTTCAGCGCCTCTCTTCCACAGCACGGCAACAGATGACAGTGACGTATCTTTGTTCTCCAGGCTTGATACTCTGCCCAGCTTCTCCATCCAAAATCTATTTTGTGGCACTCAGGTCACAGAACTTGCTGTTTTCCATCCTGCTGCAATGCTGGCTCCCAGATGCCCTCTCTGTTGTTGTCCTCCCCCGGGAAACCCTTCATACATTTCACAGCATCAACCCTGCATGGCCCAGGCCCTCATCTTACTAAGGAGAGACTAGTAAACATCCTATAGACTATACTCAGTTGATAGCTAAGAGCTGTTTTACATTTGAAAGCAAGTGTAGTAGAAGAGCTCTCTATTGCCAGATTTGACTGGAGATCAGAGGCCACTTCAGCTGCTTGATACTGCCTTTTTATTTGATTTACCTTTTGCTTTTCTAAGAATATACGGCTCTCAGCAATCACATATTTAGATTGTGTAGCACCTAATGTCCAGAAACCAGCTGCAGATTGTTTGCAGAAAGCATCCTTCCTAAATTACAGTAAGTGTGGAAAATTACAGCAATGAGGTGAAGATACCAAAGTAGAGGGACAGCTTCCAGAAAGTCTATTTCACCTTAGAAGTCTTTACCAGCTTTCACACCCAAAGATCATGGTAGAGCCAAGGCCAACACACAAGTAGAACAAGCCCCAAGAAAGCTTAAAACAGCAGCAGCTCAAGAAGCCAAAACATGCAGAGGTGCCTACACATGGGAAGGCTCCTCCTAGAAATCAAGAGGTTCTCCTGACCTGAATAGCAATGGGTCTTACTAAGAGGAGAGAAACAGTTTACACTGTTACATCTAAATAGTCATAATTTTTAACATCATATTTATCTCACTCATTACAAGTGAGAATCTTGACGGAATTAAATCCATGGCAGTTTCTTGACAGGTTTTGGTGCAGACACAGGAACTGCAGTAGCATGATCAGAAAAGGTGGCTGGAGAACAGCTTTGGCAGGTTGTGATAGTGAGTGTATTAGACTGGGATTCAGACAAGATGCAAAACGTAATGTTAATGAAAAAGGCCCAACACAGTCAAGAGTGCCAGAGGCTACAGCAAACACCTTTAAATTATGAACAAATAGTGGAACAGCTCAAGATAGCAATTTGCCAAGTATTTATATTAAAGCTTTAAGATAAGTATTGGGTGGCAAGTTACACTCTGCAATTACATACTTGCACCTTGCAAAGTAAATCCCTAATAGTGCCACTTGCCTGGAAAGTCAGCCAAGTCTTTTGGAGGGTATTTTAAACAACAATTCAATTACATCCAACATTTCTGCAGGAAAAAAATCATGAAAGCTGAACAGCTAAGCTTAAAAATTTGTTCTTCTGCAGTGTTTATTTTCCCAAGCCAGTCCCCACAGCCCGCAGTGGCTGCACAGTCAGCACAGCTGGAGCAAGAGGTGAGGGGTGGGGGCATTGGGGCGATGGTTTGGGGCACAATCAGAGAACATTTAGAGTGTGCAAGAAGAGGCAAGAAGGAATGTTTCCAGGGAGGGGCAAGTGGCACTGCGGGTGAGAGAGAGAGGGAGATCTGTGCTCCAGGTCATCCTGTCCATAATCCCCATCACCAAACACTCATTCAGTTATCAGAAACATTTCAGAGCCCTTGAGATTAAGGGCTGGTGCCATGTAAACAGAGCCTTATATTGGGAAGTCTGAGTTACTGGCAGGGCAGTGCACAGCAGGAGAAGACCAAGGTGGGCCCCTGTCCCTTGCAGTCGCAGCAATCCCAAAGAAAGTCCTGGGATGGGCAACAGTCTGAAAGCCATAGTTGCTTTTGTGCCCTCCAAGAAATGCCAGAAGTACCTCCTGGAAGACCTAGAAGAAATGCCAGTGGATAAAATGGTGGATCTGAGCGGCAGGCAGCTGAGGCGGCTGCCTCTGCACATTTGCTCTTTTAGGGAACTGGTCAAGCTGTACCTGAGTGACAACAACCTGAATCATCTGCCCCCTGAGCTGGAGCAGCTGCAGAACCTGCAGATCCTGGCGCTGGATTTCAACAACTTCAAAGCACTGCCCCTGGTTGTGTGCACACTGAAGCAGCTCTGCATCCTCTACCTGGGCAACAACAAGCTCTGCAGCCTGCCTCTGGAGCTCCGACTCCTGCAGAACCTCAAGACCCTCTGGATCGAGTCCAACTGCCTGCAGTGCCTGCCTGAGGTGGTGTGCGAGCTCAGCCTGCTCAAGACCCTGCACGCGGGCTCTAACGCGCTGCGCACACTCCCCACCCAGCTGCAGTGCCTCCAGGAACTGCGCACTATCTGGCTGTCGGGCAACCTACTGTCCGAGTTCCCCTCTGTGCTCCTGGACATGCCTTTTCTAGAGGTGATCGATGTGGATCGCAACTCTATCCGGTTCTTCCCCAGCCTGGCTCACCTCCCTGGCCTGAAGCTGGTGATCTATGACCACAACCCCTGCAGGAATGCACCCAAAGTGGCCAAGGGGGTGCGCCGGGTGGGGAGATGGTCAGAGGAGACACCTGAACCCCGCAAGCGGTCTGGGGCAGTGATAGAAATCACGCTCGACGAGAAACCGTCACCACTTCCTGCCACCAAGCCTGAGACTGAAGTCGAGCCCTGCTGATGCTCAGCTGACCACTCTAGCAACAGCACACTCACACCACCCCTTGCTTTGCTGGTGTCCAGGGTGCACCATGCCACCTGGCTAGTCTTCAGGAGTAGATGCACCAGCTTCGAGCTAGGTAACAGCAAACCTCTTGTACAGACACCTCCTTTTGCAGAGCACCCAGAACTTGAGAGAGAGAGCAAAGACTTCCTCCCTTTCCCCTTCATCCCACCCGGGGACCACTCAGAGTTCACAGTAGAGATGATGACACAGTTCTGATGTTTTCCATAGGTGGATTGCCCAGAGTGCACACAGACTTGGTGCTCTTCATCCATGGGCTTTTTCTTCTGCCTTCAATCTTGCTGAGGTGTCTGAACTCAGCTGGAAGCTGCTACTCAAAGGTGATTGCTGCTGAGAGTCATAAGCTCTGAAGTAACCCACAGCATTTGCCTCAAATGCCTTATCTGAAACACAGCAACAGCTTGAAGGTTTTCCTGCCTGCCACGTGGGAAGTGGCAGCAGAGCCCGGGCTGTGCTATCAAGGAAACACCATGTACATACCAGCAAGCTCTTCTCCTACTGCTGCCACCTTCTTCGTAGAAAATTTGCAACCATTCCTGTTCCGTTATTGCCAAGCAGCACTTTACATAAAGGTGAGGAAAGCTAAAGGCTGTGATGCTAGTTTTTGGGTTACTAACAACACTGTCTGTAAGGGCAGCTGTACACGCTGAGTTTTCATGCAGTGGCAAAGAAGTAAAACAAAGCCTAATGCAGAAAAACCACAAGAGCTACCAAGGTAAACTTGCATGAATAGCCTGTCACCACAGGATTTGAAGCTGAGGCAAACTTTACTCGGTGGACTTCAGCTGAGTATCTCTCCAGCTTGCAACTTGGTCCAGTTCTGATCCCCTTCAAAATGGACTGAATTCTGTTTGAAGTATGTTTTACTTTAATTGCATGTTTTAATTTAACAGAAGAAATCTGTCTCAAAATGACATTTGGAGCTTTGGATTCCACAACACAGCTCATGCAGTTTGGCAATAGCCAGCTCTTTTTAGAAAGGGCGGGGAGCCCTTGGTGGCGCAGAACAGCCACTGCCCTCTCTGCCTCACTTGTCAAGTGGAGCCGTCTCACAGCGCAGCTTGGGGAAGCGGCACTGACTTCACAGAAAAGGTTTGATTTACTGCCAGTTCCTGACTGCTTAATGTCATTTACACGCTTAAAAAATTATCTTGAAATTATAGTCTCTGCTAGCACTTGCTGCCTTGTTAAATAAGTCTGAATTTGGATCTGTCTGGCACCCATGTAGTGTGCTTACTAATCATTAAATTAAATAAAATATACTAGCATTTTTCAGAGTTAAAGCATTCTTCTTTGGAATTAACTGAATTCTCTCTGTCCAAATTCTTTATCTAACCTTGTTCCAGCACACTCTTTCTTCCCGCAGAAGAAAATTATTCATCAGGACAAGAGTTCTGGGCTTTTATAGCATCCAGGCCCAATGTTCTATTTCCTATACAACCGACCCAGTACTTTATTTATCTGAAGAGGTGGGGAAGAATGTGTTTTCACCTACTTGTCAAGGGTTTGTCTTTCACCCAGCACTCTCTACACTATATTGTTGCTTTTGGAGCTCTGAAGGCTCTTCTTTGAGCGTTTGGAGGAGCATCCTCTAAAGAGGTTCTCTTCATCTCAGGAAAACTAATGAGGAAAAATGTTTGCACAGATACTTTCGTCATTCCCAATTAATCTTCCTACTTTGGAAGACTTCCCCTGGGGTTTGCCCAGGTGCATTATACTTGCAAGGGCCAGAAGGGTCACAATGCCCAGCTGGCACCTCTCTGGGCTCCCACACACAGTGCCTCCATTTGTCTCTGCTTACAGTCTTCAACAATCTGCATGAAGACTTCTGCAGGTAACATGGACTTCGCTATGGCCCAAGCATAAAGGAACTAGTCCAATTTATAAACACATTGTCTTTGCGGCAATTCCTGGAATGGGACAGAGAATATAAACGACAACATGAAGGAAGACATGAAGGAAGGGGGGGAGGGGTGAAAAAAGGAAGGTGATGCAGCCCAGCACATTTTCCACTAACTGTCCTCTACTGTAAGTCAGCCCAAGTCCAATGCTATGCAGTCAAACACAAAGACTGGTCCAGGATACCAACATGTCTCCCCAGCTGCACCTTTTCACACTCCTCCTTAGTAGAACTCCCATCTAAATAACTTGTCGTGTCAAAATCTCCAAAATGCCTTCAGTTGTAGTTCTGGGCATTGACGAAGGTTCCTCTTCAGTTTCTTTGTCATAAAAAACCCCAAACAACAAAACACCAAAACCAAAGAGTTTTAATACTCCAGTATCACTACAGAAGAGTAACATTTAAATTCAGAGCCTATTTCTAGGATCCCAGTTCAAAACCTCGCAGTCAGGATTGGCATAAATTGCTCACACTAAATGCACCAGGTCAACCCAAACCTGCAAGGCTGGAGAGGTGACCCTTTGCCCAGACTGCTCAGCCACCACCTGAAGCACCTGAGGATGAGCATCACAGCTTTTCTAATGAAACTGCCCTTCTTAGTTCTACACAAAGACAAATGCAACTTTGATGAACAGGGTATTTTTTTATTATTATTTCTGTGTGTTTTAAGTGGAAACCGTGGAGGAACAGAAGGAACAGGGCTGTATAAAATCCCTGTTTTACTTGAAAGTGAATTCTCCCCCACAACACATAAACAGAAATAAGCTAAAACCCACTGAAGACAGTTACTTCATGCCATTGATGGAGCCCTGCTCATTTCAAGCTTCTGTTCCATAACCTCACAATAACTAGATCATTAGAAAAAATTACTAGATGACACCTGGTCCACAAATCCTTGGGTACCGAAGAAAATTTAACATGGGCGATGGTCTGGTACACGTTTTCTGGAGAGAAAAAAGAAAAGTTAGCAAATCCCCTCTGCCAGCTGATGTCCACCAGCCTACCCACCCATTCACCCTTATTTTTGATACTTTTGAGGTCAGTATGAACAGTGTGAACAGCACAAAAGGCAGCATCGCCTCTAACCTAAGAAACCAACTTCGACCAAGGTGAAAAAAAAAAGCTGTGATTTGCAAAATAACACAAACTACCTGATAGTGGGCACACATAGGATACCCTGACTACAACATGGCATTCCCTCCCAAACTTTCTGCAGATTCTACTTCAGAAGCAGCTGGGCATTTCACTACAGTTCTTGTGAAAAGAAAATAAAAAAGCAGCATGATGCTTTACATTGTGGTCAACCACTTTAGATGTTTTAGTACTATATATGGCACATGAGTAGCTGGTGACCTAAGATTACCTAGGTCTTGCTCAGGCATGCTAATTTAAGCACACTGATGGCTCTGAAGGCCTGTTCACATTGCTAATGCAAAAAAAAAAAATAAATCATGCAATATAAACATCAGCATGTCAGAACAAGACTTTTCTGCACAGAAAGGACCTTACTCTAATACCACTGTAACTGACCATGTAGGTACACAGATTGTACCTTGGTGCTGCTTTAATAATGTCATCTACACGAAGAATCATTTCTGCTGCTTCAGCTGCGCTCAGCAAAACTTGTCTCTTGACCTGGAAACTTTCCGTCACTCCCAAGGCTGCCATGTCTCCAATGATACCCTCTTTCATATCTGGAAGAAGAGAAACATTAAGAGGCTGTTTGGGTTTTTTTAACTTACGTTGTTTTTTCTTAAGGAAACTACCAGAAGCTGACAGTATGGTAACTCACCTGCTCAAACACATCATACTGATAGTAAAGGAAGTTATTTAATATAAAGTCTTCCACTTCGAGGAGCCTGATTTTAAGCCTAACATGTTGCAATTCCATACAATAAAAATAAATGATGAAAAATAGATCTAATGGGAAGCAAGATCCCAACAGGACTCTCAGTACTATTTCCTTAGGTATATCAAATTCAGAGTTGTTCTTCACAACTTTTGAAAGTTTTTTGGGGGGTGGGGGTGTGT
>VWZY01013562.1:0-12250 GCA_013399075.1 Chloroceryle aenea | reverse complement strand
GGTGGTTTTTTGGTTTTGTTTTTTTGTTCTTTTTTTTTTTTTTTTTTTTTTAATCAATGTTTTTCTTTTGAAGCTTTATATAACTAGACTCAATGTAAGTAAGGAAAGTGGGTTTCACAGGTGGAAACCATCTGGTTCAAAATCAAAGCTCTGCACTCTGTTGTGATAAGGCTGGTAGAATGACAACAGAATGCAACATTGTATGCCCACATTCTATGCAAAGCAAACAGAAATCAATACACTCAGTTCTTCCAGTTAAATCTCTCAATGACAAACAGATGGGACAAAGTTTAATAAGACTAACCGCCCTCCCAAACAGGAATCCTATAAGAGAAGTATTATCAAGCCCCTTACCAAGTCCATAAGTAGTCTTCCCTTCACTGTGAGCAGCTCTGAGCTGAGCAACCAGATCTGCACTGTCATAGCCAGCATTATCAGCTATTATTGTTGGGATCTAACGGGATAAACAGAGGTTGTTTTAAATTAATGCATGGATTGATCCCTAGTAAACATGAAACATGCTTTGATATTACTAGTTTACCAATCAGTTTCAAGAGACAGTTTCAAAAAACATGGCATATGAGCTGTTACAGTGATCACAAGATAGGGAAAAAAAAAACCAAACAAAAAACAAACTACCTAAGTATTTTGTTCAATAGGTGAGAGAACAGCAGCACATTAGCAGAACTGTCAGTTCATTTTACATGGACACAAAGAAATTAGTCTCCTTATCATTTCAGACTACAACTGGAGAAATGGTTTCATTTTAAGCTTGCAGGTAAGCACTAACCACCAGATCATTCTGTTCACTGTTTAAGTGACAGCACTGTGAATCACACATGCTGACTGAACCAAATCTCACCGTGCTCTTTAAAATTCCTTGCGACAAATGTTTTCCTATGGTCTTTCATTTCCTAATAAAGGTTTTCCCTATTTTAAGTTATTAATTATTAAAATTATACATTTATTATTAAAACACCAATAGTTTTTTTTTCTAAGAGAGAAAAGAGTCACCTTTTCCCCTTTGTTCATCCAAGGCATTGGCTAAATTTCACTTTTTTTACTTTTAGAAAACCAAAACTTTGAAAGAGAAGCAACTATTCGATGTCTGAAGTTAGTAAACTTCATAAAAATTTCTATCTATTAATTCATCAATCTGATTAAACAAACCTACCATTCGTAAAGCCTTAGCAAAGGACTCCATTGCAACAGACTCTTTGCCAGGTGTTCTCATGGCAAGCTCTGCAACAGCGTTGGCCATCAGCATCTCTGAACAACCTGTTCATTAAAGACACGCAGATGTTTTGTATCAGACTCAAGCAGGAATACAAAATGTCTATCATGTGTAAAGCTCAAGTATCTAATATTCACCTCCACCGTACACAGTTCTAGTGTCCTTCACGGTCTGTGCAAGAACACAGAGAGCATCATGCAAAGACCTCTCTGCCTCATCTAGAATCTGCTGTGTTGCTCCACGCAGAACTATGGTGCAAGCTTCACCTAAAAAGTGCAAAACGTGAAAAATTTAAATAATAATCCAAAATGAAATAAAGACACAGAAATAGGCTATTGCAAAGCATTTGTAACAGTTCTGCTATCCCTGAAGTAAATTTTTACATAGGTTGGTTTTGGGGGGAAAGACAGCATGATGGCATTTTACAGCTAGAATGAAATGATGTACACTATGCTATTGCTTTTATCAATGAACTGTTCCATAACGTCCATCATTAAAAAATTTGTACACCATCCCGATAACAGCCATAACAGAGAGTTAACACAAATGTTACAACATGCCATTAGTGGTAAAACACTCACCCATTGCCACTCCAGAGAAATGAATGAGTTTATCTTCTCCAATCATGATTTCCTCAATAAGCTTGCAGCTTCCTAGTTTTACTAGCTCAGGGTGATCAAAGGTTGACGCAATTTCACCACCTACAAATGTAAGATCGTAGAAAAGTTAAAGAGCTCGTGATGAAAGCATCCACTGAGGCATGATTTAAGAGGGGGAATTAAAAAAGTATCTTCATAATCACCCCAAAATAATTCTAAATAAATACTGATAAGACAATTTTTTCCCATGTCATCATATGGCACCAGAAACTTTTCACTGATGATGACTAGTCCTTAAAACAATATTTTGTTTCACATCACAAGCACTACAATAGCACTAACACTTTTGAGTTCTGTCTGGGTAAGAGAACACATGTTAATCTTTACCAGTATTAAAATGTCAATCTGTTTAAAGTTTTGATAGTATTTACTGAAGAAGTATTTATAAAATACTGGAACGAGTTTGTTAGGTTTTAAAACTTGAGCTTGGGCCAGTGTCCATTTTGCCTGCTTGTTGATGGTTGAGAACCACTGGCCAACATTTTCCTGAATCATGAGCCTTGTGCTATGCTGTAGCAGCAATATTGTGCACTATTTATAAACTCCTGTATCATGAACAGATATTACAAAGACCAAAATATATCTGGATGGTGCTATTTTCTACTACTTTGCTCTTCGCATTAGAAAATTCACTCCCCGCATATGCTTAATTATCCACATTACCTTGTAGCACTGCTGTAGTTGTAGCGGTACAAGGAACGAAAAGACTTCAAGTAGTTTGTGCTTACTAAATGCTCTGTTTTTTTCAACTATACTATTTGATCCAGTGTGATCTGATATAGTCCACTTGCTCTGCTACAAAATTTGTTTTGAATTTGTTCCAGAACATAAGCAATGTTCCTCTCAATCAAGTGTTTGCCTTTGTCAACGTGCCTACGGACAGTTGTACACAACTGCTACTTCAGCTTCGCTAAGCTAAACAAGTCAGCATCATCATCTTTCTCTCTGTAAAGCAAGTTCTCCATCCTCCTCATCACTTTCACAATCAACCTTTTATGATGTTCCAGTTAACTATCTCTACTTCAGCAGTGAGAACCATCTGTAGCACCCCAGATGATTCATTTTCATTAATTTCTAGAGTATGATTTACACTAACCACTACTAAAAGATCCAGGTTTTTTGTTCATGTTATTTGAGATCCACCTCAAGTCAATGACTCAGGCTTACATTTATAACAAAGGATGACTCTGTAGTGTTCTCTAGTATTACAATCAAACAACAACCATCTACAGCAAGACATTATTAACAGACTTCTGGGTTCATAATTTTAATTTTTCTATTGCTAAGTTTCATCTTTTCCCTAGGAAACAAACATTTAAGAAGTTTTTTTCCAGCAAGAAATTAACAGAATATATTTTTTCCAGGTGAGACAAAATGACTGTCTAAATGATATACCAGTCAGAATTACAATTCAAAAAAAAGGTATTTTTAAATCATTATGCAGGTAGGATTCAGAATCAAAACAGGTATGTTAAGTATCACATACTGAAGACAGAAAATTAATTAATTACCTGCTTCTGAAGAAATACTGACAGTTATGTAGCAGTTGATAGATCAACAAAGTAAATTCAGTTTCTTATGGCCAACATCATCGGGCCATCCCTACACATTTCTATTCAAGTATAGTAAAACAAAGCTTACTTAGAGTACTGTTCATATTCACAGACCTGCTTAACAGTAAAAAGTACAAACTAGATGATCAAGCATTAACATTTACTGAAGATCAAATAATGTGACCCTCCAAGTTTCATATGACCAGGTACTCTACACACCTGTAACGAGAGCCAGACGTTCTACACCAGCAAAGTCTGCATGTTCGATAGCCATGACGCCAGCAGCTCCAAAGAGCTGTTCAGGGTAGTTGTAGATCAGCTGTCTACAATTAAAACACAGGCACATCTTCCCATTATACACTAAACAAATCTTTTAAAATACCAGAGTAACAAAGGGCACTGGGTTTTCAGCAGCATGGATGTGTGACAACATTTCTGAAGGCTATAAAAGCAGTCAATATATGAGGCACCTGACACACACAGAATCTTACACCACACAGAAGCAAGTGAAGTGACAGGAAAACATACAGAGAAAAAAAAAATCAAACTATTAAAGCTTTTTGAAATACCCTTCCTCTGAAGGCACATTATCAATGCACAAGGACCCCTATGCCTTAAATTCAAAGTCCTTTGATCGTAAGTGCCTGCTGGGCACTTAACTGCCTATTCTAACAGAGTACACTAAAACAACAGTTGAAGCAACATCTTTTAATTCCTTCACCAACACAAAATCCGAACAGTAGACAACTCTATGGGAACAATAAACGCCCAGCCTTTTAATGTATACAACTAGCAGACTGCAGAGTATGTGCTCCCTTATTAATGGGTATTCCACTCTCTCTAGAACCAAGTAGTACCCAAAGCTGAACAATCAATAATCTTTCAGGAGTGCTATACCAAACTATTTTTTCCTTCAAAATACAGATTTAAGTGTTGTAGAGATTCAGCAGAATGTAGGAGATGCCATCTGTGGTAAAAAAATGTTTCTAATCTATGTTCAAAGGAGACAATTGGCATCACTGGGTATGTGCAGAGAAGATTCTTCCTACTCTGGACCCAGGCTTGAGGCCTGTCAAGCATCTTCTCAGTAGTATTTAACTGGCTAACACAGTATAAGCTGTGAAACAGACCTACAGTATGACTGTAAGCAGAAGTCAGTTTTTATTAGGGAATAAATCTGGAAATCTAGAGTCAACCTGACTGGCATACAGCTAGCCTGGCTACAGTGACTGACTGCTACCTGAGCTTCCTTAGGGCAACTACCTGTGTCACAAGCATACCAGTGATGGCATTAAGGACTTTTTAGCATACTTCAAATGAATTCTTCCATCAATTTACCTAGAGGACTCGTGACTCTAGGACTCTATATTCATTCCACGTCCACTGGACAGAGCACTCATCTCGGGGAAGAACCGCAAAAAAAAAAAGTGCAGGGAGGGCGTGGTGAACAAAGGAAATAATAGAACAACAACACTGGCCTCACTGAAGAGAATTAATTAAGCATTAGGTAGGCTCATCTAATTTTTACAGATACAGGCATAAATAATACTCTTCACACTCACAATATTATAATCTTGCTATTTTTTAATTGCATTATAAACTCTACCCCTTTTCCCAGAAAATTCGTACCTGTTAATAAAGCAGTTTATACCATGCTTAAGAATACGGTCGACCTTCTCCTTCATTTTTTCTTTTTCTGCCTGTTCTATTTCTGCCACCTTTGCTGTAGAGTCCACTCTAACACGAGAGCCAAAAATCTGCATCAAAGAAAACACAGAGTTCAGTCTAAAAAGGAATTCCATTTACAAAAACTTCGTTTCACAACCATAGTTCTATCACACACCTTAATCTTGTCTGTATCCATACCAGTGTTTGCAATAAGAATCTTTGCATTTTCAATTCTTTTTGGCTGATTTACACCTATCTTCTTGTCAAGTAAAAAGCCTGTAGTAACAGAAAGGTCTTGTAAGACTTCATATTGTAAAAGAACAAACCATTTACATCACTACAAAAAAAACTGTATAGAGATGTGTAAGTTTTAACAGCTTCCATTTCTTGGACGCACCTATAGCCAAAATACTGACTTACCTTCATCTAAATAGGAATCAGCCAAACTTCCACCAAGTTTCTTAATGACATGGATAGCCTCCAAATTACCAGAGCCTTTCAACCTAAGAACAGCCTCCACAGCTAATTTGACAAAGTGATCTTTATGATGAGTAAGTAATTTTGACGAAAGAGTTGTTCCTGCAATGTTCATCAAGTCTTCACGGAACTTCACTTCATCGTCACTAAAATAAAGCGAGTACAGTTAAAACTGGAAAGTCTGAAAGCCTCAACTACCACTGACCTACCACTCTGAGTCTCTCCTCGTTTCTGAAAAGCCTGTATCCATGTTCAATTTTGAGGCATGCTACACAGAATCCCTCCATCACCCCGTAATACAGTCTTCCACTTGAAATACATGTTGAATTAGGACAAACTTTGCATGCAGCTTTAGAAAGCCTGTGCCCTCAAAGCGTTGGGTAGTCACATTTAAAACCAGAGTATGAAATCTGAAGGAACAGCTCAGATTCTTATTTTAGGAAAATTACTTCTGCTTGATTCTGCACATCATAAGTAATTGTAAATATTTTCATAAAGCTTCTATAATTCACCTAACTACACAAGGCTTTTTCTTAACTGAGAAAATGCATAAATTCAGCCTTTACACTTCTTAAAAGAAAGCAAACAGTTTTCCAATGGTATAGACTTCTCACTAATGTTTTAGTCTTGACTGCTTCATAAACAATTACAGCAAATGTTCATTACTAACCCATGATCCACAGCTGCTTTCAAAAGTGCCTCTCTTGAAGCTTTCGTGGCTGCTCTCCAGCCTGCAATGATGGTCTGAGGATGTATCTTCTTTGCAATTAATAATTCTGCCTCCTATTTAAATGAAAATAATAAACAAGTTTCCCCTCCAAAGGTATATTTACACTAACTAGGAAAGATGCTTCCAAGTAATCAGAGAAAGATCCATGGCAGAAAAAGCCAGAGAGCTATAGCAATGACAATAACCCTACTGGATGGGTTTTATCCTAAGCAAATACGATCTGTCCTTGGACTAGCATCCAGAAATTTTAATTAACAAAAATCCTAACTCTACTAGGAATAATGACCAGACGTATACTTCAAAATTGCAATCTTTCACTACATGTTTGAGATCAGTTTTCTGTTCACTTATAGCTGCAACTTGAAGTGTAGCTGCACAAAAAACAACAAACCCAAACATCTCCAAATACCCTTTTTGTGAGGAACTCAGCAAGCTCTGAGGGGTCATTTCTCAGATGCCCTTAATCTGAGAGCATGAGATTTACTGGCACAGCTCTGCTAACAACAGTTTCTCACTTCCGAAGTGAGTTTTGAATTCAGTATGCGTAGTTTAAAGGAAGGGTATGAACTTGGGTTTTGTGCACACAAGAATAGACATTAACATGCCTTTTTTCTTTTCCCCCATTGATGTTATGAAAAGGATTTCAGAGGACTAGATCTCACAGATAAGCAGTGCTACATGCTGCCCTGTGCAACATCTAGGAAATGACCCATGAGAGTGATACTTCTCTATTTCACTTGCATAATAAAATAACAGAAAATAATTTTCTAAAATGTACTAAATTAGAATACTTAGTTTATCATTAATAACAAATACAGTATAAAATTTAAAGGGTAACCCAATATTTAATGTTTTTTTTTTCCTACCCATTTCCATGGCAAGAGCAAGACATTCCTGTACTTTGGAAGCCCTCTTCATAAACATCAAGTAACACATTTCCTATCGATACCACAGAATCACACTGCCAAACAGAAAAACATTTAAAAAACAAATACGTCACCCTCAGTAATTCAGCTGCCAATACTGTGACAGACGTAGTTCCATCACCAACTTCGTCATCCTGAACCTTCGACATATCTAAAGAAAGAAGACACTGCATTAATGTTTTGATTCAAAATACCATGCTCACCTCTATCAGCTTTATGTGACGCTTTTGTATTAGTTTGGAGAAGAAAAAAAAAGAACTTTTATCCATACTGATTTAAAGAGGTCACTCTAGGTAACAGAAAAACATAAGATGCAAAGCAAATTCAAGATCCTTCAAATTCTTCTTCATATGCAACTTATGTACCAGTTCCAGTCTGGCAATGGTGAAATGCTACTCCTCTATCTCCTGATTCCTAAAAATGGTCAACAAAATAAAGCAGGGCCAGATAGAAGCTCAAAGGTATACATGCAGGATCCTTGTTGATAAACAAGGATGCAGCAACATGAAATCATCAAGAAACTTGACACCAAATTGTTCAGTCTTTTTTTTGTCTCTAGAACTGGACCATCTGCAGACTATGACAGTTGATCACAAAGGTAAACTCTGCCCAGAGTACATCACTAAGTGGTAAGAATAGATTTAAATCAGGGAGAACCAAAGAGAACCTCTGTACTCCAGCAGATATCTGGTTTTAATTTTCCCTGTGAAAAAAAAGACAGGCACACAGCTGTCTTTTGTCCCTTTTTACTCCTGGGACAAATTAGGGTTGAGAGAAAACAAGGAGACACCGGAACAGTTTTGCAAGAGTAGCATATACCTCAAATTTACTTTTGCAGAGTTCCAGAAATCTTACAACACGTTAACCTCCTTACTTCAGGTATTCTCTTCGCCTTCCCTTCAATTTTTCTCATCATTTGAAGAATGAATATTTTCTAACAATAAATACAGATGAAGAAATGTCAAGTACTCCAACAACAAATTGTTAAAAACTCACCAACCAAGACCTTGGCAGCTGGGTTGTCAACTCCAATAGCTTTCAGGATGGTTGCACCATCATTGGTAACTGTTACCGTGCTCTCTCTCCCAGTACTCAAAAGAATCTTATCCTACACGATACAAGATGTAGATTACTGCTTGAAAACATACTGTAACTATCAAAAATAAACTACCAGGGATCACCACTGAGAACTTGGAGCTGCCTTACCATGCCTTTAGGCCCCAGAGTGCTCTTGACCAGGTCACCAATAGCAATGGCGCCAACAAAGGATGACTGAAATGAAAACAAATATACCTTAGAAAGCGATTTATTTCTACTTTAATACAGAAAGTAGGAGCTAGCCTGAAACTTCCCAAGGGGCCATTTTAACCCAACGCTTCCACAGCCACACTCCTTTCAGCAGAGTCTCGGTCCACATTTCTTAACTGCTACATTTTGATAACCATATCAAATACACTTAATTCTCACGGGAGCCAAGAAAGCCTGTCTCGCAGCCAAAAGAAATGCCTTTCAATGACATCAACCTTCTGAGCTAAGGTAGTTAGTTTTGAATACTTATGACAAGTTTCTCTAATTGTAAGAATAAATAACACTCCTCCTACCTTCTGTTCACAGACATGCAAACAGTGAAAAAACAATGAGACAGATGAAGTTCCACATCACCATAAACTGGAATTACATTTAACAGTAGAAAAGGCAAAATTTAATAACTCCAAGTATTACCAGTTTCTCAGGGAACTAAACTTACCAGCCGAGCTGTTTCAGCCTTTTCTTCATCTGCACCTGCCTTGAAAATGTTCACAGGAGCAAGGGAAATGGATGCCTAAAACAGAGTTTACATAAGTATATCCCCTTAACTTTAATAAAACAACGCATTAAAAAAAATGACATTAATAACTTAAACAATATTTTTATAATTAAAATTATTTAGTTCTATACCCCCTTAGGTTTTGATAAAAAGTATATTCAAGATAAATTCACCTTGATTCTTTCTTAAAAATCTATCTTGCAATCTTGTAACTACATGAAAAGGTTACAAAACCAATTCTGATCTACTCATAGTGACAGTACATCATCTTCTCTGATAAAATCTACAAGCCTGAAGGACCATTACCCGTACCTGACTTTATGGAAAGGTCTGTGCTGCTGTTCTGTGTGGCTCAGCATCAGATCCAGACAACCCAAAGATAAGTACAACTAGCAGAAACTAAAAAAATTTAGCTGATTAACACACTGGGGCTTTAATCATTAAAAATCACAGAATGGTTTGGGTTGGAAGGGACCTTAAAGATCATCAGGTTCCAACCCCCTTACCATTGGCAGGAACACCTCCCACTAGATGAGGTTGCTCAAGGCCCCATCCAATCCGGCCCTGAACACATCCCATGATGGACCACCTACAACCTCCCCGGGCAGCCTGTTTCAGTGTCACACAACCCTCACAGTGAAAAATATCTTTCTAATTTCTAGTTTAAATCTACCCTCTTCCAGTTTGAAGGCATTGCCACTCAGCACTACAAGCCCTAGTAAAAAAGTCCATTCCCAGCTTTCTTAGAGGTGCCCTTCAGATACTGGTAGAACACAATAAGGTCTTCCCAGAGCCTTCTCTTCTCCAGGTTGAACAATCCCAACCTTCTCAGCCTATCCTCATAGGAGAGGTGCTTCAGCCATCTAATCATCTTAATGGCCCTTCTCTGGATCTGATCCAATAGGTCCACATCCATCTTATACTGGGCGATCAAGAGCTCATAATATTTTTATATTTGTGTTGAACCCTATTTTTTTTTTTTTATTTCTATGTAAATTATAGCAGCAATAAATACTCATCTTTAAAGACTATTACTCGCAAAAAACTCAGAGGTCTTAAGCGAATTAGGATCAAAACCCCAAAGAACAAATGTAGCAGCCCCCTTAAGAGAGTCCAGTGACTTTCTGCTTTCCTGCGAATAAGCACGCAGGTTTTGCCAAGAGTTTTGTGTCCGTTACATCACGCTTTGACAAGAAAACTCAAAAGGGTGAAGTAGGAGACGACAAGCAGCGTAAGGGATGCTCTCGGCAGCTCATCGGGTAGCCTGTCACGCTCNGCCCTCGGCCTGACGTCTCACGGGCGGTGCGCAGCGGGCACCGCCCCCCTGCAGGAGCTTGCCGTTATTTTTAACGAGTTACGGCAGGGGACTGGGAGGCGTTGTGCTCCTTAAAGAAGATCCGTTTTCAAACCGCTTAAAACCATTTCGGATTACTGTTGTGGCCTCTCGTGCGCTTGCCAGGCCATCCCCGATCTCTGCTGTTACATCCTGCACATCACCCATTAAAAGCAGCAAACGGGAAAGACCCTGGCACCAGCCCACTCAATACACTCTTCAATATTAAAAAAAGCCCACTGTAATTATTCTCTTGCCAGCCTTGCAGCTATATGAGACCACATCCAAACCTCCTTTCATCACTGCTTTTCCTCCCCACAAGAAGTCTGTTACCTGATCCTATGAAAAAAAATAAAGGTCAGCCGGTCTGCACGATTTGGGCCTGGAGGATTAATTCCAGCTGGTACTCATCTTCCTGATGCCAGGCACAAATCTCTTGAGCTCTATGCAGAGAGGGCTGCTGTAGATTCAAACTTGACTCTGTTGTGTCCATGGCAATTTTTAAGGTCACACTGTGAAACAGAAAAAAGAGAAAGGGCCTCACTTTAATATTTTCATAAACACATACATTTTGTAAATCACATCTCTTTCGAGGTTAAGAAACAGAGCATGTGTCAGTCCTGAATACCATCTGACACACCAGACAGCTCAGGCCTAAGCAAGGGCTCGACTGTTGAGCAATGAACTCTCAATCAGAGCTCCCCCTGTCTCAGTATCTCCTGGCACTGCTTTAACTCCGATGGAGAGTACTCACAGCCTATCAGAGCTACGGCTCCGATAATAGAGCAGCATGGCTCCCCCTTTCTGAGGCCAATAATTCAGGCACCAATGACAGGATCTAGTCGAGGCTAAACTGCAGTCAAAACAGCCTAAGCTTCTGAGGAGAGAGGAGTTTGAGGAAGGAAGGGAAACAGAGACTCTTCACAAAATCCAGCTCTTTGGGTGCTCCCAAATGAAAACTAACCCTTTTATTATCATGTGTGATTTATGTATAGGGATTTTTAACAAGAGCAGTTGATGCTATTATTGGATATGCTTGTACTAGGCACAGATGGCTGGAAAGTCAGCTCTTTAATGCTTGGCTGATCAGTGTCACCTGTTTTGAGCTGGCCTCAAAATTTCAGAATAAAGTATCATTAGGTCAAGAATGTGAGCTGCGTGTGTATTTTAATTGGAATCACTTATATCAGTTGCACAATTCAGTTATAATAGTACTAGCAATTAAGTCTCTTACCTGCATATGTTTTACCTCCTGTCACATTAGAACGGGTGCAGTCAAGCCTTTCAACAAACAGTACTAGAAAGCCACCTGTTTGTAAGGAAGGTCCAAAGAACCAAAGCTTCTATGGAACTGTGTGTCACCTAAGTATGGAAAAGGGGGAGTGTGATGGACTGCTAAAGAGCCTGTCTCCTTAAGAAAGCTGCAAAAGGATATGAAAAGCTTCTCGAGAAATGAGTTTTCAGACATCTAGGTCATCCAAGGACCACCTAACATTGTTTCTTAGGTTCTGGAACAAAACATCTCCCAACATTTCTAGTGTTTTATTTGATGGCTAGAAACATCTTTATTGAAATTATTCCTTAAAACAGTGACTTGTGAGAGAGAAGACACAAAATACTAAATTTTGACAAATCACCACCATATTTTACACTCTCCCACAGTAAAAAGGCCATCGAGACATAAATTTAACATGATATTTTCTTGCTACTTTCTTTCTATCAGTACCCTGCTAACAAAGGCCATTCAGGTTTTTTGAAATCATCATCATTTAATAACTGGGAAAGTCACTATGGTCAAGTTGCTTATTCAAGTTCTGACATGCGAGTCACTTGCCAGCAGTCAACAGCAACAGTACTGCCCCC
>VWZY01013552.1:5423-27871 GCA_013399075.1 Chloroceryle aenea | reverse complement strand
GGTGTTTGCTGGGAATAGAGAGCTGAGCCGCGTTGCCTTCTCCCGACGCGTGTCACGTCAGGCTGCTCCTAGAGCTACAAGTCAGGAACGCCTCAGAAACACGGGCAGAAAAGGATAGGATTTAACTGCCCGTGGTGATGGAAAGGGTAATGCGGAGCTTGTTTGTTCGTTTGTTTAATTTTAAAAGTATGAAAATAGGCAGACTTGTTTCCCCTCTAAGTCTTCTGTAAGCACCGATCACCTGAACAAATGACAAGCAAAATTCGGGGCACTGTTTATTTGGTTTGGTTTTGTTGTTTTCTAATTACTCTTATTCCAGACCCTGGACTTTCTCCCCTGCTTCCTTCTCCCTCCGTGCCGGGGTTCAGCCGCTGAATTGCTTCTGAAAAAAAAAAAGAAAAAAAAGAAAAAATTATGCCGAAGAGCGAAGGTGCGTTGTGAAAGGAAAGCTTCAAACAGAACGATCTGGGGGCGAAAACACCGACCTGCTTCACTAGAGCTCCAGCAGATTTCACGGTGTGTTTAGCTCAGACCATAACATCCATCAGAACACTGTGAGAGATTAGTGACTAATGTATGAAGTAATCCAGCCCTTGAAGGAATTGGTTTTTATGTACACACACACAATTACGACACCATTCTGCCTTCAAGGCTCTGTGCAAATATTACTCTGCCCTTCTCTAATCCACCCGTTCCTCTAGCTTGCATCGTAACATCACTTTCCGTACCGGAGTCCACAGGAGCCGTCAGGGTGCAACTGCCACTGGCTCTCGGGTTTGTCCACCTGTAACAGACGATTTCAGGGTGTGTTAAAAGCACCTTGATGAAAAGCGGAATTTGTTCTTACAGCCACAAGCACGTTTGAAATCGGATGTACGTGTGAGCAGGGATAAATGTGCATATAAACCTGTGCTCCCCAAGAGGACATTCGCCTTTTTACTTCTAAAAAAAAAGCCCCTTTTTCACTAAAAAATAACGCAGTATCAAAAATAAAATTAAATTAAAAAAAAAAAAACACAAACAAGTCCTCGGCGTTCAAGATGTGCCTTGTTAATATCTATCTTCTCTGCCACCCTGTCTCTGGATGCCCTGGGACTTGTAACCTCAGCAGTGCATTAGCAGGGGTATCTGTCTTCTTTCCTAGCACTTGCTGGGATCTCTGCCGCTGGTCGGGGTCCAGATTCGGGGAGATCCCCTGACACCCGGCTTCCGGGAGAGGCAGAGGGAGGACGGGCAGGTACCATCTGTCTTCTCTGACTCCTCCCGTCCGAGCATCATCCTCTGAAGAGGAAGCCAGGGGCGGATTTCCCCTGGTGACCTTTGGGTGGGAATTGCCTTATTCACGACACTGCTTAGACCGTACCTGCGTTTCTGAGCAAGGGAGCTGGACCGGTTCGTTCACACGCAAGTGAATTTAAGGGAGGGGGAAGTCATTTAAAAACCCCGGTGTCTCGGCTGCCCTCCCGCCCAGCGTACCCGGCAGAGGCGGCCGGAGCGGAGCCGGCAGAGGGGTGGGGGCAGCCGGACCCGGCGGACAGGGTGCAGCCCCGGTGCAGAGCCATAAATCCGGGCTGTCAGCTGTGACAGACGGCTGGTGAAACGCAGCACCTGTCCAAACACTTTCCAGCAGCAGCAGGTAACCAGAGAACTCACACTTCACATATTTGTGTGGAACAAGCGCATTAACCATTTCACAGACCTTCCCAAACCAGCGGCATCTGTACATCTGAGCACTTTGTCTTTCTTAACGTCTAATAAATCAGGATGACAGAAGAGATACAAACAAAGCCTTTCCCCTTTTGATATTTGACACATCAGCAGTAAGGCAACACTCTGCACCCTGTTCTTTCAGCCCTACACCACCCAGAGCATCTGCTTCTTGGATTGGTGCAGTTCGGGATGCTTGAGAGATTTTTACAGACAAAAATGATGTCAGCGGCACAGTAAAGCTGACTGGCACAAGGAGTGTAATAGTCCATTCCTCGGTATGGGAGAGGATCTGCAAACATCCCATCCTGGCTGCTCCAGCCCCTCCACAGCCCAAACAGAATAGCACATGAATTCCTGCTTCAGCTGCACTTCTGAAAAGACATTTGGCTTCCCAAGTAAATATGCTTTGTTTCTGAGACTTTTTATTCCATAACCATTTCATTTCTTGCAGGTTTCAAGTGTCTTACTGTCCTTTAAAGAGAAAAAAGTCATACCTGACTATCAAAATATTATCAAACAGCTGAGGGGACTCCTCCCCATCCTGCTCCCATCTTCATACTCGATAGCACTCAAACTAGTTACCTGAAGAACATTAGCGACAAGCACTTCCCTCAATATCTTTAGATTTCAACCTAGTGAGCAGCAGAGCTATATAAACTCCTCCTCTGTGGGCTAAGACCAAATTAATACAAAGGAAAGGTTGGAGAATTTTATGCACCTCAGGAATTATCATCTGCCAAACATGAACTGACAGAAGCAGACAGCTTGCAGAACTCAGCTGTGGACACCAACTTGTAAGCATCACTCTGGCTGCACACAGCAGGATAACACAGTGATGCTGTGCCTGTTCTCCTTTAGAGCCGGGGCAAAGCATCACCTTACTGGAGACATGACACTAGGGCAGCATTTTGATTGTGTTATTTTCACATCACATTAATTAACCCCCTTCTTCACCAGCCAGATCTGATGAAGCCTGAAACTTGCTTTCAGCTGGTCCCAGTTTCAGTCAGGATAGGGTTAATTTTCTTCCTAGTAGTTGGTGCAGTGCTGTGTTTTGAGTTTAGTGTGAGAATAATGTTGATAACACGCTGATGTTTTAGTTGTTGCTAAGTAGCGTTTATACTAAGTCAAGGACTTCTCAGCTTCTCAGGCTGCCCTGCCAGCAGAGACTGGGGGACACAAGAAGCTGGGAGGGGACACAGATGACCTCAACCTGCCGAAGGGATATTCCAGACCATATGATGTCATCGGTAGTATATAAACTGGGGGAGGGCTGGCTGGGCATCAGTCAGCAAGTGGTGAGCAACTTGTGAGCATTTGTGCATCCCTTATTTTGCATATTCTAACTAGTTTACTACCATACTATTATTTTCTTCCCTTTGTTATGTTAAGCTATCTATCTCAACCCACAAGTCTCTCTTTTTCCCCCCTCTCCCCATCTCACTGGCTGCAGGGGGAAGTAAGCAAGCAACTGACTTCATAGTGCTTCGATGCCAGCTGGTACCAAACTGCAACACAGCTTTTATACTCCCATTGACCCACCAGATGGAATAAGCAGCCCTTCAGTACCCCCAGCCCTTGCTCAGGAAGTCCACTGAAATCAGTCCTTTTATTCAAGAGCCACATTCACAGAGCAGCACCAGCTACAAGACTCAGTTTAATGCAGACCTCCAGCAAAAGCTCCTAAGAAAAAGCACAGCTCTTTGTATCTATCACCTGAATTTCACACTATGTGCCAAGAAGACTGAAGGAGATGGATGCAATTTTGTCTCGGGAGCTTGTCCATTTTTTTCTGCCCCAATCCCTTTTCCAAAAGGGTGACTTAGGGACAGAATGTATCAGGCACAGAAGACCCTCAACAGAAATACTTTTCACCCTAGAAAAAGGCACATACAAAGAACTCAGATTCACAGGCCCTCCGCTTTTCACACCACACCTTAAGCAGCCCAAGGTGAAGCTGCCTACAGCAGAACAAGAAGCACCACGGTGCCACATGGAAGGCTGGAGCTTCTGCACCAGAGACAAGATTTTGCACAATTCTTCATTGAGCTGCAGGAGGCATTTCATTTAATAACAGACAAGAGAATCCCTTTATTTGCCAGGCTTTTTGCCTTTTAAGTCTGAAGTAGACAAAAACAAAGTTGAAATTCACCTCCAGCCAAATTCAGGGCACTAAGCTGTGATTTTGGCCAGGGTGCTCCTATCGTGTTGCAACTCGGGAGTGCTGCAGAAGCTCTTTAATGATGGGGTGAACGTTTCCATCTTTCATTCATATCCTGGAGAGGAAACTTTTTCCTTTTCAATAAACTCATCTGTCTTCATTGACACTCTCAGAAGTCACAACACCAGCTTCAGAAGAGACATCTACGAAGCCAAGTACCCCATCATGAAGTCAGGCAGGTCGCTAGTGGCAGCCTAGTCCCTTCTGAACGTACAGGCCTATGTGAGCACACCATTTAGGCTGTGCAGATGTCCAGCTTGAGAAAGCTGGTAATTTATGTAGTGCCCAGCCCTGTATAGGAGCTAAACATGACTGCTGCCTTCAGGAAGCTTTACCTCTACACATCTGTATGGACTAGACCTTTGTCCTCTTTTCCAGAACCAGAGGGAGTGTGTATAAGGAATGACAGAGAGCACTGTCATAATATTTGTGCTCTTGCACCACGGAGCTGTTTTCATTATGACATTTCACAATTTCAGAGCTCTCAAGCAGAATGGCATATGAATAACCTCCTTTGCTATGGGGAAAAGAACACTTCTGCAGGTTCTTTCCTTAATGGCAGAAGAGCTTCAAGATGGAGCATTACAACTCTGCTCTTCAGTATAATGTCTTGGAGAGAGTATGTGGGACCCAGGATCAAGGACCATCACTTAGAAAAACATGAGAAGAAAGGAAAAATAGCCTGACACCCACTTTCCTGAATTCCACTGTAGTCGCTTCCTAATCATAGCTATTCATTGAGTACATGTTTACAGGCAGTACTTAAGGGTTCATAAATTATTTATTAAGTATAATTTAGCTGGTTTAGGGTCCAATGTGTTTTTGAGCTGCTGTTATTTTAAGTGATAATTTGGTACTGGAGTAACACCTCCGTATCTTCTGGCAACCAGCTCGTAACCTGCCACAGACAGTGTATTTAATGTCAGCTGCACTGTTGCTCAGGTATTTTTAATCTGCTGTGTGGCAGATTAATGCAGAAGCCAGAGAGTCCCATTTCCTGACCTTGTGGGTTTTTTTTCCAGTAGCTGTTATGAATGACCAGATAAACTTCAATATTCCAAAGAAAACATCAACCTAGGTTTCCAGGTTTTGCAAAGACAGTTTTCTAAGACATCAGAGGTTACTTGTGGCCTTCCAAAGCCCCATATGACACCAGGATGTTTATTTTAATTCCTCCCACAGCATTTACTGGTGAAAATTGTGGCATCTCTCTACAGAAATAGTTTTCCATAGATTTTTAATAAAAAAATCTCTGAAAATGTGGATGTGAGAGAATTCCAGAATTGCCCAATTCACCTTCCTTCCAGTGCAGTTCCTTCCTGTTTATTTTCAATAACTTATTAAGCAAGGCAGCATCGAGTAGCCTTGCTCCAAACATCCTAAGCTATGTCATGGTTTAACCCAAGCCAGCAACTCAGCACCACGCAGCCACTCACTCACTCCTCCCTACTCCCGGTGGGATGGGGAGAGAATCGGGAAAAAATATAATTATATAAGATTATAATGAGAGGAAGGCAACAAGAGAGAAATAAAGCCCAAGCAAAGACAAGTGACACTCATTGCAATTACTCACCACTAGCTGACTGATGCCTGAGCAGAGATTGCCACCCTCCCAGCAAACTCCCCCCAGTTTATACTGGGCATGACTCTCCGTGGTAGGGAATATTCCTTTGGCTAGATCTCGTGGCCATGCTCCTTCCCAGCTTCTTGTCACCTTCCTGCTGGTAGAACTTGAAGCTGAAACACACTGAAATTAGTTGCTGCTAAGTACTGCTTATTCTAAACATCAGGGTGTTATCAGCCTTATTGGAACTGTAAAGCCAAAGTACAGCACTGAACAAGCTACCGGGCAGAAAATTAACCCTATCCCAGCTGAAATCAGGACAACCATGAAGAAAATACCCCATGAAAATAGTTTTGTAAGGAAAGTTGCATCCCCAGGCAATCACAGGTTTTCAGTACTTGTTATTCCTAAAAGGAGTGTCTAATGCAATTCTCTTTCACCACCAAGCAACTGCTGTTACTCTGGGTACTTCAGACATCTTCAGTGCAGTGGTACATGCTCATTACTCATCCTCATCATACAACACCGAAGTAATTCCCCTCTTTTTGGCAAATACAATCCACGATTAGCTGTATGTTATCATCACATTCCCATGAATCACTTAGCAGATTGGTACAGACTCACAGCAGCCACCTTCTCACTTTTTTCCTCCTAAGTGAGTCCAGGAAAGCCCCCATTTATTTCTGATGTTCTCTGAACTCCTCAGGAACACCTCTTTCTGTCTGCTCAGAAGA
Organism: Chloroceryle aenea; assembly: GCA_013399075.1. NCBI lineage: Eukaryota > Metazoa > Chordata > Aves > Coraciiformes > Cerylidae > Chloroceryle > Chloroceryle aenea. The sequence continues at coordinate 21,642 of VWZY01013552.1, read as the reverse complement.
CAGGGTGAAGGCACAGCTGTGTCACACCACCTGGAGTCACATGAGGTTCTTCCCACACACCCCAGCTCCAGAAGCAGCAGATTAAAGAAGGACAAAGAATTCACAAGTTATCTTCCAAGCAGCCAGGCTAACACAGAGTGCACAGACTGCAGTTACTCAACCTCCCCAACAATAACGACCAGAAAACTCCCTTCAGTGTAGCTTGTCAACAGTCTGGTTCCAGCAGAGAAACAACCTCCCCCTTCACCTCCCTCTGCTCCTTTATATCACTTGTCCTTATCCAAGGCTATCCTTAAGGAAGCAGAACAAACTTCTCCCTCGAGTCTAGCCTCCAAAACACTAAGCACAAAAAGACAGGATTTGCCACTGACTCCTCTGATGCGTTCACATCCTTTGCTGAGATAACTTTGCCACGAGTCTCTTGTGGAAAGCACCTCTCCTTCCAGACCCTCGGGAAGATCAGGCAGATAAACAGCACTTTTTTCTGGTCAGAGCCCCCAGCTGAGCTCAATGCACCCATCCCATGGCAAAGTCACCGCTGCGACCTTGGCCAAAGCAAAATAAACACGTGCTGCTTTCCAAGGAAGTGTGGCCCCTGGGTCTTCTACAGCTGGCAAAACGAAACACGTGTCAGAGCTTTCCAGGAACAATCAGGTTTGAATTTCCCCATTTCCCAGGGACTAGGCTGTGCTCCCTGCTTCTTTACTCCCTGTAAAGGAGATTAGGTTCACCCCTTGCTGGCAATAAGTACCCATGATGTACCTGCAAGAAAGAAATTCTTCTGCACATTCCTGGTTGTCACCACAGGTGACAGGTTCGAATCTGAGCAGTTGATTTGACAAGCTCAGCACATCTTTTTTATTGCAATTTCTTCCTCTCCAGCACAAACAGTAAGCAAAGATTGTAAGGCAACCCAAATTACCCTTAATGTTTGCACCAGTAAAATTAAAGTTAGACATCTTTTTTTGTTCCTTGTGCAGCTGAAATCTCAAGACCAAAAGTCCTGTAACTGGAGTGAAGAGAAGCAAGAGACATCATTTCTCCTGGTTTGATCTAAGTGTCAGGGAATTATGCTGGGTTCTCCTACTGGTGGAGGCAACTCCTCTAACTGAGAAACAGCTGAAGCAGCAAGAAATCAACCAGTTCACACACAGGTTTGTCAAGACTGGAATGGTGCCAAAAGCCTATCAGTTGGACAAGGCAGTTGGTGTAACAGAGACAAGCATGGGATAGAGTCCTAGAGTCAGTGCTTGTGCTAATTAACAGATGTTGCCATTTACCTTCTCACTCTGAGGTATCCTACAAGCCTTTTTATTTTCAGGTCACACTGTGGTACCAGCAATTGGTAGCCTTTTCATATGTATGATTATTAAACAAAACCTGCAATAAAACATCTTAAAGCTAATAATTCAAATCCAGGGACCATTGTGCTCACACACCATTATTTTAGCCCCTTTTAATTCAGGGCACATACCATTGCAGCACACTATTTAAATTACAGGATCACACTGTTTTGCTTCCCATAAGATTCCTGCACCATCCAGTAACTGGAGGTTGTGGGAAGGAAACAGTCTTGAGCAATTAGAAGGAATATTGTTCTCAGGGCCCTGACTCAATGGAAGTCAGGAGGTTTATTGCAAGCGAGAAAAAAAAGATGTCTGGAAAAAAATGGATGTTTTAAATACTTAAATATTAGGGTTCTAGGTGTGCATAGGAGAACATAAGTAATTAAATCTTTTCAGCCAACTTGGTATCAGGAAATACAGAAAGCCATCATAAACTAAGCCATATTTTTTGCATCTGAGGTGGCTCTGGTAGTTACCTTTGTTAGGAGCACCGGCAGCCGTTACTTTACCAGAATCTGTTCTAACACAGGGGACACCACAACCAACAGGCAAGCTCCCTCTGAGAATCTCACACACCCTGTCAGAGTATCCTCTTAGAAATGAGGTTTTGCAATATCTGAGCAGTCACACGAACCCAGACTTCACTCTAACTCAGATAATAATCTAAGCCATGGGACCCTTCCCTTTGGCACAGTTCTGCTCTTCCTCACCGGGATGAGAAGCCCAGCTTCACACACTGGTGCCTACAGGTCTCCCAAATGTGAGGTCTGACAAAACTGTACCCTCACCCTTGCATTCATTCTTTCTTAATTGCTTGCAAAACAGGATTGAACACTCCTTGAGATCAATTTATTTTGGTTGGTTGCTTTCACAAGCACCATCCAGCCATCTCCTCTGATGCAAAGCCAAGGAGCAGCATCCTACCATCAGAGAGTGTGCCTGTAGCCCAGATCCATCATCTCTCCCTATACAAAGGGCAGCACAGGAGCATCTCTGGTATTTACAACACCAAAAAAAGGAGGACTTTGTGTCCATAACCTCTTCACTAGAGCCTGTTCCTCAAAATACCATATACCACCCTCAGACCGTGCCTGCCGTGTGCACAGTTTCTGCCAATACCAGCTCCATCTGAGCCCATATACACAAGCCATAAGAGCTGGCAAGCAGTAAAGGAAAACAAACCAATCATTACATTTCACCACTTCACAACAGCCATGAAACACTTGAATTGTACAGATAACATGCACCTCCCCCCAAAAGGGGGAGGAATGGATGCACATACTGCATTCCCTTCTATTTATTTTATATATTTCCCATTCAATGGCAAGAACAGACTGAAAAATACGGAAAATAAATTTCTATATGTTGACTGGGAAGTACCTTGTTTAGTTTCAGCCTCACCATTTCATTTCACAACAGATAAAAGACTGACACCAAAAAGAACCCATCTGCTTTCAAGGTGTACACATCTACATGACAGATAGCTCCAGCTGATTTCAGCAGGAGTTCTCATGGACACTAAATACCTCAGTCATTCCGCTCTTGCTGGGAGTGGCTCAAAGCCCAGCAGAGCCAGGAACTAAATGTGAGCAGCTATACATTAATCTTAATTGCTGCTCTATAAATAGTCTGGGAAAGAAGTTAATGGGAAACCCTAGCCAAGTTGAGCAACCGGAGTCATGAAGGGGTATTTGTGTGTCCCCTGCATTATTAAAAGGCCAAATATGTGTTCAAATTAGAAGGCTCAAACACTAACATGAAACTTTGTTTTGAGCAAGAGGCTCATTTTGGCATAAAGGCAAAAAGAGTCATAGACCTCATTGTCATCTGATAGCTTGTTATGTTTTCACCCTTCTCTGTTCTGTTTCTTTAAGCCCTCCCATACAATAGCCCAATTTGAGATCTTAAGATGCTGAACATGCTGGTCATTTACATAGCAAGTGTCTTCCTGGACCTTAAACTTACTACAAAGAACCTTCAGCCTGTGACTGCAGCAAGCTACTAGGAATCCATAGGATTCCAGGGTGCTGAGCTTGCCAGGCTGCATCCAGTTCCTCTGATGTTTTCATCACACAGCAAACAGATTAAACAACCAAGCACACCTGATTTTGTTCAATAGCCCATCCCACAGACTCTCCAATGTTCTGCCCCAGTCCAACAGAACCAGAGGGTTCTGCCACCCAGAATCCCATGCAACACCAGCCTTACCATGAACAGAAGGAGCCCTTTGACTCCAGTAGGAGGTTAAATCAATGAGCAACACTTAGAAGATCCACCAGAGCAGGTCTTCCAGCAGCACATCCCCTCGATGGACATAATGCAAAAAAACACTAAGACTTCAAAGCACATGATCATTCTTCAAGGGGTCATGATAGGCAGGAGTCAGAAATCCATGGACAGTGCCTCATTCTTGAGCAAAGTGGAGGAAAGCTGCTCACTCCTATGAGGACCAGGACTTTGGAGACAATCCTGAGGTGCAGAGTGTCATGGATTCATGTTCTTCTAGCCAAAGCTGCTTCACAGGCTGTCTGCAGAGATACCAGCTTTGCCCAAACACTACCAACCACTGCTGCCCCTCGAAGATCAGCTGTCATCCACAGCAGCAGTGGAAGGAGCCTGAGAAAGGAGGGAACAACTCAGTCTCCCAAAGACCTTGCTGCAGCTCTGACAGCACATCAGTCACAAGTCAAGAGGTTTATAAGTTTCCAACTTAAACACTCTTATCACCATGTGCAGCTCTGAGCTCACTGCCCTGAGGGTTCCCTCCTGCCCATCAGTGCACAGATATGTTATCATCATTTTCTATCATGTAAACTCAACTACTGTTCGACTTACACTGATATGTGATAACTAGATAGTGCTGATCACCTATATCAGGTTGAAAACATACCTGAGCTCCAAGGTGTTTATATGTACAGGCAAGTAGAGAAGTTTGGTAACCCTGTTTGCATCGGTCTCTTTCCTTACTCTTAGTTCTACAGATAACCTTGATACTATTTAAACAGCATTTATATACTTCCATTCAAATAGAATTCTAGCCAAAAGGTGGTTTTCTGTTAGGAGGAAAAAACACTATTGGAAATTATTTGTCTCTCAATTTTCATTTGTTTTTTCAGAGACTGGATCAACACGCTGTGACCCCAGGTCCCCCTGAAGACCATGGAAGGTAGCAGTAGCAGAGTGAGGTTAACAAGGAGTCATAGCCCATGGTGACCCCCTCCCCACCATCCATACCCACATCCTTTGTAGCTACACATACCATTCCTGACGCCTTGTCTACCACCTGCAAAGCAGAGGCATCAGCCCAGCTGAAGACTAACTCCAATTCCACACACAGATTTTCTGGTTTGGATCTGTTCTGACCCTGAAGAGACCACGGATGTCTTCAAGTAATTATAAAAGTCTTATTTTATAATTAGAGCAGGCAGAGAAAGATTTCATGGTTTAGCAGAACGGAACAAAAGCAGCAGGAGCAAGAGTTATCTTGTCTACCTTGTTAATAGCAAATGGTGGCTGAGTTCTTTAGGCCCTGTGACTTTCTGTAGTCAGATGACCTCCTCTGTTTTAAAAGGTTTTTCCTAGACCTTTAGTCTTAGTCCTTAAGAGCAATCTACATTTCATACAAAAGTACTCTTCATGGCAAAACTGCATGGCCACCATTGCCCAGTCAGCTGAGAAGATCAGTGCTGTGTTCCTGATGAGCCAGAGGAGCACACAAGGCAGGCTTTGGAAGAGCTCTCCTTTCCCTGTTTGCATTTGTGAACTAGCCAAAAGCTATTAAAGCAAAGAAAAGCACTTTCAGAACAAAACATCCATCACACCTTTTCCCCGTTCCCCCAACAGCTTCTTTTGTTTAGTATCAGCTTCAGTAACAAAAAAACCATTACAAATTACCCAAGCTACAAGATAGTTTAATATTAACAAGCAGGTAAAGCCACTGGGGGCAAGAGCCCAGAGCTGTAGAATAATAAAGCAAGACTCAGCGAGATTCCATAATTATTTGTTACACAACCCAAGAAACTAGCTAGAGCATTTCTAAGATTACACACCTCTCGTATACGATGTCTAACCATGCCAGAAATTACATAAGGCTTTTTATAACATAATCATTTGTCATTAAAAAGGCGGAACAAAGGGCCCCTCTGACCAGAAGTGACAATCCAAGAGTTGGTTTACTTAGGACCTGGTCCAAAGCCCATCACAGTGATCTGCATACATTTCAGCATGATTCGGATCGGTATTTTCCATGTTGCAGAGTTTCCTTTTGGATTTCTCTGGAACTAGAGGACTGGAGCTGTGGAGGAAATAAAAGCAGGCATTTGTTCCTGTCAGAGATGAGAACTCAAAGCTGGCACAGATTTTAGTGGTAGCAGCATCTGCTTTACATCCTCTCCAAAAAAAAAATAAAATAAAAGCTGGCCACCACCAATTCAGATTCCCAAATATGGGTTCAAATGCTTTCTAGGTATTTCAGTCCTGGAAACACTGACCTGTGCAGCCAGACCTAGCAGGAGTTGCAGGCAGCATCTCAAGCAGTTCAGATTCTGGTAGATATATTTATCCCTATGCATTTTTATTCCAAGAAAAACACAACACACACGACCAGCTATGCTATTATAACAGCAAGATGACATCTGCAGCATGGAAATACATCTCTCAGCTTAGAGCCCAGCCCTATCCATCAAGAAGCCCCTCTGGAGAAGGGCAGACACCCTAGTGAGATAGTTTATCTTCTAGCTTGCAGGTGAGGACTTGACTTTTTCCCCTTCCTTCAGGCATGTTAAGGGCTGTGGAGAAGATACAGCTCAGTGGGGAAATACCATGGCCAGGAAGAAAAGACCCTTCTCCTACATATACATACACATTGACCTGGAAAACACAAGACTGCTGGAAAAGAAATGAAACAAAGACTTAAACTGACTTGGCAGAGAGCAATCTGCAGGGTCTGGTTCAAAGCCATCTCACCATGGCAGCATTGCTCTGTAGCCGTTACCATAACATGCCCAGAGTCAATCCACGCCATGGCTGGGGAGGGGGAAACTGGCTCAGAATATGATAGATGCCTGCAGAATCTGGATCAGTGTGGCAAATGTAGACAGGGTCCATTGATTTGCCTTGTCCTAGTATCCTAAGGGCCTTTAGATGAAGAAGTAGGACCCATGTGTTTTGTTGTGGCCAAGAAAAGAGAAGTTTTACAGCTCACATCAGAGAAGTCTGCTTGTAACTGTGCAGGGAAGCCCCATTGTGCAGACTCCCATGGAATTTCACTTGGTTTCTGGACATCTGACTTTGTCACAACATCTACATCTGCATCCCAGCTTCTCTAAAAAATGGGAAAGAATCTTTTATTACTTCTTGGACAGAAAGCTGAACACCTTTTGGATCTCAGAGAATTTTTAGATACTTGTTGAAAAAGGCACTTTCTAAGCCAAGATGGGTTCACCATCCAAACAGAACATCACCATCCCTTACACACCTTGTGTGTCTTAGCACTACATGGTAGGAGCGAACACACTGCTGTAAGGACTGTTACGACACCCACAGTATTCTTCCTCCCCCAATAGCTCCAACATCACCAGTGGAAATGTCCAACTACTTTTTTCTTAGTTTGAAGCCAGTTGACTGGCTGTCCCTTGACTCCAGATTGCACAGCTGATGTCTGGCACACCCAGTAAGACAAGAACCAAGCAAAGTGGCTGTAGAGGTGTGCAAATAACCAAGGCAACACTGCAGCCTGCAGGTGCCTCTGAAGATAACACCAGGACACACCTGGAGACTCCTCTGTTCTCCGCTCCCAGAGGAGAGCACCCTGGCAGTGACAGACTGGAGGAGCTTTTGAAGTCACTTTAGAGGATTAAGCCTTAAGTAGCCCGAACTAAATGCTTCAGGCTGGGTTCCTAAGTAGAGGGAAATGATGGCTTACCTTTCCTTGCCCCCATTCTCAATAACCAAATGCCTTTGTGAAAGTTATTTGTAAACTTCTTTGCTTAACCTTGAATGTTTGTGTTTTACTTGTAGGTGAAATGCTAGAAAACCTCAAGCTGACAAGCAGCAAAGGCAATCGTACATGAAACTGGAAGGAAACAGACTTGGAACTGAAAATGAGCACAGAGGAACCAAATACCCCAACACTCCTTGCCACCTTTCATTTAAGAGCCAGACACCAACTCCAAACAGGCCCTCTAATCAGTTTGTTGAAGGCTGCTTTTTTTTAAGCCCGTTGTCCCCCTCCACAGCTTTAACATTTTCTTTTCCTTGGAGGCCAAGTGCTCTGCCACAACCATTCCCAAGCTCTTCCAGGTGATCAACTTAACTTAGCTCAGAACTTCAGATCCTTTGTCAGTGCCTCCAAAAAATAAGAGCCAGAAATATAACAGCATCTTCTTTTACTGCTTTTTCCACATTCCTACGCAGTTAAATATTCTCACCATTCTCCAGGAATTTGATTAGTTTTGTCCTGATACTTTTTTTTTTTACTAAAACTACTCCATGGCCTGCATTTTAATGCTTCTATTAGTTACCAAAACCAGATTCTGCTCTACCTCCTCTACTCAGTTTTGTGACCTCCAGGAGACTTCTAGATTTTTGCTTTCATTAACCAGAAGCATTCAGTAAACCTACCCCTCAACCCTTCTCCAGAGAAAAGATATATTCTTGGCATGCAGAGCAATCCTTCGCTTCTGCTTCCCCCTCACCTTTCCACTGATCACCACCAACACCCCCTCTTCTCTCAGCATTTTAGACAGTGTAATCATAACACCTTCACCTCCTCTTCCGGGAGCAATCATTCACAGGCTTACATCCCAAAAATCACACCTTGCCTTACCTACACCCTCTATTTCACCTCCTTTTAAACAACAGCACATTGATAAAGTATCACTCACCTTTAACTTCAGAGATACTGAGAACCCACAGGCTTCAGACATTCATCAGACCCCTTTCTGCTGGAGATGATAACTCCTTTTCTTGTCTCTTCTAGACTACCCAGAGGCTAGAGGCATAACTCACAGCATAGCTGCTTAGCTGCTCTAAAACTCAGACACAAGCCCTACAGCAACCTCCAGCACACAGATTGCCCCTAAACAGCCTAAGGCTGTGGGCCATCCTCATTTTTATGGTTGCCTTAATCAGCAGGGAATTTAAATGACCTGTGCTGCTCAGACTCACAGCATCTGCATCAATCCTCCTCAGCCTTATACTCCACTCAGAGGAGGGTTTTTTTCAGTGCAGTAGGTGAGGGGTGGTCCTGCAGGTGGTCTTTCATGTTTCTACAAGTGTGTGGTTCCTAATGTCATAGCATCTCTCCAGCACCCTTCTGAGAGAGCCTTATTAAATGAGGTGTATTGGGCCTTAGCTGTGGGAACAGCTTCTGCTTTGCTCTATCATCTTTTTCTTCTGCATGTAGAGGGGTTCCTCGTGCTACTTGGTGGGCACCCCAATGACCTGGATGGTTCCCAGCTGGGTGCCAAGCGTGCACAGAAAGAGGAAAAGAATACAAAGCCATGGCAATAAGATGGAGCAGTGTCAGCTTCATAAGTTAAATTTATTGTATGTTTTTCAATATTCCACCAAGAATTCCTTAACTCTATGTACCCTTGAGGTGAACTTAGAAGCTTTGAAAATTCCTGAGATTTTTCAGCATCTCAAAACTAACTCATGGCTTTTCTGTCCAAAATTTCCCCATGCACCTGCCATCTTTCTTACATATATTGGGTCACAATCTGTAAGTGAACTTGTAATGTGGGATTTCTAATATTATCCTTATGGCACAAGTGAGCAAGAAAACATACTGGGAATATTAAGTGTCCACACCGTGCTCTATTTCCAAGAGGGAACTGGAGCCAAAGTTAAGACTGAGTTTGAATATTGAGCTTAAGAAGAGCACAAAGCTGTAGAAATGTCATTCCCTGCAACTAGGGCTTTTTTTTGATTGTTGCTATGTTAGAAGTTAGAAATTATTTTTGGAGTTGGTTCATTTTCATTTCTAATACTCAGTCCAAAACTGTTGACATTAGTGGAAAGTTTCCAGTTTAAAATATGATTTGGGCCAGTGTCTCATGGCATATTTTTATTGAGACAACACAGAAGGAGAAAAAACTGTGAAACCAGTGAAAGTATTTCAGCGGAAGTCACTGGGGTGAAGAGGGATAAAGTGGTTCTTAGCCGAGCCCTGAGAGTGCCCTCGGTGATTCAACTGAGCTCTTATGAAGAGTCTTTTTTGCCAGTCTAGGAAGAAGAGCAGAACGTAGCACCCGCTCTTGAACTTGACAGGAAAACCATGTTGAACCCCGGAGTATCAGAAGAGGACCAACATATTGCCTGGATTCTGAAAGCCTTGGACATCCACCCGGATGGGTGGTGTTGGCCAGTCAGAGACAGGCTCTGTGCAGAAAGACTCACCAGTCCTGATAGGTAAGACAAAAGACAATAAAAGAAAAGCAATCTTATTATCCCCCTTTTATGGGTAGGAAATGGAGCTCTGAAGAAATTAAGTGCCTTGCTCAAAGCCATACAGGAAATCAGTGTCAGAGGAAACAAATGCAAACCTGAGTGTCAGGGTAGTTCCTTCCTCTTGATACCATTTTGACCATCAGGGCTGCTTCCAATTAAGTCTTTTATTGAGGACAGCTCTTTCTAGTTATGCTTTTTTTATATATTATTGCATGTTGGACCTGTAGAATTACGAGTGTCTCCAGCCAGCTTCTTTACTGTGTTTTATGAACCTTAATGAGCCCCCCCAGAAAGCTGAACCATGGAGGGGGAAGGGAGTGAGAAGCAGAAATAGCAGCATTGTGCACGGCCCAGGTTCATGGAGCGGTGTGTAAACAATCCCATTTGCCACGTTTAAGGACAGGCACAATTTTAGGAAATCCAAACACCCTGTTAGCCTACTGACCTCTAGATAACCTGCTTCAATAACAATGAAACTTACAGTGTACTGGGGAGGCGGAGGGGCAACACTGGGAAGATGCTTTGCTGCCATAGGAAATGGGCCAAGCAAAACTCTCTCATCATTTTTGATCTTCGCTTGATGAGTCTGTAAAAGGAGAAGAGTATCAGCTTGCTAGAAAAACTATTTCCTGACTGAGATTTGCAGTGAATTTTGCTGCCCCATAGGACCCCAGGCACTAGCACAGAGACACGGTGCTGCCTGCACTTGCCTAGATCCTCTCGCCCCAGAACTTGGCTTCTCCACAGGCCAGGGGGAAACAGAACCCAAAGAGAACGTGGCTCCACATTCTCATTTGGCTTTTCATCCCAAAGGCACAAAGGGACTGTGCAAAGCCCTTTTGCCTTAGATATGTGGTCTTACTGTGGAATATGGTAACTCAGACAAGGGGAGACCCAGAAACATAGAAGTACATACAGGACTGAAAACGAAAGGAAAATTAGCATTAAAAACAGGAATGGGGACAGCTCGCGTGGCTGCTCGGCAGCACCATGCACCCCGTAAGCAGCTGTCTGTACAAACACCTTCAAAGACAAACAGCAGGACCAAACCCGTGCACCTTGCTCAGGTTCCTCCTCCTGGTGCACAGCGCGGTGTTGCTCACGCTGTCACTAACCCATTTCTGCACGGGAAGAGCTATGAGGCAAGGTTACACAGGGAGAACCACTCACATTTTTCACCGAGGCCTGCTCCACAAGAAGTCTATAGTCAGCCTGTGGTTAGAACCTGGCCTGCACTGAAGTGCTTTCCTGACTTGCTCAAGTGCCCCATCACCTTCGCTCGTCTGCTGTCCAGAGATCGATACCAAAGAGACTTGCCCAGGGGCAGTGCAGAGGACAGAAGGGGTGTCTCCTCATTTTCTCTATCAGGATCACTTAGCTGCTGGGAACGGCAGTAGTGATCAAAAGGGAAATCCCAACAGTATTTTATCTAGCTCAATATGTTCGGGTTCTCAAAGCCCAGCCTTGCTGTGCACTACACTGTGGAAATGCATGCAGAGGAGAAAGACCATTGGAGAAGTATCAGCTTTGTGGTGTGTACGGGAACCTGGAGGTCACCGTTTGCTGGCCTGGCCACAGACACAGGGGAAGAGAAGCACAGAGAGGCTACAAGGAGCAGTTTCACTGAAAGCCTGTCTCTGCCTGTATCTCTTCAGTCTTTTGAACAGATCGTTTGACCATCTCCTCCCAGCCCTCAGCTGTAACAGACTGGAGCTTCATACACCCAGCTCTCGGATAAATAAAATCAGCACACATGCGCCATGTAGGAACAGCAACAGCCACAAGTACAGCGTTGTGAGAGCAAGAAATCTTGTTCTTTATCACCTTGTTACGTTGGTCCTGCAAGCCCAGCCATAAAAGCCCCTTGTAACAATACCTAATATCCAATACGTCTGCAGCAAAACACATTTTCCGTGTAAGCTGACTGCACCAAACCCCTGTACGCTGCAGAAAGAATTACTTGGAAGGGGAAGAAAGAAGAAACACTGAGCTCTAGGAAAACTCAAAGGAACGTTTTATTGTAACATTTATGATAGAAAGCTGGGGGGTTCAGTTTCGCCTCAAGGTGTAACTCACTAATAAAAGTTCTGGAAAACCTGCTGTGTATAAGAGCCCTGGCCTATGATGTCAGAATTCATTATGCACACAGGGGCTATTTACAGCCTTGTAAAGTTGTAGACAAGGAAATTGTTGTTGAAATATAGTTTCAAAAGTTTAAAGGTAATCATTCTATTGATGTACACACCTCAGCTATTGAACAGATCTTTTACATGGTTCTGTGTAAACCAAAAAAAAAAAAATCACATGGCTGAAGCTGTAAACATCCACCCACGTCTCTGAACATGTCGGGTGTAGAACTATGCATGAGGGCAATGGTGGGGGGTTATTTTTTAGTCGAGTTATCTAGGTAAACCTATAAATTAAGCATATGGATAAGGCATTCAGAAGACAAACTGGAAACATTTTTCAATGCCCTTGTTCCATTCCCCATTTCTACACTTGGGAAAAGAAAAAAAAAGGAAGAAAATCAAGAAAAAACAGGGAGGGCAAAGAACTAAAAATAGCAAGAAAAAAAAAAGTAATTTGTTTCTGCTTTCTAAATATAAAGATATTTCATCAAAAATACTGAAATATTGATTGAAATGTGAACTTTTCATCAGAAAAACAACGGCGGACACTTCATGTAGGTGCAATCAAAACTTGAGGCCAAAGTGCTGCTGAGTGCGATGGGTCAGGAGGGTGTCCAGGAGCTCCAGGAGAAAGCAGCTGCTGTGGGTCACACAGCCAAGACTGGCACCGCTGTGTGTGGAAGTGGGGGACACAGACTGCGGAACGTGGAGCGCGCTCTGCCTCCCTCGATAGCTGCAGGCTGTCTACGTCTTTGGCTCCAGGCATTTTAATTGCAGCTATAGAGAGTTTTCCATCACTCTGAAAAGGCTTTGTGACCAGATGTTGTTTGTCATTTGTCCCACAGTAGCTGGCAATAATATAATTGCAGAAATACAGAAAAATGTGCTCAGCACTGGGGATTAATGGCCAACCCAAGCATTTTCCTACTGAATCACTTTTTCAAATATTCCTTCTCACAGCAGTCCAAACGATTTTCTAGCTCTGGCTGAGCTAACTTCCCAAGCATTCCAGTTATATTTATTTTTTCTAATGCACTTGTCAGCTACTTCAAACTCCACCCCAACTCCTGACAGCGAGGCCAATCGAACACCCTCTCATTGTGGTTTCATGGGGAACCAGCTCACGGCCGCAGAAATGGACTGCACCCAATGGCACCAGCCCAAAATCAACTGCACCACTTCCACTTTTTTCAATGGGTCTGCATTGTTCCAATAGCGTGGAGATATTACTGCTGATTAATGCTGCTGTATAAATAACATGCAAAATGGAGGCAAGCTTTAAGGAGTGGGTTTTCTGCCTGCTTTTACTTGAGTTCTCAGTAAATTTTCCATTGGCTTCCATATGCCACTCTAGCACTAGCACAATTGCATTAACTTAGCTGAATTACTCCTTGGTTTTAGCAGTGGAAGCAAGTGGAAAATCAAGGTCAACAGTATAAAAAATTATCATAGAATCACAGACTGGTTTGGGTTGGAGGGACCTTCCAAGCTCATCTCATCCACCCCCCTGCAGGGAGCAGGGCCATCTGCACCCAGAGCAGGGTGCTCAGAGCCCCGGCCACCTCCCCTGCAATGGGGACAGGGATGGGGCAGCCACCACCTCTCGGGGCAGCCTGGGCCAGGCTGTCACCACCTTCAGCATCAACAGTTTCTTCCTTCTCCCAGGCTAAATCTCCCTCTTTTAAGTTCAAACCAACCCCCCTTGTCCTGTCCCAGCAGGCCCTGATCAAAAGTCTGTCCCCATCTTTCTTATAATCCTGTAATACTGGCCCAGCAAGATAGCTCTGGGTTTAGAGATGAGGTTCAGTTTTAGCGTTGGCTCCTCACAGACGTTTTTACACAAAGGCTGTTTTGACGAGCTCACTCTGCTCTTTCCTCTCCCCTCCCCACTCCTGCTGCTGCACTTGCCTCCTCACCAGAGCTAGCCACAGGCAGCAGATGGCTTGTCAGCAGTTCAGGGTGCTCGGTGATCCTCTCAGGTGGCAACTGATGACAAAAGTCCTTCAAAACAAAGGATTTCTCTGTGCCATCATAACACGTATTCAAAGTCCCAAAAAGCAGCAGTATGCATGGGGAAGATGAGCAACTGTACAAATCAGGAGAGCTTCTCTCACTTCCCCCCAGCCCTGTAAAGCAAAGGCATCAATCACCCACTCACCTGTATGGAGAATACTTACCCTGCCACATCCTTTCCACCTACAGCAGTCACCAACACGTCCAATCCACCAAGGCAAAGACAGTTCCATCACACCTCCCTTGTGCATAAATATCATTTTCAAAATGGGTTGGCTGAGGTTTCACCGCTCTGTCAGTCACCCTGACATCACTCAGTGACCCACAGGATACTGCAAATGCAACTCAACTGCTGCTGATGGAAACTTTTATGGACAACTGCTGGAACTGGAGCGAGCTTCAGGTGAGAAAAACACCAGGGCAAGACAAGTAGCTGCACATGGCACTATTTCCTTCAGCGTGTAACCAGCCAGTCTGGGCTGCACTTACTGGTGAGTTTATACAGATGTTTCATGTATATGCTATCTGTATGAACATATTAAGATGCATAGGTAAAGGTTGTATGTGTGTAAACATATGTATCAATACCAATATATATAAAATGTTTTATGGTTTTCTATTCAGGAGCTGAGTAATTGATAACAAGCCTGTTGCTCCTAACCACCAGCTGGGAATGTGCCACTTTCCAGGGCTAGGTCCAGTCTCTGAGGAGAAATAACCTTAGAATAAAAGCAGAGACAGGTTGAAAGACAGGCAACCATTGAGACATAATCCAGATGTGCACAAATGTCACTGCTAGTTGTTTTTACACCCAGATATCCCAGTGAGAAGAATGGGCCAGGGTGCTACAAGCACTCAAACTTCTAAAGGCAGCGACGCGTCTCCACCTCCAGCAACAGATTCATACTTCTCTGTGAAGCTCAGAGACTTGAACGTGCTCCCTCCTCTGAGCCAAATTTCCCCTTGGATCCACAATGCAGATTTCGGGAGTTGGAATAAGTTATTCTTTGGAGAATAAATTAGTTACTGGCAGGACAGCTTTGGCAGCAGCTTAATCTTCCAATCAGTTGCTCCACTCACATTCTTCTAGCCTGGAGAAAAGGGCACATCCTCTTGGGACCGGTGTTTCTCAGAGAGTTTGTAATAAGACTCAGCTTGGAGGGCAAAAGATGTGATGCTTTCTGTTAAACGGATACACTCCTGCTTCATTAAGGCCCATGGGCCTTTTTCTCTTTCTTTCTTGTGAGAACAGGAGTAGGAGAGGAAAAAGCCTGATTGGAATAGCAGTCAGATTTTAATAATCGCACACGGGATGTTGTATGTAGCACGTGGAGCAGCAGAGCTGTGCTGCCTTCCCCATGGGCAGAGTCTGCCTCTCGCCCACGGCATAGAAGAGAAAAATGCACTAGCAGTGTCAGCTGTGGTGTACTGTTGTCTGTCTTTGATTCCAGTTTGTACCGGAGCTCTGTTACGTTCAGCACAGCAGCACCCATCCCTGGTGCTACCTTCATGCAGGGACAGGAGCCCACTGTTAGCCTCCATTCCCCAGTAGATGTTCACACTGGCCGGATAAGACTGTTAAAGGAAGAGTGAGTTTTGCTAACCACCCTTTGACCCTCGGGTCGATGGATCAGCTTCTGGATGGGAACCACAGAGTCAGTCAGCACCATATCATATGATACTGATGCACCATTTTAGTAGCAGTTGGCACCTGTTGGTCTTCAAACCCTCATCTGCCCCACGGTGGCAGAATCCTCTTGAAGTTTAGGCAGGACAGTCAGCTGTTCAGTGTCCTCATTCTCTACAGCTGCTACACCAAAGACCCAACAACACCTTCATGTGTCCTTAAAACAGCCTTTCCTGAGGAAGTCTATGCCAAGGATGCATCTGGACCAGTCACACACTTATTCCCAGTCAGGCTGACTTCAGCCTCCAATGCACCCGGTCCTTCAGACACTCCCATCACCCCAGAAATAGTGACGGATTCTGTCACTTCATGATTCAATGGCCACAGGGTGCACTGTGCACCAGCGTCTANGTGCCCCGCCCCGGGACACTGTGGCTCCGAGAGCCACCCGGTGCTCGGGGAGGAGGGGAGCACCGCTTGCAAGAGGCATCGTTTTGAAACCTCGCTTTTATTTTCTTTATTTTTTTGCTGTGTCCCCCTCCTCTGTGGTAATGTAAAAGATGGATCGTGCCGCGAAGCCCCGATGAGTTTGGGAAAGCAGGCATAATGGGAAAGCGAGCAATAATGGTGCGGATACTGTGGCAGTGAAAGTT
>VWZY01013551.1:67950-121234 GCA_013399075.1 Chloroceryle aenea | reverse complement strand
AAAAAAAAAAGCAGGTGGAGAGGACTCGTGTGATCCTTTGATGCTTTAGGAGGTCACTGCTTGGTCTCTGAGATTGGAGAACAGTAACATGACAGCAAAGTAGTACCAATTAATGCTTCTTTACTGCAGAGACACCAGCTGAATGTAGAAGCTTGGTTATACATGGAGAGATCTGGTTCTTCAAGTGCTGTCAGTCCTCCTGAATAGTTTTATATACCTAAGTGTATATTTGAGTATTTTCCTTTGCAGAAGCAGAGGAAAACAGTCATTATCTGTGTACTATTCATAAGGCTTTCTACACAAAAGCTTTTAGGGCTGAATTCTGTTATTTTCACTCATACTAAATAGGAATGCACTCTCCAGGTTATTTATTAGCAGAGTGTGTTCACCATTAAATATTGGTTTGGAGACATTTATTACTAAGATTATAATTTAGGGGCTTTCTTTCTTTAAAAGAACATACTTCTGGCTGCTCAGACACACTTTTTGTTCATTCTGCTCTGTGCAGGATAACTGTGGGCTATTTAGAAGAGTAGTATTTGCCTGACCCAAATACTGTTCTCTGAAGAGTAGACTTTCCTGATAATCCATCACATTATCATGACATGAGTACGCACAGTTACTCACAGTCACTGCAGTTGCATAGTTACCCCCCCTCACAGGATACTGTAAAATAAACAATGTTATTTGAGGAATTTCCATGCTTCACCCAGAGTGTATTCTTAGCTTTTCATTCACTGGTGTTTTTGGTTTCCTGGAATCCTCTCTTCTGTTTTCTGGGACTCCTAGTTGTGCAGACCTTTTATGCTAGCAGATCCGTGATGGCTTGGAGGGACCTGCTCAGAAGAGGGTTAACTAAGGTGGGCATTGCAGCTGAGGTTATCAGCCAGCACCCTTTACAAACCCTGGAAAGCAGAACTGCATGAAATGGCACCATTTCTCTAACTGGGGAGGCAAATGATGCTGAGATGCCAGCACAGCAGGAATATAAGGTACTGTTTGTAGGGAAAGAAGAGACATTTGCTGAGTTTCTGGTGAATAGCTACAGGTGTGGCAGTCAAGAGGTAGTTAAATGCAAGGGCTGGAAAAGTAAGCAGTGCATTCCAGCTGCAGTGGCCAAACAGTGCTCTAGTTAATGTCTCCATCTGAGAACAGAGATGGAACTGTATCATCAAAACATCTACTTCAGCAAAGAGTAGTAAATTTGCTGGGTTGAGACCAAAGCAACCTGTTTGGTCAGGTGTATCTTAGAGTATATATTTTTTGGAGTTGTCCTGAATCCAGGATTCTTGCTATGGAAGAATAAATATTAGTCCAGTAGGTTTTAACAGAGAGTGGATTAGATGAACTTTCGCTCTCCACTTTGGCCTTACTTTCTATGCTCAATTTCAACTTTTTAGCTGAAGTCTTTTTAAGATAAAAATGACCGTGGTCATTGGTTATTTGTTTATTTTTAAACTGTTCATTTTTCAGGATGTAGCTACAGTTATTATCAGCCCCAAGTACATGAGTCAGATGGTGGTATTATCATGTTATTCCTTACTCGTATGTTTGTGTAAGGAAACGTCACTGAAGGAAATGTCACTGCCTTGACAAGCAGTGGAGTTCCCCTCTGCCCAAACTCATTTGCCAGAGCACGTGGATGGATGAAACTTGACAAAGACTCATGGGGTATCCTGAGCATTACTGGGAAAGGTGTGGTGACCAAGAATGGTTGGAGAGTCAGAAAGTAGAGGTATACTTAGAAAACAAAGAGAGAAGAAGCCCAGCAGTAAAGAATTGTCTATTTTGTTGAAACTAGAGGAGAGATCAAGGATGTATGGTTCTTTTTCAGTATGTTTCTTACATAGATAGTAGGATGTGTGCCTCCAGGCACAATCCAGCAAAGCAAGCAAGGAAATAAACGTTAGACATGCTTAGGTACAGGGATTTCGAGGACACAACTCTGTTGAAAATCCTGATTGGGAAAGAAATCTTATTCAAGATAGCATTAAGCTTCACAGTTGGAGTTTAAATTAATCTTTTCTTCAGAAGAAAAGGACTAAATGTATAGCTTGATTGAAATATAGGTAACATGAACACACTGCTATAAAAATACAGCATTAGTGGAATTTTCCTAGTCCAAAAATAATTTAGTGTCCAAATACTTATTTTATCTGATTTATGGCTTCACAGCCACGTCTAAGCCAGTACTGCCAAATAAATTTTCTTTACTGTGACATGTATGCAGTTCTTCTTCAGGTATTTGGAATGATGTCTAGCATATAAATTGAGTGAAAGATTCCTTCTAGAAATATTCAGCTCTATTTATATTTTTCAAGTGCGACTTCACTTTTTACATTTTAAAAGTCTACTTTCATTTTTTTACAGTATCAATACCTAAATATATATATATGATATGCTTCACAAAACCAAGGACCCAAATACATGCAACAACTGTGTAGTCCTATCATACAAAGGTGTTTTTTCCTTAATAACATTGCAAAAGTTGTTTTCTGTACTCCCAGTTATTTACCAGTTCCACTGAATGAGTATCTCTCAGGAAACCAGCCAGATAGCAGAGTGCCAGTGAATTCACCCTCCAATACCCCATGGGTGGGTGTGTTCCTGACACCTATGTAGAAGCATGTCATTGAAATCACATTTGCATGAATTCCTTTTAGTAAGGATGCATTGCCAGTAGGCATCAGGGCACTTAATCAAACACTAAATAGCAAAGCATTGATCATTTAATGCAGACATTGTCAGAAGCATTAAACAGATCATGATGTCCTTTTGTTCTTTCTTTTTACTTAGTGTAATATACTGTTGTTTTCTAAATCTCCTCAGGCTCTCTAATAAAGAAAGCTTTCTTCTCTTAATTTGGACAGATGCATCACTAGGGTGCTAAATCATCCTCAGGGATGTAATCCAAATGATCCTACTATATAACAATTTTCTGGTTTTCCTGCTTAGTTTAGAGCAGAAGGGACAGATTTAGGTGATGTTGCTTTAAAAGTCTGGCATTGATCATTATACTATAATAGTTTTGAAACCAAAGATCTTCAGGTCCTCTTCAAATAGATTGAAATTCAAATTTTAAAGTATCTGTTGTGGTAGTTATGGTTGTAGCAATTCTGTGGGAAAATCCGATGCACAAAGAGAATTTAACAGAATTGCAGGGTTTGATTTGACCAATTCAAATCACAAATCAGCAGCAGAATCTGGAAGAAAAATACATTAAAAATGTCACTAGGTCTGACTTCCAGTCTTGACTTTTAGCTGCACAAAATACATCAAAGAACTGCCAAACTCTAAACCCTGTTTATAAAAAGCTGGCTCCGTGCTCCAGCATTTTCCATACTTGATGGGGAGCTAAGTGTTCCTTCATGAGGTGCCCAATGCAGAAAAGAGGTCCAAGAGGAGAGCCCCAGACTGGGATCTCACCACTACTGCCCTTCCCTGCCTGTTGCTCAGGCTCTTGGCATTAACCCTTCTGTTGCCACTGGATATGGTTTGGGTTTCTTTCTAGTTCCAGGTATTTCTGCTTGCAGCCAGTGGGGTGGAGGGAGACCTTTATCCTAGAAAACTCTCCAAAAAGCATAACGATCCTAACACCTCTACCCTTTCACCCTTCAAATGCTGTGGTCACCAATATGCACATCAATCAAATGAGATTTCCTATTTTTATTCCCAAAAGAGGCAGTGACAGGGCAGTGTTGTGACATAAAAACATATGCTACGATATCTCCACTCAGCAGGAGGGACTTCAGCTAATGTTATCCCTTGCAAGAGGCTATTTTAAGTGTTCAGTGCATGATAAGGTTCCTGCAGTGACATTCTACAAAGAGTGACTGCAAAAAGAGTGAGTAGCAACAGAGTGGCAAGGAGTGACTTGGTCGTTCGAGCAAATTGGGTGGCTCATGGACACTGCAGCATCCCTGGACACTGCAGCATCCTTCTGGAAATGACGTGTCCATGCTCACTGAGAGCATTTCCCCTGAAAACAAACTACTTACCAATTTCTCAATACACCCTCAATTTCCAGTGTTTAATGGCATTAATGACCTTGAGAGAAAGAATTTCCTGGGGATTAATAACCATTTGAGGTTTAATGACCTGAAGCTATGCCTCAGGCCATCAGCTCCTCCAAGCTGCTTCATTAAATCCTTACGGTACACACTCTGCTTCAATCACTCCTGCTTAAGCATTTGCTCAGTGTCACCTAATAACAATATTCTTCCTGAGCTATTTCCTCTTCAGAGGCCTTGATGTTGGAAATGTGTTTGTCCTGAAGTCTTCTGGGAAAAGAACTCATCATTAATTTTTTAGGTGACTGTGTATTACAAGTCAAAGCATTTACTGAGGCTGTCACTGAGTTTCTGCTGTGATGAACACAGTAAAAATTAGACAAGTTCAATTCATAAATTACACTTTGAAATAGAAACCATTTGTTTTAGTTGCTTACAATCTCCTAATCTAAATCAAGAGCCAGAAGCCTCCCCCCATTCTAACACTGGTGGTTCAGTCAGAGGTAATTGATTTGCGGGGTGATACAGGACAGGTTACCTCTTCCTAGCAACCAGTGGCTTCACACTAGCTCGAAAGGACACCCCAGACTCAGATCTGTGCAGAAGGAACAGTCTAATAGAGGGCACATCTGCCTGTTTGGAGGAGAAATGCCCCTGCCGGGCCAGTTTCTTACCAATGAAGTCATAACTCAAATATGGTGCATTGTCCCCTGTTATGGCACATAGTTGAAAAGGGTGAACTTGTTTTTCTCTCGAAGAATTTTCATTTAAGGGAACATTCTTCCCACATCCAGATGGCATCAAGTACAATTGGATCTTAGTTAAATCTGCTGCTGTGGTGTTACATCGTGTTCCCTGTTTATTTGTGTGGCGTGGCATGCCAAATAGGCATGGCACAAACAAATGGCTATTAGAAATTTCTTCCACATGGCTCTAAACTGAAAGAGCAGAAAAGTGCCGAGCAGAAAGCAATCAACAACAGTTGGAAACTGATAGAGTGAGCATGGTGCAGAGTTATGTGTCCACACATTCTAGTGTTGTATTGTCTTCCCATCAATGATAAGAGTCCTCTGGCAAGGCTTTGCCAGCATCACATTTGCACAGTAGTCTCTGTCGTGCGCTGAGAAACCAGCTAACTTGATGCTTCTGAGGAGAGTTAGGAGCAGTGCTCTTAGGGCACTGGGAAGTGGAGGTGCTTGCCTCCCTGACAGGTCTGGGAAGACTTGCTCTCAACCTGACTTG
This sequence comes from Chloroceryle aenea, assembly GCA_013399075.1. Lineage (NCBI taxonomy): Eukaryota > Metazoa > Chordata > Aves > Coraciiformes > Cerylidae > Chloroceryle > Chloroceryle aenea. The sequence continues at coordinate 115,982 of VWZY01013551.1, read as the reverse complement.
AACTTGGAACTAGCTATGCTGGCCCTGCAGTTTGAGCGAACATCTTTGTCTTGAGACAGCTTGCATTATTAGGGAAAGAAAAGCATTTTTCTGACAAGTTCTAAAAATGAGAAGAGTTGTTTATAAGCTTAAGGTACTTAAAAAAACCCTGAATACTAAGAATGTATAGTATCAACTGCAGGGGAAGTCTTGCTAAGTGTAGCTAGTTCTGGTGAGAGAGATATGCATATATCCTATGGAAAGCAGCGGGAGGATTGAGGAGTAGGACACAGATGAGGTGAACAGCTCAAGAACTTTCTTCCTTGCTTGTGTTTGAGATTAGTGGATTCTTAGGTCAAGTAACTCTAATTCAGTGACAGGCTTTGTATGGGAAATACACGCTGTTTGTGGTAAATGCTGAGCACCTACACAGGAATGTTCCTGCATAAATCCCAAATCACTTTGCAAACAGGGGTGCAACTCATTTATGCCATCGCTGCAGATGGAGAAAATCAGGTGCAAGTAAGTGAAATGATGGACCTTAAGTCACACAATGCACTAACAGGAGATGCCTCAACGAGTTTATTTCATCTTTCTGGAAATGTCTCTAGCTTTTTATGTCTGTTCCTCCCAGATTCTCTATAGTCCCTAGAGAAGAATGAGCACTTTTTGGGCACAAGCCGTTGTACCTCTTTAAGACATTAACTGTAAGATAAATATTTTCATGGAAGTACTTCTTTCTCTCCATAGCTTCCAGGAACAGCTGAGATGAATAGGTCCAAGGCAGTTGCAGATAGGTGAGATGATTGCCACTCCTTATATCCAGAAATCCTTGTGTATGTAAATATTCTACATGGATGACAAAATGGCTGCTGCAAAAACAAGTCAACTCGATATTTAAGCATATGCTTAATTCTAAGCTTCTGATCTGCCTCACTGAAGCTTGATTTATAAAACCATCCCAGATAAGCATTTGTTATGTCTTTATACCCCTGATGAGGAAAGGCCAGATCGGTAAACAGTGACTGAAGGAAATGCTTTGTAATAAATTAAAAAAACAGTAGGTTTGTAGACTCAGTTCTGAGCCTACTTTTAAAGTAGCCTCAAATTGCCAAAGCAATTGGCTTTGACTTGCAGTTGCAGAAAGATTAATGGAAACCCCAGACTCTGTTCCCAAAATCAGAGCCAGCCAGTGGAGCATCACAGCTATAATTTTCACCTTTTGGCAATGTTGCCTTCTCAACATATCCCCCAGCACAGGTAAGCCAGTGGAGTCCAGGATGGTTTGTTTGAGTTACTGTTTTTCTTTAAAGATGAAGCTCTACCAGAAAATAAGGAACTGTGATTTTAAGTATAGCAGTGAGATTCCTTACTACTAAGTGACCTTTCAGGGCATAATGCACTGGCCACAGGATACCATGGGTCCTGAGTTTCTAATTACTATTAAAGAGTAAAAAAAATGCTTCAAAATGCATCCCATACACTAAATCAAAATACCTTTATCATGTGTTCAGTTTTAGACAGTGGTTTCATAGCAACATGTGGGCTTTTAAGATGGTTGTCTTTACTTTTGCTGAAATTTCCATGTCAGATTTAGGCTTCTCCTTTTGAAAACTGAGTCAAGCACTTCTACAGTGAAATCTGTAGAGAAACCATCTTTTGTAGGCAGCTGCCTGCTTTCTGCTTCTGTCTGGAGAACCACTTATCTCATCATACTTCTGGCATATCTGAGGCTACACCCTGCCAAAATCTGAAAGTGAAATAAACCATCAAAAAATATCAAATTCCTAAAGTGCAGACCAAGGTCAAGTCTAGCAAAAGGCTAGACTTGGAAAATAAAGTACTTTGCCTTTTCCTTCAAAGCATACACAACCAATTTTCAGTCATTGTGTTTAGCTGTATTTACCATTACTGTGGCACCAGACAGCCAAAAATGGCTCATGTCCTCAACACATATGTTCATTCTCCTGGCCTTGAGGGGACATAAAGCCAGAGCAGCCCCTGGATCCAGCTCTTCATGTGCACATCTGGAAATAGAGAAGGGCTCCAAGCTGATCCCAGAGGCAGCACAGCACAGCAGCCATCTGGGAGCTTCCATCTGGAGTGTCCCTAGGGACAGCTCCCACCTCATGCCAGAGCTGATGTCCAAAGGAGGGAGGTGTCCTCACACACTCATTCTGGGCAGGGGCAGCTGCTCTTGTTCAGGGACTTATTTTCCCAAAGACCAAGCAGAGATTGACCCTCAGGCCCCAAAATTTTGATTGCAGCCATCTCTCATCTCTTCTCCAGACCTGGTATTTTACTGCTCCACAGCTACAGTGCGTGGCATGCTGCCTTCCATCTCCTTAATCCTCTGTAAATTTACTTCTAACAGCTGCTGCCAAAATACAGTATGGCACTTGCACAGCACATGCTTCTTCAGTAGTGAGCACAAAGCTGCTTCTATGCAGAGGGAATGTGTTGCAAGCCTATGAGTGACACATTGCGAGTGCTGAAGATTATGAAACATACCCTGAAATTGAGCAAGCTATAAACAGTTCATTTTTCAGAAACAGTCACATTTCTCCTGTCATTTTGCTTGGCAAATGTATGTACGCAGACCTTTGTGCATCCACGTAGCACACGTTGAACAAGCCCCAAGTGCTAAACCAGTGGCGTGCCAGCAGCGCTGCAGAGTTCAGAGGAAATATCTCAAGTATGCACTTCAACACTCTTCTTGGTTTTCAGACAAACCATGATCTTCATTTGTTTATTTTTACTTCACTAGCTTCTCGCTTGGACTAAACTGACCTCAAACTGTAGCATGAAGTTATATTCATTGATCTCCTGGTGAATGCTCTCTAAATGATCAGGAATCAGGTCATGGCTTAGGACAACTTAGAGCTCCAGGTGAGAAATAGCTGCTGGAAAAGCAACTGTCTTGTGTCCGTCTATGGGCAGATGCTCCTGTGAAATCAGTAACTCTAGAGATCACCTGAGCACTGGTCCAGATCCTTGAGAGTCCCAGAAAACCTCTCTTTTTTGATACCCAGGCCACTGGATTGTTGAAGTTGTCAAGGAAGAAAGACTATGGAAGGTAGCTATGTGATCCTCATGTACTTGGAACATATTGTTGAGCGTAGTGCACACCTTGGCATATTGAGCTTTACAGTTTTGTTTCCTAAGGAAAGAAGAACGTTTTTTTCCCTTTTTTGACTGAAGTGTAAGTGTTAAGTGGTGTGTCTCATTGCCCACCAGAAGTCTTGCTGAGCAAGGAATTAGTCATTTACTTTCCACATATCTAGCTGGTAGTACTGTCTAGTGACCAAACCATCTTTGCCCACAGCCAGGCAAGAAATGATTGAGACGAGTGGGAATGTGCTCTCCAGCAACGAGAGCAAAGGGACTCCCTTTGTGAGATGGCAACTGAAGATGTCCAACAGATTTTCCAGCAACTATTAAAAGATAAGAAATAGCTGAAATTCAGCCAGCACATTAAAAAGTAGCAGGGACTGTATTTCACTGACATTTGCAGAGTCTCTTGCTGTCTACTCCACAGACCCTATACTGGCAGGGAGCAGGCACTGGTAGGTCTCCAGCCTTCCTCTTGTCTTCTTCCAGGGTCATATATGCCACACAGGTGAAGGGCTATATAGAGTGGTAACTGCAAACATCTAACTCACCTAAGCTCTGTCATGATAAAAGACCAAATGATGTCCTTCCTGCTTGTAGCAGCTAGCTAAAAATAGTAGCAAAGTGTAGAGTGCTGTTAGTCCTGGGTGGTGTGCTAATTAGTTCTTTGCTAACTTGGCTTTATTGCTGGCAGTGATTACTGTTGAGTAATTACAGGGTTCCTATGAAGCTGGCTTCCATTCTCTCTGGGGTGTAACAAGAGTAAGGAAATGAGAAGGGTCAGCACTATGGATACCCGGTGTTATTTTTGCCATAGCAGAATACTGTATTATAGGCAATAGTTATTTTGTACAATGGTTTTAATAGCTGGAAACAGACCTAGGTGAGATGCAGAATGGAAAACCAGTCTTTTCACTAGATTGAAAGTCTGTTCTCTTCTTGAAGGAGCACATAAAACCCCCCCGGCCCTTCTATAAAAAAATATATGGAAAGGAAACTAGACACTTCAGCCAAAATGCTAAAAATAATAACTCTACCAACATAGCCAAGTTGTCTGTTTCTTCTTCCCTCCGGTATGGATGAATAAATGTTTATGTACAGCTATCATGTAGGAATTGCTTTAGCCTGATTGCTTTGTGTTGCTCTGCAGCCATATGGACTGCAGCTTTCACTGCAAAGGGGACTGAACAACAAAAAAAAATCCAATTATTTGTGTGAAGAAAAATCGTGGAAGTATTTTAGTTCAGATAGGCAAAACATTTCAGTTCACTGGTAAAACTGATTGCTCTGTGGTCTTTTCTTTGGGTTTTCAAAGTGCATTTAGATGTGTATGTGTGAAAGTGTATAGAAAATGTCTGCAGCCACCTGGTAGTAGAAGGCAAGATCAGGTGAAGCAGAGTCAAAGATGCTTCAGGAGGCAAATGAGAGTTAAATTCTTCAAAGATTTGTATCTTACCAGTTAGGAAATTTAAATATCCTTAAAATTCTCGCCTTTTGAGTTCATCACTTTGATACTGAAAGTTATCTCTAACTATTCAGTAAAATTAACCAAGATTTCCGTCGTGTGATGGATGATGGAAACTGTCTAATCAGCTGTCCCAACAGTAGCTCCACTGCTGCTGTGAAAAAGAACCTTTCATTTCACTTTCCCACATTTTGCACTGTTCCTGAGTTGGAGAGAAATGTTTGGATGGCACTTTCATAAAAACATTTGCCCTTGTGAAGATGGAGTGAGGGAAGATTTTCTTTTTTTAGTAAATGAGTAATTGTTTCCTTTAATCTCTTTGTTTTTCTCATTACTCTGTAAAGATCAACATACAGCCGTGTAATTAGTGGCTCTGGATTAGATCATGCTGAAACACACACTGGTGTGACACCACTACTGGTACAGCACTGCATGGTCAAATCAAAGGGTAAAATTTAGTTCCCCAAAACGTCTTTAGATAAGCATATGCTATTTCTTCAATCACTAAAATAGTTTATAAAAGTAGTGGAACCATCAAACAATAGAGGTCATCCAGTCCAACCTCTGCTCATGGCAGAACCAGGCTATTCAGTCATATCTGGAACTGACGTAGGATTGGTCCAACTCCAAAAAGGAAAATGGGCAAAGCTCAGCATACCCAGGGAAAGAATAGAATATATTTGTGCTTACTATTAATTTACTTATTTTTCATTTCTACATGCAGTCATAAGAAGACATCCTGGCAGCTCTTGTTAGTAATGTTCTTGTAATAAATAGCAGCTGGAAGAAAGTGTTAAACACATATAAGTGTTTGATGTTTAATTCCCTCAGAAATGTTGATGTGCTTCAGTGCTAATAATTATGACATGGTTGTGAATCAGGAAAAGTCATCTGGGTTTGGCAATCTGGGTTTAGGAGGACAGGATGAGGGAGCTGGGATTGTTCAGCCTGGAGAAGAGAAGGCTCTGGGGAGACCCAACAGCCACCTTCCAGTACCTGAACGGAGTTGACAAAAAGCCTGGAGAGGGCCTGGTTACAGAGGCCTGGAGTGAAAGGATGAGGGGCAAGGGGTTTAAATTAGAAAGGAGTGGATTTAGATGAGAAATAAGGAGGAAGTTCTTTACCAGGAGAGTGGTGGAGCACTGGAACAGGGTGCCCAGGGAGGTGGCTGAGGCCCCATCCCTGGAGACATTCAAGGTGGGGCTGACAGAGCTCTGAGCACCCTGCTCTAGTTGAGGCTGTCCCTGCTCTCAGCAGGGGATTGGACTGGATGACCTCTAAAGGTCCCTTCCAACCCAGACAGTTCTATGATTTGTTTGGATAATGCCAACCCTCCCATTACTGGTTTGTATGCAGGTGACAACTTCTTCCAAACTGTGTCAACAAGTGACATTCTGCTGTTTGGGGTTTAGCCTACTCAGAAGAATCAAGGCATCTTTCTCAATAGGCCATTCCATGGAAATGGCTCATAATGAAACAGTAGGATTTAAAGGCAGATCTGTCTGTAATGTTAATCAGCTGGCAACAGCAATAACACCAGGTGGGAGCTCAGCACTTTGCATTGCGTTCACTGTGCACAGGACGTGGATTCAGATCTCTTTCTTGAACATTTGATCTCTTCTGTATGGGCTGTATCTTATTAATGTTTCTCGCACTACAAATTGCTCATCTCTCACAGATCTACAGAAGAAAGTGCTTTAATCTTAATTTATAACAAACAAGAACTGTGAAGTCTTTTTCGCTAATACATCAAAATATTATCTTCAAGGGGTATTAGTTTCATGTTCGTGTTCAGTGTTTAATATAAATTCACAGCATGAAGACCACCTTGGATGGATAGAGATTCTTTGATGTATCTCTGATTGCCCACATGTAATTCAAGCATCTACAGCACATGAAGGGTATAATCAAAGAGTAATTAATATGGTGATAAGGAATTATGTTTTGTTCTCCTTATCTGCATAGTTCAGAGGGAAAGTTTACGATGACAACATCTATTTTTTGGATATTGTTTACATTTACACTCAAATTATAACATGAAGCATTCTCCTGCATTCCATAATGCCTTCCATCTGACAAGCTCAAATTACTGCCTGACCAGTTAGCCTCAGTACCGCACACATGCGAACCATGTTGGGTATGGTGGAAAAACTTAAGTGAGGCACTGAAGTCTGAAACTTGACCTCCAGTTTCGGACATGGAGGTTGAAAACCTTGCCTTCCAGAGACATTAAATCTCCGTCTTTAATTGAAGCTAAAAGTACCCATGAGAGATGAAACTAATGCTCAGACCAGCACTACATCCTCTTGGGAGCCTTCTGAATGTCAGGCTACTCCAGAGACCTTGTGCATCTTGTATGCAGCTTGAATTCAAGCTGTCTGCAAATCTCCCCTAGCCTTGCAAGAGATAACATCTTCCAAAACCTTGCAAGGACAGAGGGTGGCTGCACGCTGCATGTGACAGGGTCCATCTGCTGCATCCAGATACAAACCAGATCTCAAGGGCAGAGGACCAGGCAAAACACCTTGTGCAATTTCTGTACGCTGAAGAAACATACCTTGTGTACAGACTGAAGAATTTACTGCTCCTTTCATTAAAGTTTTAGCAATCTAATCAAAGAGTTTGTCCAGGTACAAAGACAGTAACGCTAAAAATTCCAAGTATAAAGTTAAGGCAAGTTTCTCGGAGTGGTACAGTTGGAATTGATATAATATGTACTTCCTATTAGGTACATCTCTCCCTGGTGTTATGCTTACCCTTCCTATGACTCTTGGGGTCCTAGAATCAATGATGCTAGTCTTCCTCAAGAAGAAAAGGGGTGTAGAGGAGCTTACAGCAAGTCTTCATCTGAAATGCTGCACTAGGAGAAGTATGGTATCAAGGTGTTTTCCTCCTCGACGTTGGGTTGTTTTCAGGCTATTTTTACTAATTTCCTGAACTAGTTACAGAACCACAGAATGGTTGAGGTAGGAAGGTTGTCTCGTCCAAACCCCCTGCAAGGGGCCTGCAAGGCCACCTACAGCCAGTTGACTAAGACCATGTCCAGATGACTTTTGAATGTCTCCAAGGATGAAGCCACTACCACCTCCCTGAGCAGCATGTACCAGTGCTCAGTCACCTTCACTGTAGAAAAGCTCAGATGACTGTTCAGATGGAGCCTCCTGTGTTTCAGTGTGTGCCCCTTGCCTGTCACTGGGCACCACTGAGAGGATCCTGGCTCTGCCCTCTTTGCCCCTTCCTTTCAGATATTCATACACACAAATGAGATCCCCCTGAGATTTCTCTTCCCCAGGCTAAACAGTCTCAGCCCTTTCAACCTCTCCTCATGTGTCAGATGCTTCAGTGCCTTATCCATCCTTGTAGTCCTGTGCTGGATTCATTCCAGTAAATCAGTATCTTCCTTTTACTGAGGAGCCCAAAACTCGACCCAGCCCACCAGATGTGGCCTCCCCAGTGCTGAGGGGCAGGATCACCTCCCTTGACCTGCTGGCAACACTACTTCTAATGCAGCCCAGCCTGCTGTCTGCCTTCCTTGCCAGAAGAGTACATAACTACCTCATGTTCAAGTTGGTGTCCACCAGACCTCCAGGTCCTTTTCTTCAAAGCTGCTTTTCACTTGCTCTTCCACTCTTCAAAAATAGTGGTCCACTAGAAGACACATAACACAAATATGTTACTTGAATATTTAACGTGAATAGTGACAGTGTTTCAGTGGCTGCTTATTGATAATATCTGTTGGTTATGGTCCATTGGAAAAATCCCTTTATAGCACATCTGGGTGGCAGGTGAGCATACACTTGAAGGTTTTCTAAATACCAGCTGGACTCAACATTTCCCTTTGCAATAAGAGCTCAGCAACTGTTTTGGTGTTTGGGCCACTCTTTGGTCCTCAATATATAGACATTTAGATGCCACCTAGATCTCTTCACTTGGGAACCCAAAGGCAGAAACTCATAAAATAAGAGTGTTCTCAAAATTTGGCCCATAGTGACTCTATGAGTCACCAGATGTTTTAAACTAGATCCCAAGAGCTGGAATTGTTGCCCCTTCTCTACCAACTTGATAATGTTCCTTCCACATTAAAAATACAATATATTTTTATATTATGCTGCATTAGAGTCTATATATATGTAGAGACTCACATTTTCCAGACCTATATCCAAACAGATTTTTCAGTGGCCCTCTTAATTCTCAAGTTAGCAGTGCTCACTTTTTGAATAGCAGGCCAAGTAGGTGGGAAGGGCAGCATGGTACTGGAAGAATGGTTGGGTGGTGCTCTGTCCTCCGAGTTTGTGCTGAGCCAAGACTCATGGGGGCTGCCAGAAGGCAAGAAAAGGAATATAAATCGTAATGGGGAAGGGGGAGGATGTGAAGGGAATGGAAGATCTTAATCACTTCTTCCCATTAGCAACACCAGAGTATTTTTCCTAAGACTGAAGGGAGGAGAGCTGGGTGTCCTTGTCAGCTCCCAATATATATATATTATTTGAATTTTATCTATCTCATAAATCCAGTTAGTAGTTTCAGCTGGATAAAGTATTCTCCTTGTTTCTTGTCATAAACTGCTGCAGCATTCTTTTATGCAGCTGCCACATTTCATCCTAATGCAGCTGCATTTCACCCAAGGATGAAGTGAACCCTATATATAACTTTCAGATCAGATTTTATAACCATTTAAAGTGCCTCGAGTTGAGATGTGGGATGGAAGCTATTGTTTTATTAGTGTCATCACAAAGTGCTGCATTGTACAAATCAATTGTAAGCTAAGGAGAAAAGTGGTCTTGAAGTGATACTTGAATATTGGAAGAGATTTTGAGGGTTAGGAGGGATCAAAATCCAGTTTCGTGAAATTAACATGAAGATGACCAGAAAAAAGGAAGCAAACTAGCATGAAGTAAGGTTGTATAAACTGAGTGGGCATGTGGGACAGCAAATAGGAAACTCGTCAGAGAAATGAATGGCAGAGAGTTATTTTTAAGTGACTTCAGGGTGCAAGACATGGAAGGAAAAGGAGAAAGGGAAAGCAGCAGCAAATAGAAATGATCATGATGATAAACAGCAATCAAAGACCATAAGACTACACGCAAAGGTTAGGACCTGTATCTCTTGTTTTATTCACGTATCTGAGCCATGTAACATGGATGTGACTTTTCAGCATCAGTTGGCACTATTAAAAGTCTTGGCTGTGTTACTATGTCTGAAACTTTCAAATGGTAAGACAACTTGGTGTCCAAATCTCACTGCATTCTCATGTTTTGGTTCCTGATTGTGCTGAGCACCCTGTACCTCAGCAGAGCGAGTTGCTTAGATATCCACATAAAGGGAGAATTCCCTGGGCACCTGATTTCACCCTAAAGACTCTTAGGGACAGTGATGGCTGCCTGGAAGGGCAGAACTGGGAGTCCCTCGGGTTACTTCTTGCTCCTGAGGTCCCTGCTGGCTGCTTGTGCTGGCTGCTTCAGTGGCCCCTGCAGGTCATCTCTCAACTGAAAGAGCCTGTGCACTGTAGCACATTTTACAAAGGTCCCTCCTGCAGTGCAAATTGTGTTTTCCCTGTCGTTGTGATGCTATTTACATAGCTGCCTTCATCATGAGGAAAACCATTGTGTTGTATGCCTAGTTCTGATGAGATGTAAAAAAATATTAATACAGACACCGCTCTCAGACATGTAAAGTTTCATGCCTGATGAACCTGCTGTGAATTTCAGTCTACCAGTTTTACCAGTATTCCATTATTTAGGAAAGGAGTTCAGCATAATCCTCTCACTCAAAGGGGACTTACGTTCCTTACTCCTTGCTGGAATAACACACCTTTCTTCTTGGGAAATGCAGCCTTGCTCAAGATAAAAGGCTGTTGAGAAGTCTCCCAGCTGTGCTGTGCAGAATTTGGTTGCAGTGGGGAACAAAACAATTGTCGTAGTGGGTGAAAGAAACATTTTTTATAGTTCCAGATTATATCTGAGCAATAGAAGTGTCAGGAGCCTAGGAGAAAAAGTGATATAAGGGGTCACATATCCAGGAAAAAAAATAATCTTGTAACACTGTAGTTTGGTTTCATTTATTCCATTCTGGAGAACACTTTTCCAGGTCTGTGGTAGTAGCAGTGAGTAGTGAGATAAGACTCCAGCTCAGTTTTGAGCCCACTCACCTCCTGATCCCAGTGTCCCTTGGCAATGACTCTTACAGACTGTATTAAAAATAATGCTTTTTCAGTTCAGATTGCCTGCCTTCTTTTTCATTCCTCCCTTTTTATCAATCTCCCTGGCCTTGTGCTGCAACATAGAGTGAATATAAGTTCCCAATTTCCTATTTTTGCACTCCAGATTTTGCACCCTTTTATCATAACCCTTCCTTATTCTTCTGCTTTCTAAGGTAAACAGTCAAAATCTCTCAGCATATGAGATTTTTTTTCATGTCCATAAATAATCATGTTTCTCACTTTCAACCTTTCTAAGAAGTCAGAGCTTGAGGGACATCATCTGACTATTATTCACCCAGTGTGAAGAATTGCATATAAAGAAATTACTCATGAGCTTGACAGGGTATTTTTCTATTGACATTTGAATTATATTTGGCCACAGTAGTTTAAAAAGTCCATTTTTTATTGTATTATTACTAGTACCACAATATTCTGGAAAAGCTTAAGGTCTATTAAAATAACATTTTGACAGCTTTATTTGGTCCTTGCTTGCAAAACATAACCTTGCCTCTAATAGTAATTATATTCCATGATATAAAGGAATTCCAATGAAATACCTCTTTTGAAAACCTTATTATCAGGATTTATTGAAAAGCATGCACCATGGTGTAGTAAAATCATATAAATTCATTGTATGCATATGTTTTATTTTATTGATGATACATTTGTGCTATAAAAGATAGTTTCATGGATACACAGTACAGTTGCCTTTGCATTATTGCTGGAGTTCTTCTGGAAAAGTCCGACAGAGTGGAAGGGAATGGGGTAAACCATTAGACATTGCATTGGACTTTTTCCTTAGGGAATAGGAGAAGGTTTTTATTTTTCCATGATCTACACCAGCCTCCTTGCATTGATGAAGCAAGATGATAATCCAGTAGCTAAGGTATTAACCTGTCCCACACAAGCCATAGATGTGAGCCTCTGATTGGCTGTGAATTTCTTGCCTTGGAAAGTCATCTTTTTGCATGCTGACAAACATTTCCCTGTTCTTTACAATTTGGCACCTTTACCCTCCTGCAGTCTGGTTTCTTAGCTCTGAAGTACCTTTACAAATGCCATTCAGTGAGACCTGTTGGCCTTTAGTGCTACATGGTAGGTGAGTGATGATGAAGTGATGGTATCAGAAATCTGGGATTTGGTCTGTTCAGATTTCTGAGGGTATTAGTAACTGAGGAGGAGTGACATAGCCAAATTTTGTTGACAATTGAAGGTCAGACACGTAATTCCCACCAACCTTATCTCTAAGCTGTTTATGTGCTTCTGAAGTGATTTAGATCATCTGTAAAATAAGAATAGGAGTTACGCAAACAAGCATCCTAAAGACTAGGAGATGTAGGAGCAGGAGGCAGTAATGGCAGCCACTGGAGTATCTCAGTCTGGGCTGCAAGAAGCAGCTGAAACACACTAAACCTGTTCTCATACAGCTTCAACCTGAGCTGAACTTTCCTACAGCTTCCATCTGCCCTCATCAGTGCTCTGCTGGAAAGACATCAGGGTGACACAGCTTGGTGGTGACATGACAGGTGTATGAGGCACCAGGGGTGCATCAAGACCAGTGAGTCAAGGCTGAAGCTCTCCTTGCAGTGTCCACAGCTGCCCTGAGCATGCCTCACAAAGAAGACACAATCAGTGTTTTCTCCCCAAGAGCATTTTCTGATGTGCCTTCCACACCAGTCTGCAGCAGCTCCCAAGAGTAAAAGGTGCTACGAAACCCGGGGTTAAGTTGTGCCTCCAAACTGATCCTAAAATGCCAGGTAGATATTATTCTGGAAGACAGTACAAGCTCTGTCATGCCAACACTTTTCCTCCTCTTGAAGGAGACAGTAAGACAAGGTCCAGAAGTTAATGTAAATCCATAGCACCAGAATAACCACCTGAAACCCTGTGACCTATAGCCAAGCTGTTGGTCTATTCCTAAGCAATGCTTGGGAAAGTGAGACCTCTTCTGCCTATCAGACTGGCTTGGGATGGCAACTTGATCCCAGTGATGCAGCTGCACAGTAAAATGCACTCATTTCCAAGGACTTGATGAATCATTTTCTCTAATGCTCCCAGATACTTTATCTTAAGTCTAGTAAATTAGATTTAAGTGGTAAGCAATATAGGGGGAATAAAAAAGTATACATAAACAGTGATCTGTTACAGACAGATGAACAATAAAGATTACCACATAAAGTTGACATGAACACAATAGATGGGGTAATTCTGTACTTTATTTATGCTCGTTGCTGTTTCTCTCACTGCATTGTGCAAAGGGATAGCTGAATCTTAAATAAAAAATATATAGATTTTAAAAAGGGAGAAATGGCAAAATAGAACATAGAAGAGACAGAGGGAGAGGGGCAGAAAGGCAGAAATGAGACGAAATGCTGATGTATAAACAGGGAAGGGGAAAGGAGGGTGGTATCTAGGTCTTGGCACCATTTTATCTTGACACTGATATGGTCCCAAGCTAGAACATTCATTTGCTTATGTGGTTTTGCTGACAGGGCAATTCTCCTAACACCACTGTAGGAAGCTCTCCTGCATTCTTTCACGTGAGGAGGGACTGTCCTAGTGGTTTGGGTTTCTTGGGCTCGCTAAAATGCAGCTAATGTGGGCTAAAGAGGACCCTTAGAAGGTATGGGTCAGTTTGGTAATCCAACAGCAACACCGTTCCCAGTTTTGGGGAGGTGAGTTTTCTGCCAGCTAATAGGGCTGAGATAGGTCTCGGAAGGGTTAGCCAGCAGCTGGTGTGGTAGAAAGGGAACAAACAGGAGAAGGAGCCAAGGCAGGATGTCCCCTTTGGTGGCAGCTGGGTGCTAAAATCATCTGGTGTTGAGCACCATCAAAGCCGTTTGTGAAGAACATCTGTCACAGTTCCTGAGTGAACCCCACTTTCCTTATTCACTCTGCTTACATCCTAAATGAACAAAAAAATGGATCAGAGACTTGCACTTCAGTCTCTGCTGCGCTGTCTGTTCTTTGGGCTACTGTACCAGTGTCTCTGATAAAAACTTAATTTCATACACAGTGGGACAACTCTAGGAGGAAAGATTAAGACAATCCTACGGAGAGGTGGGGAGAGAGGGCTTGGCTGATCAAAGAGGTGTGTGACAAGGCTTTAAGTCACTGCTTGCATATGGGTACTGAAAGGTCTTTGTGAAGCAGGGGCAACTTCTGAGGGGCCTCTGGGGCAACAGGAGAGGAAGGTCAGCAGCAATAGCTGTGTACAGGGGACTTTGAACATACCTTATAGGAGGAGCTGATGCATGAGAGGAATTGGGGGGCTATGAGGAGATCATCACACTGATCTCCCCAGAAATGTGGCTGGAGGGCTTTTGCATGTGTGAATCTCAGTTATAACTTGCTACTGGCAGAAAGGTGAAATGGAAAAGAGAAATTTCTTGCCTGTCAAGTACTGCGAGACAAACTGGTGCTTGTCAATATTTGTGACTGAATTATTACCTAGCCTTAATAATTAATCATTGTCATTAATTGCTGCCCAAGCAAGTGGAAAGCAGTAGGTAAATTATCCCTGGCTTTTTTCTCTGTTGTGCCTAAGGACAAACACACTATCGAGTGTACTGGGGTGAGCAGCCTTTTGGACACGCCAAGAGAGATGCACCTTGTGGGTCAGTGGTGGCTCACATGCTTCTGGGAGGAGCTGTGGCTCCTTCCAGCCTTGAGCACAATACTCTAAGCCATGTTCTCTCTAAAATCAGTGCTTCTCCGTGCTGCTGACAAGATGCCTTGGAGCCATCCATGAACATGTAGTTTCCTATGTCCTTCGGGGTTCCACCAAGACACTACAGCTGCTGCAGGCTGGTTTAGACCACTGCATTACCCTGGACATGGGAAATGTATTTCTGCAACCCTTCACTGACAGCTTCAGTGAGGTCTTTTTGGTGCTGTACTCATCCCTTCTCAACAGTCTTCAGTGATGTTTGGCTAGCAAGTATCAAAAAGTGAATATTCACTAGAGGATGTGCACAGAAAGAGAAGGTTTAACTGAGCGTTTCAAGTTATGTTTTAAGCATTACAATATCCAGTAATGAATGTAAAATATTTGTATTGCATTCTGAACTACAGCTTGGATTACATGCCCAGAATGAGATGATAGAAATCATCTTTGGTGCCTGCTGCAGGAGCAGCCAAGAGGGGAATGGCTGGAACAGGTGCCTTTAGCTGCTGGAAACGCACTGCTGTGAGCAAAGTCGTGTTTCTGGCTGGGCCAGCAGCAAACTGCACTTCTCCTCTTCTGCTGCCCTCTGTGTAAGACCAAAAAAGAGAGATATAGAAGGGAACTGGGCACTGATACACACCTGAGAACCAGTGTCCTGGAAGCTGACTTAGCAAATCTTATTCAAGGCTGAAGCTGTTTGAGGTGATCATTCAGAAAATGAAGTACTCCCCATAGGTGCCTTCATGGAGGAGATAGTCAAACGTTTTGAAGTCAGAAGCTAATCAATCATTTTTGACTGGTTGTGGTGCGTTACAAACAGCCTCATACAAAACCAAAACAAACCAAAACAAAACCTAAACCCTCCAAAAGGGTGAGCTTTCCTTCCTTGGTTATTTCCTGCATTTTTTCACCCGTTGCAACCTGAGATTTTACAGATCTTGGGCTGCAGGAAGATTTCTCAGCAAGCCCCCCTGAGCAGCCAACTGCAAAAAACAATGAAATATGATAAGTGTATAAGAGAATTAAATGGTAGCATTCTCCATCACCCACAGCCTCTGTTAGCTGTTCTTCCAGGCCAGATGAAGCTAGAATGTACGTACATCTGTTCTGAGTTGTAAAATACATTTTGAAATGGGATTGATTCATCTGTGTTTCATGAGATTGAAGTAAGTAAAAGAAAAAAAAAGTATAAAGACTTGTCCTCTTTCCAAGCATTTAATAAAAATATTCAGTCTCACTGGAACATAATAGAGATGTGCTTTCAGCACACAGATGTGCAGTAGTGAGAGCCACGTTTTATGTAAGCTGCTCATTCTTTTGTGCAGTGTTAAGAACTGAATGTACTTTCATGCTCCTTTTTTTGGCCTTGACATCAAGTAATGTCAAAGCAAATGAAGACCTGGTGTTAAGTCCTTTCCAGCAGTGCTAATGACTGTGGCCATTGAGATGTTGCTGGCTGATTGTCTCTGGGAAATTGGGCTGTTGATACATACATCTGATACTCCAAATTTTGATTTCTGCTACAATATTTGCTGGCGTGACTCAGTATTTAGAGGAGCAGAAAGGTGTGTGGGTGACATACTGCAGAGCATATTCAAAGCAGTTTTGTGGTGAGCTTCAGTGAGTGAAGTTATTAGAGGTAAAATGAGTGAACAGAATTACAAAGGGAAAAATTTACGCCAGCACCTCCTATCTGTAAAAGTTAATTTCAGTAGAAAATAGATTTACAAATGGATGTTTTCTTTTTTGCATGCAAGGCAGAACATGCAGAAGAGCAACTGAGCCTGATTTCCCTTTTCCAATTCCATTGGTTGTTTTATATTTAGGGGCTTGTATTATGGCTGCCTACATTTTCCAACCACAAATGTGACAAAACTCTTGACTGGTTCATTCAGGTTGAATAATAAGCAACATAAAATGTCTATTTTCTCCAACACCTGCACACTCCATTCCTTCACACTCCATTCCTTAGTGTTTTGCAAATATATGAGATACAGATACGTGTTTTGATTTTCATCTTGTAAACCAAAACTGTTCAAGTAGTAGATCCTGATCTAGAGCTGGGCAGCAAGGAGATGTTGCCCAGGTTTCCCCAGCAACCCACATTTATCTGGGTGAGCCTCTTATTGAGCTCATCACCCCTCTGCCTCTTCCATAGGGGCAGGACACATCTCACCCAGTGAAAGCTGTTGGAAAGGGGGAACCTCAGTCCAGCATCAGCTGTGTTCACACTTCTAATAGTGGAGAGTTGGGGACAAGATGACACAGACTGATTCCTCTCCTCAGTGCTTAGTACTAGCCTTCCCGAGAAAAGATTTGTCTTAATAGATAACTGAAACAGTCCAAAACAGCCTGGCAGAGAATTCAAATTAAAAAGTGAGCAGTCTGGGGTCCAGTGCTTGAAGCTACTGCCTGTTTCTATTCCATTTAGCTATACAGACATAGCTGCAGCTGTTTATTCTCCCTCTGTTAGCATCCACAAGAGAACAGCACTGTCGGTAGTTGATTTATTCTATCTATTTTGGACACTACTTTAAGGTGAAATGAGTTACCCTTTGGAAGTAACTGTCTCTCTATTGACTATGGAAGGAGTGGATATAGTGGAGTTCAGATGACTAAAGGCAGGATGCCTTCACACATCCTACCTGTGCAATTGTCCTTTCAGTAACATGAGACCTGCACTGGGCTCTTCCTGGCAGAGCTTCCAGTGGCTTTCATATGGAATTTTTCTCTGCAAGAAGTGTCAGAACAGGAGAAAAGACAATGCATGGTCCTTGTCACCCCATTTCCACCCTGCTTCATCTTCACCTCTCCCTGACATCTCACCCCAAGGTCCTTGGAAGTAGGTGGATTTCTCTGAGGGACTCTATTTTGGTTTTTGATGCTATAAAAAAAGCACTTCAGGGTGATGACAGTACTTCTAAGCAACTAACAGCTACTACCAAGTCTCTTTGTGGTTTTCTTATAATTAAAAGAACTTTTAAGGCAAAATAACAAAGGGTGATCTTTTCTCTTTCTGCTCAGAAATCGAAGCAAAGGAAGCGTGTGACTGGTTACGTGCAGCTGGGTTTCCCCAATATGCTCAGTTCTATGAGGGTAAGTAGGTTTTTATCCTCTTTTTGCGGTACTGAAAGTGCACTGGGGCCCTTGCCAGGAGAGCTTGGAGTCGGCCAACTCTCCATTTGACTGAGTTATGGCCATGGCTGGCTGCTTCACAAAGCCTCAGCTGCTGGAGTCATACCAGTGCCTAAAGAAAAGTAAGATTCTTGCCCTCATGGCCATGGGAAGAAATAAAAAAGAGGGAGACAGTTTGTGTAAATCTCAAAGGTTAACAAAAACAAGTACAAAAAAATCCAAATACATAGGTTTCTTTCTTTTAAACTTCCTGAACTGTGTCTAATGTAAGATTGAAAGCACTGGAAGTTAATGAAAATAAGGCTGAAAACTCTGCAAAGTTACCAAAAGTGAGTAATTTGAGCCGTGCTTTACATTTGCAAAGAAGAAAAAGAAAAAAAGCCTGTATTTTGGTGCTAACTCAAAGCAAATAGCTGTGTCAACTTCGTAGCTGTGCCCAGGGAAGCAGCATCCTTGAGGGCAGAATGAGTGGCTTCTGCATTCAGGAGCAGTTTGGGGACCGAGGCTGGGATTTTCCTGCTCTCCCTAGCTCAGTGCTGAGAGGGAAACTGCAGCAGATCCTCATTGTTCCCAAACTGCATATTGTCTCTGCCAGAGACATGGAGCCAGCTCAGGCCCACTCGGGTTTGTTAGCCGAAGCACAGCTCCGCCAGATGCTGCTGGACACCTTCCAGGGTCAGCTTGGGTCTGGAGGCAGTAGGGCTCCACACACAGAAAGCCAAGAAAGCTCGTGGGTCAGAGCCAGCTCTTCAGAAAGCCAGCTCAGACACCATCCATCCGCTCACGTGGGGCTGAGGGCGGTGGGGAGCATGATGCCATGGACACCTCTGTGGCTTCTGATGGCCAGCTGAGGTCCTTCAAAAAGAAGGTGCTGGCTCCTGATGGGCTACTCATGTGCCTGGGAACTAGGAGCACCATACAGAGATGCTCAGGTGGATCTGCAAGAGCCAGACAGGTTCTGTTTAAACCCAGCAAGGAACTAAGACTAATAGGCCCACCAGACCAAAGTGGACAAAGATGTCTGTTTGCCACAGTCCCTGGGTGCTCAGTAGTGTCTTTGTGACTGCCTTGCAATCAGTGTTTCAGATACTGACTCCCCTAGAGAAAGGAGAGCCCACTGCCTGCCAAACTGAAAGGGATGCTCCCTCCAAAAAGAACCTGTGCTGGGCTCCCCCAGTTCTCATCCAGTCAATATGCTCTCTAGCCAGTCTGTGTCTTTGAGAACAAGGTCCTTTTTACAGGCATCTATCATGTCATGGTAAGTGTCTGAAAAGGCTGGCTGCAATTCCTGTATCCCAGCATCCTGCTGCAGTGCCTAAGCATGGCAGAGCAGTCTGGAGAGCAGCCACGGTGCTGGACCCCATCCCACCCTCACAGAACCCACCAATGTGGGGCAGCCGTGTCAGTTTTCATTACAAATGTCAGCTCCAACACACTAGTCTAGCTTTTTAACTAATATTGTGGGTTAAAATTCAGCTCATTTTTTTTGTCTTTGTTACTTGAGTAATCCTTTGTCTGAAGTCATTGTTACTGGGACCTGTATTAAAAGCAAAAAGCATGGCACGTTTCTGTTTGGTGGGAAAAGTGTCTAGCAAATATCTCATTAAGTCACTGTGATGTGAATGGAGAGCCTTGTCACTCGTGTGGATGGAGAAAGTGTGTTGGTAATTCCCTGATCTCATTCATTTGTGCTAGGCACTAGAAAGCACAGCTAGCAATTGATTATCTTATTAAAACCAAAATGAAGTAATCTTGCTCTCTTACTGGTGTGCAGGATGTACCTTTAACAGAAAAAACCCAACTGACTGACAGTGTCAGAGATAGAGCTGAGGGAATTCAGTCACATTAGATTTCAGTGAGGAAGCATGTGCAAAGCAATTAAGATGAAGACAATATCTTTCCCTTTGAATATCAGCAGTCATCTTACTATTGTGTCTCCTTTTATAGACTCCCAGTTTCCCATTGACATCGCTGCTGTGAAGAAAGATCATGATTTTCTTGACAAGGACCTTGTAGAACCTCTTTGCAGGTAAATAACACCTAAAGTTTATTTTCTGATAATGTAAAAATGTGTTCTGATTTGTTACTGTTAGCACAGCAATCGAAGCAGCAGCAGATCTCCACATGAATTAAGCAATATCTATAATGTGACCATTCTGGATTCATTTCTCTTACGGAAGATGTTGAAGTAGGACCCCCCCTACACTCAGAAGACATCACATGATTTGAGAAGACCCAAACCTGATGGATTTTAAACTAAGAAATTAAGAAAGAAACAGAAGTAGTAAAAGCAAATATACTGAATAAACGAGAGTCACATTTAAATTGCACATAAATAACTCTTATGTCCAAGGACAGCAGAAAAGATGAAACTTCATTACAGAGAATTCAGCAAATACTTTTTCTGGCACTGGACACGGTTTTCGTGCTGCTGTAATTCCCTTGGTACTCTCCTTCTGGCACCAGTAAACAGAAGTGGGACCAGAACCCCACAGTACTACAGCTGCTACAACCAATCACTGGTTTGCCTCTCCCAGAGGTCCTGTGTTTGCTGTTTATCTAGCTTTTTATACTCTGCCTGTGATGAATATACAGCATTCATTGCTCAAGTACTGTCTCCAAGGACTCGAGAAGCAGCAATTCTGTGGCAGTTTTGCAAAACCAGACTGCAGAGGCATTGTTCCCCTCTTCTTTCTCCCGTGCTCATCTCGAGCTGGGTTCTTCTCCCCTCCTCTTCAGCAAGGACAAAGGAGCATCTGGCCCCTAACCAAGCAGTCTTTATTACATGTTATGGAAACTTTCACAACACTAACATCACGATAATTGGACAGAATTCTATTTCCCTTTCTGCAACCGTGGCCAAAGTCATCAGAGAGTATCTGCTGTTCCACTGCACATCGTACGGTGCATGGCAGGGATTAATGAGTCTGTGACAGAGGACTGCAGGCAGGATTTCTGAGAACCATAGAAAACAGGGCTGGAAGGGAGTTCATCTAGTCCAGCCCTCCATCCTGGGGGATCCAGGTAATTCCTGGGCTTAGCTGGCAGAATACTTTCCCAAAAGTCCCTTGCTTTAAGCAAGACCTATTAATTTTCCTTCTGTCTGTTACAGATAGAGGAAACAGTATATTCTCTCTCTGTAGTAGCCTCTGTGTCTGAGGAAAAATCAGTAGGAAAAACTTGGATACTTCCATGGTTGCTCTCAAGGATGGTGAGGAGCAGAACTTGATCTACTGCTGTTTGATACTGCCTAGTGTGAGGGATTGCTGTGCTCAAGCCTAGAGAGACATTTCCACACAGACATTCATCCCCCTGCTCCAGTGTGGCGTGGTGGAGGACATACAGACTACAGACATGCTGTAGTTTGGGGACTGGTAAGTGATAGGAAGTTGAGATCTCTTCCCCTCTACCCTTTCCTACAAAGCTGAAGGACCATCCAAAAGTGTAAGTGTGATGTGTGTCCCTGGCTCTTTCTGGGAGCAAGAGGTGAGGTGCGGTCAGATACACTGGTGACAATTACACTAGGTTTACTTATTTATGAGGGGGTTTGTGAGCTGAACAGCTGAAGGCTGGGGATTGTTTTCTCTTTTATTGAAAGATGGCATTTTGGAAAATAAACCAGCAGCTGGAAAGGTACACTTATGTGACAAAATCAGATGATACTGCTGAGACCTGTAGTACATAAGCATAGACATGGATTTTTTCCCAACGGTTTTACTCAAAGATAAAGGGTTTATGATTTTCTAGTCACTCTCTGTAATGATTTTATTCAGAAGGCACCACCTGTTGACTTAATTTTTTTGTGGGGAGTTTTTAAACAGCTTAGAGGTAACACCTTATATACTAGCCAGGTAGAAATACAAGTATTCATGGATGGTTATGTTTTCAGATTGCAGACAATTCATTTGCTGTAACTCAGCAGCTCCAAACCTTTAGCTGAGAGCAACCCATAAAAAGCAATTATGCCAAATGTCAAGATTCAGGTTCATCAGAAGCAGTTAGTACACGGTGCCTGCTGCTGCCCACAGTACCAGCATCGTCCCTGTATTGGCTATCAAACAAACATCTTCCAAGTTTTACAGTGTGCTGGAAATCCTCACAGTTTGGCTGACCACTGTAGATGTTTCCTGCCCTTGCTTTGCTCTGTGGTGGCCTAAGTATCATGCCAGTATATCGTACGAGAGCCGCAGGCTATGATGCACTTTCATGAAACAGAAACATGAGAAAACAATATTGGTTTGTTTTGTTTTGTTTTGTTTTTTTTCCCTGTATGCACTGATTCACAGGTCAGAAGCCAGTCTTCCATTCTTCAGACACCCCAAACTGCCCCCAGAGCTATGCATGACCAAGCCTTCACACTGACTAATACTCTAGACCGTAGTACTGAACAGAATGAGTCTCTCATTTTTATTGGTAGGATAATTTTAAAGCTCGAATGCCAGAGTGGATAATCAGGTTGAGCAGAGCTTTAGCTCTGAATGGTAATGGTTCAGCATAAACACTGAACTCCTCTGCTCTTGGGGGTTGAAATCAGACTCTCAATTTCATTTTATAATCAGCTTTCTTATAGCACTGCAGTATACAAGACAACATAAGGCACAAATGCAGAGGAACCTTTTCTTTTTTGAAGGCAGCTGGTAGTATTTTAGTCAGACCCCATGTTGTAAAAGGTTTCAGTGACCTTTTTGAGATAGTCTAACACCCCTGCTGTTTACGATATCATCTGAAAATTTGGCAAAGACCAAATTTGAGGCCTTTGGGTTAGAGGCCCACTGATTCCACTCAGATTTTATTGAGTAGCAAACAATAGAAAATTGCCATGCAATCTGCAGGCAAATGCTGTTAGCCTGCCAAAATAGTAATTGGGCATGAAAATTTTATAGCTGGGTCTTTGTGTCGTTTCCAAAATAGCAGCAACCAACTCTGCTCTGGAAACTTTGGTGGCTGCTGTGATAAGAGGGCGAAAAGGAAAAGCTGAGCCATGTTGTACTTTTTGCAATCACGTAAATACAGTGACTAAGAATATAAAGACCAAGTATGTAACAGTCTGATACATAGGCCCTTAAAGCAAGCTCTTAAAATTTGAACTGTTCCCAGCATCCAGAAGCCTTTTTTTTTTCTTTCCCATAGCTATTGTCTCTTAGATAGCTTGTAAATAAGCTAAAGGTTGCTGTATATGGGATATCCAACCACTAGAGTTTTGAAATGATGGTTGTGTAGTCAGTACTGTCTGATGAGTTATTGGTGCTCTAGGGGCTGTTGGGAGATAAGCTGACTCTCCAGCTGCAGCACAGAAAGCCCTGCTCTGAAGTCAGTAGAACGAGAGTTGAGTCACCTCATGTGAGCATGTAGCCTCTAAAGTAAAACTCAATTCCAGCCATGATAAAAAGTGATAGGACTGGGAAGCAACATCTTCTCTTCACTCACAAAACTGGTGGAGCAGGGCCATAGCAGTGTGAGCATCACCCACCAGCTCTGACAGTATTGGGAGGACCTTTATTTGGTGTTCAGACCCCATCAGAGAACATCAAGAGGATCTGGATGTCCTCTTCCCAAATTCCACAGCACCAAAAGCAGCCAGCTAGCTGCAACACCTAAACTTGGCTAGGAAAAATGATAAAACAAAGAAATGGTGCTGTGTTTCCCTCAGAAGGAATTTATGGAACCATGTAATGTGTTTGCCTTGTTGCAATGCAGAAGAGGACACCTGCAGATCTGCTGAGGTAGGAGATACTGTGCTGTCCATGCTAGCCCTCACCATAGAGCCTCTTCCTGCATGATCAGCTGGCTGCCTTCTCCACCAGCTGCTTGGAAGCAGTTGCAGAACAGGTCCAGAGGATTGCATGGAGATCCAAGTCACTTCAAAGTTGTCTTCCTATTATCTGGATGGCCCTTCAAGCAGGACAACAGGTGCTTCACAAGGTGTTCCAGCCAGTTGGATCCTGCATTGCTACGACCTTGTATTTATTTGTAAACAGTGCTTAGTGCTGCACAGGATGAGAAAGGCAGAGGTTTTCTGCTTCTGAAGAACTTCCATCACAAGGGTTGATAATTACAGCACTGGAGTTGGGATTCAGAGCCCTGAGTACTTATGTCTGTTGCCACCTTAGATCTCCTGTAGATGTATCAGACTTCTTCATGGGCTGGCTGGACCAAGAGGACCAAGCTTGGTACTCTGGGGGATCTAAGATAGTAGCAGATATCTCTGCTTGGGCACCTGAATGGCTCTGCTAGTGTTTAAGTATTGTTTCAAAGGACACTTTACAAACCAGAGATGATGTTTCATGATAAAGTCTTAAAACACAGAGGCAGTGTTCACCTGTAATGGCCTGAAGAAGAAATATAATTAATGTCAGTGAAGCACTTGCTATAGTAAATATTTTACAGACATCCCCTGGCCACTGCAGAGCCTTCCAGACAAGCATTCAAATGCATCCTAGCTGACTTGTTTTTTATATAGCCACCTCTCTTGTGTTTATTTAATGTGTTTTTTCCTGCTTTTTCTCAAGTCCAGATGTTGTGTTCTGTTAGCATTATAAACAGGCAGTGTTCTCCCATGGCTTTAAGCAGTGACATGGAAGTGCAGTGCTGCTCTCACTTCGATTGGGACCTTGGTGACAGCCTTTTGTAGCCAGGGACTTTTATTTTTTGAGTTTTGAAAGATTTGCTGAGGATTTGGCTGTCAGTCACCTAACAACTTTAAACAGATGAGAAAAGCTTTCTGCCACCACTGGCATATCAACAAGGCAAAAAAGTTGAAACACACTGGCTTTGATTGGAGCTGTTAGTACCAGGCAAGCTCATAAATGTGATCATTAGTTCTCTGATTGCACTGGCCAATCTTTCCACAGCACTGGAAGAGCCCCAGAAACATGCCAATGTTTTGTAGATGAGTATATTTAAAACCTGATGTTAAGCCCCTGGCATCCAGTAAAAAAAGTTTTGATTTTGATGAAGCAAGTTCTTCATAGCAAGGCCAGGTTAGAAAGCAGCCAGGACAATGGTGTGGCTTCCCAAGCCTCCCTTTTAAGCAACAGTATTCACTTTTATAGAGATGACCTCTCAGTTCCTGCTGAAACAGTCTCACTCTTGGATGACATTAGTGGGAAAGTGATGGCCTTGGATGGTCTTGTTGGCTGGATCATGTGCTGCTTTTTGCATCTTTCCATACTGAAGATGCAGCCCTTCTGAACAGAAATGCCATGACACTTTCTGCCATGGGCTGAACGTGTACAGAGGTACCTGGGTGCAAACAGGGTGAAGGGTATGTCAAGAGCTTTTGCTTCCTTGTCCTCCTGCCCCTCAGTTCATACTTGGTCACCATAGTGAATGGAAGGAGCACTGGTTCCTGTATTTAAAATGTTTTCCTCTGCATCTTTTCCCTAACAACTGCAAACAGGCAGTAAGTATAGAGGCAGCTGGGGAGATTACCAGCCAGGGGCTGTTGTGGAGACAGCCCTCTTTCTCAGAAGAGATTCTTCAGTGCCTGCCCTTGTGCAGCTGAGGGAGGTGGAGCCAGTGGCTTGGTTTTCATAGTTGATGAGCTGTTTGAAAGGAGATAGTGGTTTCTTGGGATTTCTGAGCTTCTGGGCATGGATTTAGCTGATGCATGTCTCCTGGTCAGCCTTACAGGACACATTTAGGTCAAGAGAGCAGAGAGCACTTCTCTCCATGTAAAGGTGTGAGGACACGGTGGCAGTTTGGTTCAGATATGCAGCTGTGAGCACTCAGGTGGCACAGAGCAACATCTCAGTGTGTAAATGTAGCTGCAAACTTGTCCCTTCAGCACAAGCCAAAATGCAAAGGTGCAGGGAGTCCAGCCTGAGCTCCTGGGTCACCTCTCAGAGGAACCTGTCTCCAAGGATGGAAAGATAGAATCTTATCTAGACTGTGCTCTTCCCATGAAAAGTTGTCCCAGATGATCCTTGAGGTCCCTTCCAGCCTGGTATTCTATGAATCAGTGATGCTGTGATTAAAGTTGGGCTGGAGTCCTTTGAAAATGTGTCTGTGCCTCTGTATATGTGAAATTGCTATTAAAATGCAAATTTAAACATTTTGCACTCAAAGCACTGAACATTATTCAGCCCCAGGGCCCCAAGAAAATGCAACTTTACGTTGAGAAATTCCATGTCTGGGCAAAAGATGAGCTTTGCAATAATAAATATAATCCCAGAGGAGGATTTGTGGGTAGACGACTGAAGATAGAGCAACAGAGCCACAAAGTCTGAAATTTATTTCAGGAACATTACTGTCATGCATGTGGGGTGTGCTTGTGCATGCATTATACTCACATTGATATGATAAGCACAGGACTTTTCTGATATGGCATAACAGGTTTATTGGGTTGAGTTAGGGAGGAGCATTTTATCTGAAACCGAGTGGGTGATATTTTATGACTGAATATTTTTTTAAGGAAGATCCACATTTGGTGGGCTGGTTCTTTCTTAGCAGTGGCAATTTGATAGGATTTCTAATATTAGACACTCTGGGGAGTAATACATTGATGCCATAATGTTCTTATGCTATGTGGGAGATTATATTATTAATGTGATAATTTTTTTGATGTGTCCATGTAACTTACCACATACATTTCAAGTGTTATCTTCAAATGCTGTGTTCTGGAGACTGGCCACCTCTTCCTGAGGCAGAAGTGACAGGGGCAGTTCTTGCTGCAAAGACACAGGAGATGCAGGCAGCCTACAGAAGAGTGCTGTGCACACATAGTGAGAACTCTCCCTCTCTTTATTTTGGAATTCAGTCTTTAATCTGGACAACGTTCAAACTCAAACATACTTAAGTCTGAGCCTGCTTTTCAAAGATGAATGGTTTCATGAATCACTACCTCTAAGTATAAAAACCCTCATCAGTTCTGCTTAGCTGTCCATTGAAAGAGAGTGTTTTCTTATCCTCTGTCTCTGCACATGGGCACACACACATTCACTTTCCATCCTTATCAGACTGACAATTCAACCCACCATCATCATGGGATAGCCTTGTATTTAATAAGCAGAAGCCTTACAGAGCCCCTGGTAACATCATTTAAAATACCTAAAAGAACTTATTTAAAGATGTTAGATTTGTTGCAGGTACAATGAAAGGAACTACTGGCTGTGGAGAAACACTTAACTGCTGCTAAGAGTTCTTTATGTCATGGTTTTAAAGGAGTTGCTAACTGCCTAAAGTGAGGAACTGCATCTTTTTCCTTTGTCTTTCACCAGTGCTTTGTGATTTTAGACCAATTATGTTAATTTTAGACCAGTTATGTTAAGGTCCAGCAGAAGGCAACTCGCCTCTTGTCATTTCCCCACTCATCAGGGGTGCTTGTTTATACCTGTTTCCACTGCCAACTACTTACATGACTATGAAATAAAACCCAATGATTAAAAATTGGCTATCAACTCACATGAAGTTAAGATTCCCTTTTAATGAAGTGGTCTTAGAGCCTGGAGTAATATGACCAGTATAATTTCTGAAGCCTGTTGTACGCAGTTGGCACCCAACAGGCAGATAAGAGAAAAGCTTTTGAACTCAGGAGAATTCATGCCCTTTAATCAGAGGCTTCTAATCTTTTGTCTTTGCTTTGCCCTGTAGACGACTGAACACACTGAACAAGTGCGCCTCAATGAAACTCGATGTGAACTTCCAAAGAAAAAAGGTAAGGAAACTTCATGAAATATGCTGGCTTTTTGTGATAAGATCTCCCCAGTTTAGCCTTTAAGTTAGTAATGCATTTAAAAGTGAGTTAGGTGTATTTAACTTTGAACACGTGAGTCAGCAGTATCTGGATGTGTGGTAATGTGTATTGCTGAATCTTGAAATTATAAATAAAATAGAACAAAAAACCTTGTGGCTAAATCCATCAGCAACAACACTACGTGCATTAAAAGGGCACCTACCGTACTTACAACTTCACATATCTGCAAATCAAGTTAGGGTGAAAAAACAGTGTGGTTTCCTTAGGCTGGCTTGCGTGCCAGTGCCGTGTGAGTACACAGTGGAGAATCCTGCTCGGAAAAAGATGGAAGCAGCTTGGATGAAAACAACAGCTTTTCTTTATTTCTTGTACCAACTTACTCCTGGTTAAGAATATGAAAAGAAGCTCTGCCATCCTTACACGTGCCTGTGTAACACAGGAATTATTTGAGCTTAAAGGGTTTCAGCAAGGACTGCAGAAGCTGCCTATTGATTTTGAGAGTTTTGTAACATATTCAGCACTAACTGTTGAATGTTTGGTTTTCTGGTCCCAATTCCTCCAAGCCCTTTAATAGTGTACGGTGGTAGCTCTCAAATCTGAGAAATCTTGGTGTCTGTTTTAGCTTCCTTAGGGTGTTTGTCCAACGCTCTTTAAAAGCTGCCTCTGAGAGTTGCATTTTTGGTGTCTTTGCAGATTCAGTCTATTCATACTCCGTTCACTGTTCAGGGGAACTTGAACAAAGAATGGTTTTAATGCCCAGATTTTCTGCCTGTGGCACATACCCCTTTCTTCCTCTGTGTATGGCACTTCTTCAGCTTGCATTTTGTTCATTCTCTTGTCACTGCTTCAGACCTGATGGATTTTTCTTGTCTTTGATAAGCGACAACACTTCACATCAAACACCCACATCATACCTGGGAGAGGGAACAGCAAGATCTCAGTAAAATCACAACAACTTCATGATTTGTGGAGGTAGACACTATAGTAAGAGGTCCTTTGGCAAAAATTAACTCAAACTGACTTGTGTTATTGACCTGCTTGGAGCAGTGTCTGGTTTGCGTCCATGAGCTCACGTACTTGTGTTTAAACAGAGATATTGGAGCTGTGCAAGAGACAGAATTGCAAACAACAACATATAGGTGAACACCAATTGTCCTCTGGAAACTTTGTTTAGTTTCTGTCTTTCTCTTCAACAAGTCTTTTGGGTTTGGTGTGAGGTTTGTATGATTTCTTGCTTGCCTGCATCTTTAAGAGTATGAATATATTGGAAGATTTTCTCATCATCTTTGGGGTTTATTCATTTCTGCTGCCACTCCTCCCTGATGAATGGACTGAAGCTTTCAGCAGATGACCATTAATTTGCTGTGGAAGTGAGACTGCCTTACATGGTGCTCTTTCTAGGGGACAGAAGCCAGTTTGGTCCATACCTGCATAAGGCCAGGGAGAAGCAGAGCACAGAAAAATGTAGAGAGAGAGAAAATGAAGGAGACTTGGGGACAACAGATACAGAGCAACTGAAAGTAAAAGAGGATGTGGGTGAGAGAAGAAGAAGGGATAGAGACTGCTGAGAGAAGGAAATGTAAATGTTGTAAAAGGCTGACTCGCGGGTCTGGAACTGAACACTGAACCAAGTAAATACGTAAATACCCTTTTTTTTGCTTTAGATTCTGCCTCTCCTAATAGTCTCAATGGTGATCTGAACAGTAAAATGCCAAATCAGCTTGCTTTGGATGTTCAGCATAACAGGTTTGCACAGGACTAGTGCAGCTGCATGAGCGATTCATCAAAACAGGGCCAAGCAAGCTGCCAGGCAAGGCTGCTGTGAAATCCAGCACGGCGCGAGCGTTCCCCACCGCCTGCTCTCCCACCCCAGCCACTCAAGCTGTGGGCTGCTCTTTCCCCCTTGGCTTCGTCGAGATGCATACAGAAATCCTTGTGGATGTGTTGCAAATATGTCCGTAAGCGATGTGGACAGACAGAGATTAGCCTTTGGATTAACTGCCTTCTGCAGCTGTCGATTTATGAGAATTCCTGCCCCCAGCTGGAAAAATGTGGCAGAATTCCACCACAAATAAACCCTCTTTTTTTTGCCTTTTGTTAGCATCCCTCCCTAGCTCAGGGAAGTACGGCCTTGCTCAGAAAGCTGTACTATTTTAAATCAACTGTGACAAATCTGTGAATCAAAACCTCTTTCTCCTTGGCAAATGTTATCAGTCACTCCTCAAAATCTTGCCCCTTCTCATCTTCACAAATGTAATGGTATTAAATGGACTTTTGAATATGCTCCAAAACCGTGCACTTGATTTCACCCTAGGTCAGCAGAAGTATACAGTCACTGCTGCAAGATGTCTGCTCTGCCTGTGTGAGACGAACCAGTGCTTTCAGAGTGACTCTAGAGCCACTGTCCCTATGGCTGGTGACACATTGGTTGGCAGAGCGCTCTCCACATTTTTTCTAGGACAGTCTCATTTGTCAGGGCACTGTGGTATCTAACAAGAACAGTGGGTCATTCAGGATGTCCGTGGCTTCCAGAATTTCTACTGATTCCATCAAAAGAAAAGCACATTATGTCACAGGACTCAGAGTGCAGCCTCATTTGGAGTGAGTCACCATGGCAGTATTTCAGGATCCAGATACTGCATGTGTCTCGTTTTGCTTCTGATGAAACACAAATATGTTGCATTAACAATTAAAAGAAACCAAACAAACTAAAACTTTTTTTTTTTTTTAATTGGCCTGCAAATTTCAACACTGAAAACCCTCCGTATTTTCTGAATGGTTCTTGGGCAGAGTGTAATCCTATCTTTGTTGTGGGTAGAAGCAAAACTTGTTTACTACCAATATCTATTTCTGTTCATCTCTACTTTCTCAAGAAAAAAAAAAGGCAAGACCTCAAAACTTACTTTGGCCTGCAAATGCTTTAAAGCAAATGCTTTAAAGCATATTCAGCACAGCATTTATGTTTATCTTTGTCCCCTACTCTGTGCTCTCCTCTCGGTGTTTTTCACAATGTCTCTACCCCTTTGGCCAGTTTAATCGATTCCAGGTTGTGGAGAATAGAGGCTAAATCCTGTCAGCTGATACAGTAATGCCAGTGCAGCTCCAGCCACTTGTGTCAGACAGGAATCTTCTTTAAGGCACCCTTGGCAGATTGGGATGTACAACCAACTAAAAAATATCTTTTTTATTTCCTCTTGGCTGGTGTTACCAACACTTTAGCAGCAGTATGCTTTGCAGGTATCATTACCACTGCTAAATATTTGAAAATACCTACCCTTGCTGGTTTTAAAATATCCACTTTGTGGCATCACTAAGACCACAAAAGATGGATTTTTAAGTTCCTGAGTCTGTGTAATCCTCTGTGGAGCTAAAATGAAGGTGGAGGTGTCTGATATGCCCTTTCTTCCCTGCAGGCAAAATGGCCAAAGCAGTATTAGCCTTTTCTAGCCCCTGTCTTGACACTTCACTAGCTGCTTCATTTTTCTAACTGGCCACAGAAGTAAGATCTGCATTCGTTCCTGTGAACTCTCATCAGCTGTAGGAGCAGTGCACACCTCCACCTGAACAGATGAAAGAGGAATTACTAACCCAGAATTTCATAGCTATAATTTCTTGTATGGTTTGGACGTGATCTAAAACATCTGGCCGAATTGAAGAGATAAACTGGCAAAAGCCTCTGTATGGCATTAGTGAGACCTCGCACACTGCTGATCCCAGTTTTATCCTTTGAGGTTTTGCATTATTTAAGGTTTTGGGCATTCTTGTAAAATTTGGTTTACATTTTTCAATTAGACAGGCCAGCAGACATCTAGTCAGAGATGGGAGATAACTTTACCATCAAAACTTCATCGAAAAATAATTCTAATAATAGACTTTTAAAATGAGAATTTTTCCAGTCCCAAAATAGTCTTTCTGGTTTAGCACCTCATTTTAGTCTGACAGCCTGTCATATTTTATTGCCTGCATACTGCTTACAAGAATGTGAAGAGCTGTTTGGATGTCATGTAGGTGAAGCTAGTTTGTTCTGCTTTAGAACAAATGTAGAGGAATGAGGCAGTATAAAGCCAGTTCAGAGTAGAGGAATGAGGCAGTATAAAGCCAGTTCAGAGTAGAGGAATGAGGCAGTATAAAGCCAGTTCAGAGTCAGGGGAAGGATACTCGGCGGCAGCAGCTGTGGCCTTCGCAGCGTAGAGAACAGCCAGCTCGGCACTGGCAGTGCCTCATGCTGAAGATGTATCTTTTTTGTTTGCGTGAACAGAGGAGAAACAAATGTCATAGGGAGAGCTTTTTTATCCATTTTTTTTTTCAAGGTGTGTGTTGTCTGCATTGCAGAGTAGCTCTAAACATAAACACAACTCTGCATGCCCCAGGCTAAGAGATGAGCTCTGTGGGGCTGCTCCTGTCTTGGGAGAGGTCAGGGGAAACCAGAGACAGTGGGGCAAGCTGGAGGTCGTCAAGCTTGAGGTGCCTTTCATGGCAGAGGCGATGAAAAGAGCGGTTGCCACTGTAGGAGACTCACCTCAGCTGGAGATGCTGCCCCATCCAGGACTGAGCCTGACTGCTCCTCCCCACACCGCTGTGGCTGCCTTTGCTGACTTCCCTTGCCTGTGCTCACATCCACCCTAAGAGATACCTCCGAATATTAGGTTCTTACTGTTGCTTTAGTTTATCTGTAGTTATGTCCCAAAGCATTAATCTTGTTAGATGCACCTGGTCTGTGAAGTTTAAAGACATGTACTTAGTTCTCACTGCAAAGCTAAATGCAGCACTGGGTATTTGCTGCCTCGGTTTCTTAAATGGCTCATACTGCTGCTTCCCAGTCATTATGGTGTGTATATAACACCATCCTTACAAGTCACAATTCCTCTACTTGGAACTTTCAAAACCTTTTTTTTTTTTTTTTTAAACAGTCACTATGGGCATCAGTCCTGCATAACTGAGTACACAGGCAATCTGTCCTACAGAAGCCAAGAGGCACTGATGGGACTTCTGAGCTCCCTGACATGTAACAGACTTTTATTCCTTACCTGTTAAGATGCTTCCAATTAAATGGAAGAGGCTGTTCTGAAAGGACTGATGACCAGTAAACTGGCCATAAACTGGCCTAAGGGAAACTTCACCACCTGTTGCTCACAGGGAGCAGCACAATCATACTAATTCAAATCAAGAGTAAAAGCACCTCTTTTAACAAATGCCACTTTGCTGTTTTCCAGAGTGAAGATTCAGATGAAGAAGACCTCTGTGCTATCAGTAATAAATGGACTTTCCAAAGAACCAGCAGACGATGGTCTCGGGTGGACGACATTGATGCTTTGCTTCACCGATCAGACAGACATGGGTCTTCTGGGGACATTAAAATGAAGAACACAACAAGCAGTGAGAGTGTCCTTACAGACCTGAGTGAGCCCGAGGTCTCCTCTATTCACAGTGAGAGCAGTGGGGGAAGTGACAACAGGAGTCAGTCCGGCATCAGCGGTGCTGCGAGGGAGACCTGTGACTGCTCTGGCCAGCACGATGCAGAAAGCACTCTGCTGCAAGACTCCACTGTGATAAACACCAGCCTGTCCCCCAAGGACAACCTGAAGAATGAGAAACCACCACGAACCAAAGCAAAAACCTTCCTAAAACGCATGGAGACACTAAAAGCCAAAAGTGTGCATGGCAAGCTAAAAGGCTCAGGAAGAGCAGGTCCTTTAGAGATAAGTGGACCTGTTCTCCAGCATGAGCCAAAGTCCTTGAAAGACATGCATTGCATACAGATAGTCAACGGTGATCTCCAAACTGTAGGACAAGACTCAGTCAAAAGAGGGCTTTCCTTTTCTGTCAAATCCAGCAGTGACAGCAGTCAGTCCGAAAACAGCAGCAGTGGGGTGAGCACACCGTGTCTGAAGGAACGCAAGTGCCACGAAGCAAACAAGAGAGGTGGGATGTACCTGGAGGACCTAGATGTCCTGATGGCAGGAGCAGCCTTGCGGCAAGTGGCCGACCAAAATCGCAAAAATGAATTCCATTCCCAGGAGAACTTGGTTGTGCATATTCCCAAGGATCACAAACCAGGGACCTTCCCAAAGGCACTTTCTATTGAAAGCCTCTCACCTACAGAAAACAGTAGCAGTGTAAACTGGAGGACAGGCAGCGTTTCTTTGGGAAAGCAGAACTGCTCTACTGCAAAAGAGTCTGGATTGATGGCTTGCTGTCCCAAAGAGAGCAGAATCAGTATTTATGACAATGTGCCTGGTTCCCATTTATATGCTAGTACTGGGGACCTCCTGGACTTGGAGAAAGATGTCCTTTTTCCTCATTTAGATGACATTTTGCAACATGTCAATGGACTCCAGGAGGTGGTAGATGGCTGGTCAAAGAATGTGTTGCCAGGTCTGCCAGTCGATGATGTGTCAGCCAGGGAATCTCCATCGTTGCCTTTCCAGTCGCCCACACAGATCACTCTTGATTTTGAAGGAAACTCTGTCTCTGATGGCCGGACCACACCAAGTGACATGGACAGAGATGGAACATCCCTGAATGAATCCGAAGCCACTGGTGTTAGGGACAGGAGGGACTCTGGGGTGGGAGCATCACTCACAAGGCCAAGCAGGTAGGTAGCACACAAATCCATAGATGGTGAAATATGGTATAGTGAAGGTTCTCAGCCTGGGTGTCAGAAGGTGCAGGGTACCACTGGAGTTGTCCTCATCGTGTATGGGGATGGGGACTTCCCAGGGAGGGGTGGGACTTTGGGAGAACGGACGTCCTGCAATGGAAATTCTTATATGGAATCAATGATCTGACAAAGCAGACGAAGGTATGGGTTTTTTCCTCTCTTGATACACTGCTTACACAGCAGGACCATGAATATATCGTGGGATGTATTTCATTTGTCTTCTAAGTCATGCACCCAGCTACTGATGCACCAGTAGCTTTGTGCACGTGTTTGATGCACTGATCTGATTTTAAAAGGTGTCCCTTTGTGCTCAAAGACAATGTCCCTACCCTGCCTCAGGCCTTCCTGTGACCAGATGAAATGATGGTATACAATTTTCTTCTGAACAAAAACGAAAAGCAGGATTTTGTTAATAGTTTACAGACCTGTTTTAAGTCAGATGGATGAGATCCTTTTGAGCTAAAGGAACATGATCCCGAGTAATGGCCTCTGTGGATCCATACTGCTGTGTGTAGGGTGGCTTTGTACCTGCAAAAGCAGTGAAGAAAATACCTGGTATTTTCTGCTCTGCTGTCAGCCTTGGTACGTCCTTACAGAGGATTCTGCTGTGCCATGGTTTACTGCTGCCTGTGCTTGCTCACCACCATCACAAGCAAATAAGTTGGAGGAAACTACTGAGTAAATGAGCAGTGCCTAAGTTTTTAGGATTTGAGCCAGAACTCATGTTTAGCAAAACAAGAAACTGAAATTACTTTTTTTTTCAATGTATCCAGTATACAGTGAAAGTGCATTGGACTCAAGAGAAGATGTGAGTGGCTCAGTAGCTGGGAGGTTACGGCTCTTGCCAAGGAGACACAGAGTTCAATCCCTTCTCAAAAAAATCCTTCAGTCTTTAATAATAGAGATGTTTGGAGAACCTCAGCTCCAAATACCTTGGTGATCAGGCCAGTCCATTGGGAGATGAGGAATCAGGCATCAAATCCCGGTTCTGAGTCAGGGAGGGAACATTTGAATCTGGATCTCCCACATCCTGCTGGAAATGCGTGGGCTAAGGGGCATAGCAGGCACCACTGTTGGCCTCAGCATGTGAACAGGACCCACACCCACTGGTGAGTCTAACATTAAAAAAAAAAAATCAAAGCTTGGGCATTTCCAAAATTAAAGAAATTGAGCAAGTTGTTTTGTTTGCCTTCAAGCTACATTTTCTTTCAGTTGACACACCACGAGCCATAATGTGCGTGTATGCTTGTGTAAGTTTTGTATATTGCCTATCCCTATCTCACAGCACACCATCTTTTTCTGCTCAGTTACAGCAGTTGTCTGATTTTTCTGCTTTGTTTCTTTTGCTAAAGGCGATTGCGATGGCACAGTTTCCAAATCTCTCATCGCCTGAGCCACCCCATCGCATCACTTCACATCAGCAATCAGTCAGCAGCCCAGCTAAACCTACTGCAAAAATTCTCTCTGCTTCGTCTTACTGCCATCATGGAAAAGTACTCTATGTCAAACAAACATGGCTGGACTTGGTGAGTACCATCAGTAACTGGAGAAGTGTTATTTTTAGGAGAAAACCGTTTCTCCTAACTCTGTTACTCCGGAGGTAAATTCAGTAAATGCATTGGGAGAAGCAATTGACTTCAGCTGTAGAATTTGAAACTGTTGCCTCTAATCCACTGCTGCCTAGTGACTCAGGGGCAAAATCAGAAATAGAACCTGGAGATCCGACTTCGTTTCTGTTCTCTAACAGGGAGACAACCCCAGCCTCTCTAATAACAACACTCCAGTTCCAGAAAAATAAACACGAGTAGGAGACAGTGATTAAAAGTAGGAAATGTTTACAGTAAATCTTCCCATAATTCGTTTTGTGATTCGAAAAGAAACAGCTGCTGCTGGTGCTCCATATATTCAATATCGGTTTGTTTGTGCTTTAAAAGAAGGGTTAGAACAGTTACAGGACTTCTCTCTGCAGATCAAAAGATGTGAGCTTGAGCCTAGTCCTGGACCTGTGTCAGAGGGAGCTTGCAGCTGTAGCAGCTGTAGCAGGTACCTGGTCACTCAGAGAGGGGACTGAAGGGCAGATGAACATGAATGCTGCCAGTGTGGCTCCTTCTGTAGCAACCAGCTACCAAAACGTGCATGCTTATAAACCTGTGTATATAAACCCCTGTGGGGCATGCAGACTGAACTATACTGCCGTGGAAATGGGTGTAGAGAAGAGGTTATAAGTATCTGAGAAATAATCAAAAGGATAACAGAAACTCTGCCTAGTCCATGGGGACACTGAGTCAAAAAAATAATACAACTTGACATTTACGTTGTGATTTCCATGTTCAAAGCACTTCACCCAAATCCCACTAATCAGCCATGAGCTAGATAAGACAAGTTTGCCTTTAGAAATGGAAAATCAGATAGGAGGGACTGCATATAATATCTGTGTCACTGACATTAGCCACTCTGAAAAGTTCTAAGTCTGGCAGAGCAAGTCGAATTGTCTGTCTGTGGTCAGTGGAAAACAAACAGGCAACTTCAAAGCTAGCCACTTCTATCCAAGGCTGAGAGTCTGTGATACCTGCCAAAGATGCCTCACTCCTCTGTGGGTATAGAGGCAGTCTGGACTGCTAAGTCTTTCAAAACCTCTGTTAGAGAGCTATAATTCAATAAATGAATGCCCAGATCACTGTCCTCCTTTGGTGCAGCTCCCTGCTGCTAGCTGACGACGTCCGTACTGAAATGAACCTCACCTTAACTAACTCCAAATAAGCATAACAGAATACAGCAAATTCTAGATCCTGCTGTTTGTACAGAGGTTTCCCTCCCAACAAATACTTCTTCAGTTTGTGTAATCAGTCTCAAAGGATTTATTACGTTGGGACTCTAAATAGCTGTAAAATTACATTCTGTACTCCTTCAGTAGGTCATTTAATCCAAGTTTTATCTCCTTCCCACATGGATGAGAAGAAAATTTGTCACATTCAGGTCATATTCATCCTTTTTTTTTTTTTTTTTCCTTTTAAAGAATTCTACTGCAGTCATGACTCCCACAAAGGGAACCCAGTTCTCATTTTCACCATCATTTTTGGAAGAAAGCATACTCACCAGCTTCACTTAAATGACTCAGCTAGAATAAATAATTTAACATCAGGGATGACTCTGGACCATAGGGATTTCCCACCATCATTTATTACTGTAAATTGTTAGTCAAAATACTAATTCCTGTAGGTAGCACAGAAATCATTCACCTCCCTTTCTGTCAGAGACCCTCTCCACTCTGCTTTGTCGTGTCATTCGCATCCTTAACGGGTGCCTTAAAACATGTTGGCTTCAGCTGGATGACAAAGCATAGTAGAAGGTTTTAGTCAGAACAAATAGTTATGCTGTATCTTAAAGCCAGAGGCCATCTACTTAGAAAAGCTGCCAAGAAATGCATCAGTTACACAGATTCTAAAGTGTCCATGTGTTGTGCATTACACATTATTTCACCACCCTTCCACAAGAAGGCCCTGGTTCCCAGTTTCTACCAGCAGTGTTAGGCAGAGAGACTGTGTAAATACTCTGATATTTTCATGCAGCCATTTCATGTTAATTTTGAGGTCTGTGCCAAAGTTCATGAAGAGGATGAAAGTCCCTGACTACAAGGACAAGAACGTCTTTGGTGTGCCTCTGATAGTTCATGTCCAGAGGACGGGACAGCCTCTTCCCCAGAGCATACAACAGGCGCTGCGCTACTTACGGAGCAACTGTCTAGATCAGGTATGTTTTTTACTCCAGGGACTCGGTTGGTTTTTCCTGAAAAGCCATCCTAAGCAAGCAATGATGAACTTTTTTTGTACTTAGTACCAGAATTATTTGAAGATTTTTCTATCTTATGTTGGGCCCAGATCTCTGGTGATTTGATACTTGGTGCCAGTACTAGTGGTTTGCCATTCTGAGATTTGTATTCAGCTGATCTGTTGAATTCTTGTAGCTGTAACAGCCCTGCTGATTTGTATACCATAGCCTGCTTCAAGGAATGACCCGAAATCTTCATGTCTATTGAATCAGACCTGGGGAGAGATCTGAACTCTCAGCTTCTACCCATATCTGCATTGCTTGTGCTTGACCGTTGCCACTGGGGGTTAACTGCATTCACCATTTCACAAGATATGGTACAAAAGGTTTTATTTACTTAGCAAAGAAAGAAAAGTCCAAGAATAGAGAGCAAACTCAGCAAAATATTCAAAGTATTCTGTTGACAAAGTCAGATATATCCAGATAGACTTGGGTCAGCAGGGGTTCAATGCCAAAGCCATTACAGTACGTTTCCTTTTATAGTGCCCTTAGCTGCAACAGGCAAGCTGGGAGACCCTCAAGCTCAAAGCATTTCATATGTTTTTATTCACTTTAGCTCCAGTGCAGGGACATACCAATCATATTCTTACTGTTCTTCCCCTGAGGATATATGTATCTTTATAAACATAGGACTGGGAGAAATCCCCTGGCCGATTATGTTCAGTCCTCTCCTATTACTGACCTCATGTCGTGTGACCTCTTCCATAACTGCTTTTAGATAGTTAATAAGTTCAAAAGGAGCAACTAGCACTTTATTCTGCAGGCTTTGCTGCTTTCTAGCTCTCAGCACATGAAAAGGCTGGCAGTGGTAGGTTCTGAATCTTTAAATTTTCTGATCACTGCTCTGGTTGCTCTTCAGGTTGGTTTTTTGGTGACAGCCATCTTCCCAAGAATGGAATTCTAAAAATTGCATGCCTTGCTGTGAATCACAACCATTTCCCTTCAGAGCCAGTGGGGAAGGCACACATCCTTCCTATCATTTCTCTTTGTAAAGAGTGGTCAAACCTTGACATCTAACTCTGGGGTGTCAAAAGGGCAGTGAGATGAGTTCTTCCTATGGGAATTGAAGGGTGAGAGGAATAGCCTGTTGGAAACACATTGGCAGGAGATGGAAGGGGAAGATGGATAGAGACAACTCTGTATCCAATGTTCCTGGTTATCACTGTGGTAGTCTGGGTTTGTGTATTGAGCTGGGAAGAAGAATGAGCAGCAAGACTGGAATCAGTGATGTGACTGGAGGAGGAGGCACGTGCCCAAGTGTGAGGAACAGGAGATGTGAGGATAGTGATGGACTTGTCAGCTAGCAAGCAGAGCAACAGGAAGAAAGAAAAGAGAGGGGGATAAATGGGTGAGAAAGTAAAAGGGAGGGTAGAACCAAAGAGGAAGGAAAAGCTCTTGCGAGATTGGAGGCAGTCAAAGGGGGTGTTTGTGGGCAGTCTCAGATAAATGCCTGCTCCAAGAGGAGAGTTTACTTTATGGGAAGCATCAGAGCTACATGAAGGGCCATTTCAGCTCAGCTTGAGTTTCCACTCAGAGTGGAAATGGGAAAACACTTTACAGAAAATGAAGGAGGAGAAGAACAGATTGAGACCGTTTAAAGTATCTTTCCACCAAAAACCTTTCTAGGCCCAAAGCCTCCAAGCAATTCAGTTTCTCTGCTTTACAGTCAGTCCCTTTGTTCCCATTTAATGGAAAGCCTCCTAATGCCCAGCCAGAGGTCTGAGCATCATCCAGTCTCCCCCAGTGTCTTGCTTCTGTGTCTCTTTGGTGAGACAGCCTAAAGTCCTTAACAGGCATCAGAGCTTCTACTGCACACACTCGCTGGAGTAAAGGGTGCCCTAAATCATTGCAGGGTCTGGCTCCTGGTACTGAAATGTCGAAGATGAGGAGGAGACCCTCACCATTATTTGTAGGATGGATTACTCCTTTTCAACTTGTGAAATAGGAACTGCTTTGCCTTTGTCAACTGCATCTTTGTAGGATGGAGGCATCCCATGGCTACTTGCATGGTAGATGATCCACAGCATGAGAATAATAAAGAGGTTGAGATAGACTAACTTCTGATAAGTCACTGGATTTATTGTCCCATTTTATTTACAAAATACGTCTGTAATATTACAGAACAGAGCCTAAAACATCTTTTTTCTATCAAATGAAGAACTGTCCTCTTTTGATGAATGATTACTTTTTCCAAGAAAAAGAGAAATAGGAGTTTGGATAAATATCATCAGAAAAAAAAAAAAACAGAGCTTGAGAGTAGCAGAAGGATGAGCAGCAGGAGATTGCACAGATGAGATTTGATGTCTGACCTCTCAGACTTAGCTGGAAGTTTTTAAAGGTTCTTCACACCAGCAAGGACACTTTCCATCAGAAGCAGAGAGCTGAGCCTCTGCTCTCACATTTATCCACCACATGCCAAAGCTGTATTTTTTGGATAGAATTAGCATGTGTCCTTCTGCCTCTTCAGCACACATTTCTACGGGGGAAAGGGTTTTAAAAAGAAGAGAAAGTAAAAGGGAAAACCAGATGAAAAGAGCCAGGTGCTCTTTCTTGTATTCTCTTGTCAGAACGAAGAGCAGAACTTCATTTGCAAGCAGCAATACAGTGCACTGGGATGCACTCGCCAGTTCTCTACTTCCCACACATAATCTTAGCTCACCAGTGACACTAATTTCACCGACAGGAAGGCAGAGCAGAGGAGCTGCCTCACAGTCATCCTGGTGTAACAGAGCTACCCAGTATGGGATTTCTGTAACTAGTGTCACTAGCAAGTTAACAAAAGTCCTAAATACCATACAGCTGGGCATGGGAGGAGTGCAAGGGAGAAGAGGGTCCTGTGTGAACTGTGGAGCAGGGGGAAGAAGGCCAGAAGGCACTGTTTCCTTGCCTTTACATGGTTTTGTTGGTAGACTATGCCATGCAGAAAGCTGAACTGATCACCAGCTGCACAGTGGGCTGGAAAAGAGCAGAAGTCTAGAATTCCAAACTTGAAATGCACCTTTTTCATAGGTCTTTCTCAATATTTCACCTTCTCCCCTGCAAAACTGGAGGAAAATGATGTTAACACTTCCCAAATGAAACTCTGTAAACTTTCTTGGGAATAAATAATGCAGTTGAGGCTCAGGAATTTGCCTCCGGGGAATTCCACAGTCGAGAAAAAAAGGGCAGCACTGCCATGAAGGCATCATTTGAATGCTTCTTTTAGAATAGAAAAAAAAAATCGGGATAAAAATGCATCCTAGTGACAGTGCACAAGGAATCCCTCTGTGGCTGTCACTTTCAAACTGGGGTTTTCCGTGTGATTTGGGGGAACTGCTGGAAGCAGAGAGCAGGAGAGGGTAAAGATAGATTTGGTCTTGATTTTAAATCTCTACCAGGATGTACTAATCTTTTGCCACAGCATTTATTACTTAGCTGAGCATAATATTTTCTTGTTAGTCTTCAAAATACATACCCAAATAAACATGAGGAACCAGATTCTCAGCTGGAGTAAATCACCAGCCAGTCACCCAAGCCAAGCAAGCCATTCTGATTTATATCAGCTGAGCATCTCCCTTAAACTCCTCAGGCAGCAAGGAAACCACTCCCACTCTGGACTCACCCTTGGGATGGGAGTAGCAGTGTTATTAACTCTTACAGTCCTGCCATGAGAGCACCCACTTGCCTACAAGACTTGTGGGCGAGTCATAACCCACCAATTTACTTCTTGTTCTTGCCTAGAGGAAAATAAGCAACCCAAGCTTTGGTCCTGATCAAAGCCCCCTCTAATGGATTATATAGATATATTCCTTAAATATCTTTTTATTTTCACCCACTTCAACATTATTCCTTTTCAGGTGGGCCTCTTCCGAAAGTCTGGAGTGAAATCCCGAATCCAGGCCCTGCGCCAGATGAACGAGAGCTCCCCAGAAAACGTCAGCTACGAAGACCAGTCTGCATATGATGTGGCAGATATGGTAAAGCAATTTTTCAGGGACTTGCCTGAACCCCTCCTCACAAGTAAGCTAGGAGAGACTTTTCTACACATCTACCAGTGTAAGTAGCAAGGTTTTTGTTATTGTAAACAGTTAGAAAATATGGTGTTAGAAATATTTTGTAAA
The DNA here is from genome assembly GCA_013399075.1 of Chloroceryle aenea. Taxonomy (NCBI): domain Eukaryota; kingdom Metazoa; phylum Chordata; class Aves; order Coraciiformes; family Cerylidae; genus Chloroceryle; species Chloroceryle aenea. Next base: position 74,143 of record VWZY01013551.1, on the reverse strand, counting down.
TAATCTTGGTATGTTAACACCCGGTGGGATTCTTTCTGCTATCCTTTGAGATGTATAAAGAACACCTCTTTGCCCTCAAAATCTTATGCTAAGAGACTTTTAGAACCACCTACAATTTTCAGTGTCAAACTAGTTAAATTTTAATGGAGACAGCATTCAGATGTTGAGAATCTTCAAAAATATCAGCCTTATGATCAGAAAGAAGCCAGAAGGACAGTCTGCTCTGGGCATGAAAAGCATCAAAAGAATTTTTCTCAGGTTTCCTTAACCTGTGGGTCCATTTCATGCAGACATCTCCATACAAGTGAGTCTGTTGGCCATGAGAAGAGGTACTCGACCATAAGAACATATGCCTGTGCAGTCCCCTTCCTTGCTGTGATTTAGGATAATTTTCTTTTCATTATAGTTAATCAAATGTACATACAAGGTGCCTTCATTTAGATCTTCAGCTTTTAGGTAAAGATTTCACAGAGGAAGGGTGGGGAGGAGGATTTCTTCTTTTTACTTCAGCATAAGAAATCTTCAGTGAAATCTGCCATCCAGGGGCCTCAGAACAGTGCAAATCCCTGTAAATCAGGAAGCGGCCGTGTATCTCCTCACCAGCCTTAGGGAGAAATAAACAATGAGGAAAACATGGAAAAGCCAGAGGAATTAGACTATTTTCCTGACAGTGGCCGTGGTGAAGTCCAGTCAGGCAGTGCCCTGGCAGAATCAGAGCAGTGTACCCAGCTAGTCTAAGCCAAATAACTGGAAGCACTTAAGAGAAGTTTGTCTAGTCTCTTGGCTTGCAGACATTTCAGCTGCCAAAACAACAGAAAGCCATTTTTAAATACTGTACAATACCAGTGCTAAAGAATCTGAGTTCCTTCCGTCACCTCCCTTTACTGTAAAAAAACTGTCTGTGGCACACAGTCACTAATGGATTTAACATCACAGGGTCTGTAGCTGGCAGAGAAATGCTGTGATCCTGCACCTGAGAGACAACATCACAAATAAAGTCCGTGGATTTGGCCATAGACGGTATCCTGGGACACAAGGGAACTGAAATAGTTGGTTCCTAGCCCTGGACCACCATTCCACCTTCTTCCTTCTGGTTTACCAGTTGCAGGTCTTGTCTACCTACACACACATCAATGAGCTTGTTCAGAAAAGCAACAGAAATTCATGGTGCTAGTGAAATGGCAAGCACACTGAAGTGGCCAAGTAGAAGGTTCTACATTAGGAGGACGTGTTCTACGTGTCCTGGAAAACAAATCACCTTTGAACTATTGCTTAATGGAAATAGGGAATGTCCTGTCCTGGCACAGGAAAGACTGCAAGTCAGCTACCCCCTTGCCTAAAGAAGAGAGACCTGGCAGATCTCGGTGTCATTGGTGTTAGTGGCCAAAAGGACTCCCCATCTCCTGAGCCTGGTGTTAGGATTCACAACAGCTGGGAGGCTGAATGGTGAAACATTGCTACCAGCCGAGAAAAAAATGTCAAAAGGGGCACAGGCTGACTCTGTAACCCCCTGTGGTACAGCACTGGGGAGTCTGGAGAACTCTTCTTTACACTGATAGGAGGGAGGAACAAAAAAAATGCTAGGAAAGATGAATTTTTTTTTGAACTGCAGAAGTAGTTTAAAGGATTTCAGAAAGACTTGAGAATGGGTCTGTTTAAACCAAGGTGGGAACAGGAAGAGATGGGCTCTGTGGACACGGGAGCCCAATGTTTGGATTAAGAATGAGAAGCAATGGGGCTTTTTCTATGTGGCCAACAACAAATACATGTTTTTCTGGTTTAGACAGTACTGACAAAACTCCTTTCCCAGAAAGAAAAATGTTGAAAATTGCTGAGATACCAATTGTATTTCATAATGTCTGCAATTAAGTAAATCTGTAGCTGGGAGTTTTTCTTCCCCATCATCCTGTTTAACAAATTATTAAAGTGAAGTTAGGAAGGATTTTTCCTCTCTTAGTGTATTGGCAAGGGATTTCTGATTTTCTAGGACTCACTGAAGATCTTTTTCATATATCCAGGACTTTTTTGTATATCCAGAATGGCTTGGTTTGCTGTAATGCAGATGATTAAGATGATTAGCATTTGGCACAGCATTGATGAAGCTTTTTCCATGTCCCTAAACTCTCAGTTGCCTCATGTTTACCTATGATTTGAAGGGCTGGCTGGTCTTCTCCATTGCATCAGACCCAGTAGGGCAACAGTACAGGTGAGGGAGCAGCGGGAGGCAACGTGGGCAGAAAAGACACATTGCAGGGATTCAACAAAGGCTCCTCTGACTTCTCAGAAAGACCTGGCCTTGCTGCTTCTAGAAAATCAGGAGCATTGGGCTGTGTTCAGTTTGCCATTCATGTCTGAAAGCTTTTCAAATCAAGTGCTTGTACAAGGCTAGCAGACAGAAGTTAAAAGCTGGCTGTTCCCCCTACTGTAAATCTGCTTTTGTTCTTCTGTTCAGTTAGATAGAGTGTATGTAATAGCCAGGGGAGGACTCCAAGTCCAAACTGAGAAAACTTATGGTAGTTTTAGAAATTAATCTGTCTGAGGTGCTCTTTAAGCATATCCATTGCTGGTTTCATTAAACTCTTTTACTGTTTAGGACACAAGTTAAGTATTTTCCTGAAGCTTCCTTAAGACTTTTGAACTGCCTTCCCAGGAGACAATTTAAAGAGTGCTAAGTACTACTGTCCCTTCATAAACTTTAAAAGAAGTTCAGTTTCTTTCTTCTGAAACAGCCTTTCAAATGAACAGAGAACTGTCAGACACAGGCTGGGCGAGCTGTGCTTGATGGAGGAGCAAATACCACGGCCCTCCAACAACCAGCCGGCCTCTGCTCCTTCATCCCATCATCTGCCTCTTCCGAAAGCCCTTCCCAGAGTGTGATACCTGTGCTAACTCTGTCTTGCTCTTGGCTCCTTATCTGATCTTATGACCGACCCCCTGAACATCCCTTGCCTCTGCAGACGTCCCCAAGGAGCAGCGGCTGCAGGCTGTACAAGCTGCCATCATGCTGATGGCCGATGAGAATCGGGAGGTTCTGCAGACTCTGCTCTGCTTCTTGAGCGACGTCACCTCCGTAGAGGAGAATCAGATGACTCCTATGAACATAGCTGTTTGTCTGGCCCCTTCCCTCTTCCATCTCAATATAGTGAAGAAAGAAAGCTCACCGAGGTAAGTTTCTTCTCGGCGCTATAAATACTCCTCTGCTGATACAGACTGATGCTTCCAAGTGTTTCTAAAGGTTTGCAGGATAAAACTTTCCAAAGCACCTGCTTTAGCACACGTTACACAGGGCATGGCTTCAGTGAGAGGGGAAAGCCCGTGCTGCAGAGCCAGGAGCACACTTGTACATGCACAGAACATGATTTCACAAGCCCAGCAGGCATTTCTGGCTGGCTGTTGTGAATGTGCAGCGCTTGATTTCCATGCAACATTTCAGTGAGGCACTAGTGAGTTTTGCATAAGTAATGTCCACTTCTGTGAAGGGAAGGGGCCTAATTTTGCTCTGGTTGAAGCAGAAGATTAACCATGTCTTAAAAGATTTTAATATGTGAGTTTTCAGCGAGTGGTTTTTCACTCTATTTCCTGGCTACGTTCTGCTGCTCGGGAAGACGAGGTTAGTTCAGGTCACATTAAGATGGCATGTAACGTGGTGAGCACAGACTGAACAGGTCCCAACTTGATGTCCCTCATGAATTTCTTTTTTTTTTTTCCCACCTGGTTCACAATAGACTGAGATTCTTGTTTGTGTGCATGTAAAACCCGTGTCTGAGCAAACATGTTAATCAATAACAATGTAAAGCACTGTGCATCATGTCAGTGGGAAACTGGTTTCAAAATGTACAGCACCAAGTGCAGGCCGTGCATAACCTTTCCTGCTTTTACCTCTGGCTCAACAATATTTTAGGTAAACATTGTTCCATTTCAAAAAGCCCAACAGTCTGAGCAATCTTTGTGATAAATAAAAAGTAAGATGGACTTTTTTTCTGCCTTGTGCTCTGAACACCCTGCTGCTCTTTGCTTTCATACTAAAAAGATTCAGCTTTTTTTCACCTGAGACACTGAATTCAATTACAGAGTAATACAGAAAAAATATGCAACAGGGAAGCCAGATCAGAAGGACCTCAGTGAAAACCTGGCAGCTACTCAGGGACTTGCTCACATGATAATGGAATGCAACAAACTTTTTGAGGTGAGTGAAAGACTCAAACGGCATTATTCATGGCCACATAATGCAGCATCCTTTGAAGTATTTGTGTTTATACTTACATTTTCTGTCTTGGATTAGCTCAGAGACTGATGGTGCCTCACTTATTTGTAAACTTGCTCCATCTAAAGTTTATTTATCTCATTTCTTTATGACTGTTCTAGCATTCAAAGACACAATTGATAATAATGCAGGGTAATTATTCTGCGGTGGTTTTCAACCCAAATTACTGGATCAGGAAATTTTAGTCTAGTTGAAATCCAATTCTGCTGGGTTTGCATTTCAGTTTATTACGATGCTTTTAACATCTCAATTAAAAATTATTAATCTCAAAAAGAAGAGCTGATGCACTTTATTGCATGACACAGAAATAAAGTCACAGAGGGAGATGCAGTCATTCTTGCAGCCACTTTCACTGCTGGTGGAGGGGAGATAATAGTCCTGTCTTCCTCCCCAAGAAGCACAGGGAAACATCTCTGGGGATTAGAGGAGGATCACAAGAGTGTTGGCAAACAGCTGATGGGTTTAATACGGTTCTGCATGAGTAGTGCTATTCTGAGCCATGGACTACTTTAGATTTCTCATCTTGCTTAAGAAGCAAAGACAGAAATAAGTATCCATTTTACAGATCATAGGCCCATTGCCTATTGGATCCTGAGTGGTCTAAAAGCACATTGCCTTAAAGAAAAGTTCTTAGGAGGAGGCTTTACTTGTGTGTTTTCCCTCCTTTCTGAGACACAGGTCCCACACGAGATGGTTACCCAGTCCCGAAACTCCTACGTCGATGCAGAAGTGCATTCTCCCACCCTGGACGAGCTTGGGAAGCAAGTGGATGAGGAAGGAGGGAACTATCAGATGTACCTGGAAAGTCTCATGCAGAATCTCCAGAAAGAAGCAAAAGAGAAATTCAAAGGATGGGTCACGTGTTCCAGCGTAGAGAACACAGAACTTGCCTACAAAAAGGTAATTTGTGGAGATGTGGAAGAAGCAGTAAAGAAACTAAAGCAAAATACAGCCTAGCTGTGGGACACCCTGACCTGTTGCATGGCTAAATACACACCCTGCTGTCTGGCGAGGCACACAGGTCTTCATTTGTGGTTTTTTCTTTTAAAAAAAGACTACTAGAAGCAGTTAAAACTGTAATATAACAGCAATTCAAGTATGAGCTTCCAGGAAAAGCCACACAAAGCAAGCTAAGGTCTCCAAAATGGATCAAGTGATCCATTTGATGGATCTAGCAAAACAGTGCAAGACTTTGAACAACAGATAACATTATCGGGGTAATCATTCTGACTGGGGGACAGGCAAAGTTTCTGAGCATCTCCTGTTGTTTGGCAGCAGTTTGGAGAACACAGCCAAAACATAGGTAGTAAAAAACACCCCACTCTTCAGGCTGCCCACTGCTTCACTCGGCCAGGTCAGCCATATGGTCAGTTTTATCCCAGATCCTTTTGTCCTCGTTTCCAGTGGATTTTTGATATCTGCAGCTTGTATCAAAATTTCTGAAGCTGTTCCAGGCTCCATCAGCTCTGCAGAGACAGCGAGACCGCTGCAGCCAGGAGGAGGGTTGCAGGGTCCTCGCAAACGGTGGAATTCGGAGCTGCTGGAAATGCAATGGCAAAACAGAGTCTGCAGACCAGCAGCAGCCAGGGAATGGAGGGGATGGATTAGGTGACACTAGTTAGGTAGGGGAAGGTCACTGGAAGGATCTGGACGGTGAGGGGGCAGGAGGCAGCATTACCCCTGTTGGGGAAAGTGCAACTCCTCTGTTAGAGCAAAGAATTCCCAATTACTCTGGCTGCTGTGAGTGATCCCTGCAGTGAGGGACTGAGGGAGGTTGGGGAGGGAGTAACAGGGCTCAGGTGAGACCACAGTGTGGGAGAGGGGAGGGACTGAGTAGAGGCATGCACAGATCTGGGGTCAAGGGCATGTGAGACTCCAGAGAGGACTGGAGTCCCTGGGGGTCTAGGGTGGGGGGCCTGGGGACCTGAG
>VWZY01013551.1:57155-67937 GCA_013399075.1 Chloroceryle aenea | reverse complement strand
TGCGGGGTGGGAATTATAACAACATAAAATAATTTAAGGTGGATGGGGTGGAAGGTGGGTTTCTGGGACACAGTCTGTGGGAGGTGCTGGAAGTTTCTGGAGCACACCGTGTGTGAGAATGCCAGGGTAGGGAGGGGTTACAAAAGCAGGGCTTCCAGAGCCAGTGCTTACAGGTAATTTGTTTGCTGCTTGAAATGTGACCCCTAAAACCATGCAGAAAAGCTGCATGTGTGGAATTTAGGAGATTTCTCTTCCAGCAGCCCCAGGACTTTCTGCTCCCCTTGGTGCATGCAGTGGAGGTGTAACCAGTACCAGGAGCTGCGGGCTAGGAAGAGTTAGTGAGCAGATTGTGTGTTCCTTCTTTGAAAGGCATTTTGACCAGTACTTCCCTTGCAGCCATTTCGAGGAGCAAACATCTGTGCACCTGACATGTAACTGAAGCAACAGATGTTCTGCTTTTCCACCAATTAACCAGGAGGGTTAATGGACCCTCAGTCCCATCTAGTGTATCAGATTGCCCAAGGTGGTAGCTTTATTGCAGCCCAGGGTTTCAATGTCTCCTTTCATCCGTGTTTACTTCTGCACACACAGAATTCCTCGTTACACTGAGGATGCTCTGGGTCGAAAAAGTGTCACACCAGAAGTAATACAACTCTTCCACTGGCACTGGGGTGACTGGCCCAGATACACACTGGTGTGAAAGCAGAAGGAATCGCTTGGGTTGACTAGTGTGCATATGTTTTCACAGTCGAGCAGCAGCAGCAATAGCAGTAATGATTAGCAGGGAAATGCACACACTCTCAAGCTAAAGTCAGATACCCATGTCAGTGCTTTGTCCTCAGTCCCCCTCTGCTGAACATAAGCCTGTAAATCACAGAGGTTTGTGTTCGTTGTTGCTTTGCTCCAGGTTGGGGACGGGAACCCACTAAGGCTCTGGAAAGCCTCGGTGGAAGTTGAAGCTCCTCCATCAGTTGTCCTGAACCGAGTGCTGCGCGAGCGTCACCTCTGGGATGAGGACTTCTTGCAGTGGAAGGTAGTGGAGAGCCTGGACAAGCAGACAGAGGTTTACCAGTATGTTCTGAACAGCATGGCTCCTCACCCCGTCCGAGACTTTGTCGTTCTGAGGTAAGCTAAGGGCAGCTCTCCGCTGCCTTTGCCTCCTGCAGTGCATGCAGGGAAGAGCTGAGCTGACCTCAGCCTTGGCAGCTGTATAACTGTGCTTCCGCAAGGCTGCTTCTGGGCAGCAGTGTTGATTTCTCAAACTGAATTAAAACAGTACACCTAGAGCACGCTGACCTTTCCTCTGGTGTAATTTGAGCAACACATACTCCTAAGGCCCTAAATATAAATTCTTCCTTAGAACAGATGTCTGATAATAGCTGCTGTTCTCTCTCAGCTTTGTTTGTTGTCAAAACAGTGCAAATAGAACCCAGTTGTTTTTTACACTGCTTTTGCTGTTCTCTGGGGAATGTTTGATGTTTAAGAGCCAAATGCTTACAGTGGTAGTGATGCTTTTAAGCTAAAATCGTTATAAGCTGTCCATATAAGTTGTTACTTTAGAGTTGCAGTTGGAGTCTTTGTAGACCAAGAAATGCTATCCCATAAAAATCCTTGTGTGGAAATGAACAGGAGGCTTTCGAGATGTATTCAGACTGTCTCATGGGGTATGACACCTCTCAAACAAATGCAGAGCTGTGTATCAATAGTCCAGATTCAATCCCAGTTCTGCCATCATCTACCAACCTGTACAGAACAGACAAAAAATGTTCCTTATACAGCTTCTGCCCTTGAAATCCTGTCCCTTTGCTTGCTAGGAGCTATTGTGAAGCTGCTGACATATTTCACTTACAGGGTCAGTCCTACAGTTATTTATTTCAGAATCATTTTGTGCATTCCCCTTCCTGGTCTCTGCTTTCTTTGACTGCAGTGATGTGCCAGAGTCCTACGAAGCAGTTTAGACAAAGGAAATAGTCCAGTGAGTCAGGATTGTATTGGAGGGAACAAAGATTGAAGGAAAAAGATGAGCCCAGTAAAATATAATTATAATAGTACATCCCTTTTATGAACTCCAGCATTCTCTGTGAGAATGATAATGATGCAGATACTGTCAGTCTAAGGGGAGAATGATTGGAACTCGCAGGGAAAGGTTTAAAAAATGTTTTCTGCAAGTTCTTTATAATGTTAGAACACCAGTCCTCCCATTATTTGATTTCCTTTGCCTCCCCAAAGTATATGGAGCTAAATTATTTATTTTCCAATTACAGTTAATATTTATTTTTCTATATTTTAATTAATTGGGAGTAATGATTTTTCTATTTAATTATTTTCTAATTAATTTCCATTTATAAAATTCAAACCAGTGATAAATCCACACAGCACTGAGAAGATTGCCTGGGAGCAGCAGGGAGGTTTTGATGACCGTAATTCTGTCCTCTTATTTGCCCCTTAGTTCACCGTTAGGTTTCATGGTGGTTTGTGTTCTTTAAAGACCTGCTGGGCAATCACATCACTCAAGACAAATTTTGCCACAGAATTCTCATTCTCTTCCCTAACCCAGGCAGATAACCCCCAAGGACTGAAACACACATCATGAACCTCAGCCCTGGTGGGTTCCTGAGGGCTGAAAGCAGCCAGCGGGCAGATCTGTCAGATTCTTTTGTTTATCTCTTTTGATTTAGATCATTAAGTGTGGAGCAAGGTTAGCCAGCGACACCACAGGCAATCCGATACCTGGTGGTGAGGTGGGAAGTGAACAGTGAAATTATAACTCTCCTCTGGGGACACGAGTAAATGTATTTTAACAGACAGCAATTTTCTCCTTCCCAATCAAACTTTTGGCTTTGAAAGGATAAACTTAGTTGTTCTTTTTTCTTTTCTTTCCTTTTCAATTTGTCAGTCATAACAAGGGGATTAGGCTCCCTTGGGAAGACTCTAGAGGTAGGAGGATAGGGGTGATGCTTCGTATGCCTGGGATCTGCTGCTGCTCCCAGCTGCCCTGCACAGGCACCACGTTTCTTTCAAGATTCCCAGATATTTAATGTTCCTTGAGCATCACAGCAGATCCCTGAGTTGGGGGCCATGCCCATTTTACTACTCAGAGGAGTACAGAAACTGGCCTAAATTTGTTTTCCACTTCACAATGGCCCAAGTAAGTGCTGTGTTCACTAAATTTACTAAAACTACATGGTCACATCTAAGCACTGTGCAGGCATTCACAGTAGATGGTTCAGCATTTCACAGGAGATCCGAGGTGTGATTTCATCTGCCAGGATAGCTCATCGTTTCTATTAATGCACAGACAGATGTAAAACCTTCTGAAGTCAGTGTCTTCCTGCAGTGTCTTCAATAAGAGCTCAATTTCATATCAGAAAAATGCAGGATGTTAAAATCATCTGCCAAAGGCCAAACTTCAACTGGCCTCGAAAGCATTTTACCTGCTAAAAGATGATCCTTCCAAGGCAGCACAGTCCCCGTCCCACTCCGTGGCAAGATGATGCACATCACACAGCTCACTGGGAATTTCTCATTCTTCCCAAAGCACAGGGAGGATTCCCATTGCCCTTCTGCTGGAGCACGTCCAGAGAACAGCAACAGAGCTGGTGAAGGGTCTTAGGAATAAGTCTTATGAGGAGCAGCTGAGGGAAATGGGGTTGCTTATTCTGAAGAAAAGGAGGCTGAGGGGAGACCTTGTCACTCTCTACAGCTACCTGGAAGGAGGCTGTAGTGAGGGGTGTTGGTCCCTTCTCACAAGTCACAACTGATAGGACAAGAGGAAATGGCACCAAGCTGCACCAGGGGAGGTTTAGCTTGGACATTAGGAAAAACGTCTGTACGGAAAGGGTTATCACAGACTGGAGCAGGCTGCCCAGGGAAGTGGTTGAATCACCATCCCTGGGTGCATTTAAAAGTCGCCTGGAGGTGAGAAGTGGGGACATGGTGCAGTAGTGGCCCAGGTGGAGTTAGACAGTGGTGGGACTTGATGATCTTAAAGGTCTTATCCAGTCATAGCGATCCTGTGAAAGAGCATAAACCTATCCTGTGAGATTCAAAGCAGATGAGAAAGATGTGAAACTCCAGAATACGCAGAGAATGCTTACAAAACAAGAAAAAAATAGTAAATATTGAAATTGAGGTCTCCTGAACTTGGTGAAAGAAAATCTGCAGCATGTAAGAGAGGCTAGAAACTTGGGAGTGGAGAAAAAATGAAGGGACATACTGTTCTTAGTTCAGATGCCCTCGAAACATGTTCTGGGAGTTTCAGAAGTCAGTGTGAGTAGTATGAGGATTTCTGCCATGTATTTGTTGTTCTGTAAGTCTTCACGGGTGCAATGCAACATTTCAGCCTTTGCTGAGTAGCTTTATACTCACTTTATCTCCTTTCCAAAAATTACTTCCTTCTGCAGAAGGCTGTTATGACCTGTAATACAGAATGGTTACAAAATGCTCCTGTGGAGAAGCAAAGCTTCTCCACCTGGAGCCTGCAGCAGCGTAGTTGGGCAGACCTTCTGTGTTGTGATGAGACTCCCAGCTGGGGAGCATGAAACTCCTCCTTCAGGGACTCCCAGGGCAGTCCAGTGGCATTGCAGGCCACAACAGAGACAGGCAGACAAGCAAACTGTCTGCTTCTTATTCATGTGCCCCAAAGTTTCATTACTAAAGTGATTCCATCTTCACAGAATCACAGAACTATTGAGGCTGGAAAAGACCTCTGAGGTCATCAGGTCCAGCCTGTGTCCCAACACCCCCACATGGGCTAGACCATGGCACTGAGTGCCACATCCAGCCTCTCCTTAAATACACCAGGGACGGTGACTCCACCATCTCTCTGGGCAGTGCATTCCACTGTCTGATCACCCTCTCCGTGAGAAGACCCCAACCCCCACCTGACTACAGCTTCCCTTCAGGTCTCTGTAGAGAGTGATGAGGTCCCCCCGAGTCTCCTCTTCTCCAGGCTAATCCTCTTGACTGTGTTCCTGCAGGACATGGAGGACGGATTTGCCAAAGGGGATGTGCTTGCTGGTTGCCACCTCTGTGGAGCACGAAGAGGCCCCTCTCATGGGAGCGGTGCGAGCCATCGTGATGGACTCTCAGTATTTAATAGAGCCCTGTGGCTCGGGAAAAGCCAGGCTGACCCACATCTGCAGAATTGACCTGAAGTAAGTATCCCACATGCAAAAAGCAGGGCAAACCCCTCCAACTCGGGGAGGGGAGGTATTAGGAAAGACATGGTCAGTGTAGCTTTGCTGCTTCAGAATCTTCCCGCAGTCTTTTCCACCACGCTCCTTTCTCCACTTGGAATCTACTGCTGTTACAATGTGACCACAGAAATAAAATCTGCTTCTTTGATTACTGCAAGGGATTGCTGCAGAGTATGCTCACGATGCCAAGTATTTGAAGCCCTCACTACCACCGTGGGCAGCAGGGAGTAGGCAGCATGGCGAGCCTGTTCCTGCAGGGTATATTTCTTGAGTATTTGAGTTTCTCAATAATTCTCTTTCCGTTTCTTCAGAGGACATTCCCCAGAGTGGTACAACAAAGGCTTTGGACATCTGTGTGCAGCAGAAGTTGCCAGAATCAGAAACTCATTTCAGCCTCTGATTGCCGAGGGACCAGAAACAAAAATCTGAGGAAGTGTTCCTGGGAGCATGGGAGCGTTAAATCGGGGTCTGGCAGGAACAGGAATGCTGAAAGCAACGATCTTATTTAAGCTGCAGAAATCTGACCAGACCTGGGTCTGTACAAATCCAAAACAGGAATTTTATAGAGAGTCCTTTTATTCTGGAGACTTTACCTCCCCCCACCGTGTCCCTTCTGTATTAATTTCAGTCACTGAAGTAAACATTTCTTCAGAGAGCTTTTATCATTACTACTTTAAAATCAGACTGTTGCCATTACTTGTGTGTTATGTAACTCTGGTATTTAAAGGCTTCTGAGAAGCATATTTTAATTGTAAATAAATGATGTACAGTATGTATATATTTATATTATATCTATATATATGTATAAATTAATTATTTTGTATATAACTCTATGCAAATCACTTGCATCAGTCAGGCCTCAAGTGAATCTGTCACTTGTGTCTTAGTGTGTCACTGCTGCCCAAGCTGTGTTTGCTGTTATCACGGGGCTACCAGGCGTGATCCGTGTGGGAACAGCAGTGCCTGCTCTCAACTCTGGTCTCTGTTGTGTCGGTGTCTGCTGGGAGAAGGTACCTAGGAATAGCTGCAGGAAGAGTTACAAGAGCTAAGGAAGGAGGAGGTTACTGTACGTTTAAAAATCATGAGTGGGACAGTTTTGCCAAATAAAATGCATGGAAATGTAACTGAGAGACATTTTGAAAGCCATCTGCATCCAGCTGCAGATCTGGGGCTGTTAGTACAAGGTGTTCAAACCTGTCACCTTAAGGAAGGGTGGATCTGCTGCTGGAGAGCCTCACTGTGCTAACTGCTCCTCCCCGGATAGTGCAAGGTGACTGTGTGCTGAGGTGGCTGAGCTGAGACTGGTAAATTATTAAGCTGTACATCTTTTGGGGTTGGTTTTGGTTGGCTTGTTGTTGGTCTGGGTTTTTTTTACCATTTTGTCTAGTATCAAGTGTTTCTGTCTTATCTTCCCTTCTGTAGAGGTGGCTAGTTGTTGAGAAACTCCAAAGCAGTCTTTCCACATCCAGTGGAGGCCAAGCCATGCAGATGAATGTCATGCCTTTTCATACTCTTACTGTACAAATAACTCCTTTTTTTAAGCTTTTAAACACATCTTGGAGATTTAAAAAACTAAATGCAGACTATGCTTGGAAAGATTGCTTTTACAGTAACAGCAAGCATTTTTATATTACATTGCACTGATCTGCATGATCCTGCCTCTGGACACAGGGGGGGAGCAGGATTAGCCCCTGCCTAGGAGGAGTAGGAGCCATTTAAGACTATTATATAATTTCATTTTCAGGGACCTATTATTTTGCTAATGGAAGAATGCTTTAAAAGTAATAATAATAATTTGCAGATGTTACCTTTGAGGCAGGTTTCCATTCTTTTTTTAACCAATGTAACAGCAAAAATCCTATTCCATCTACGATTCAATCAGAATGTACAAGCCTGTTAATACTGCTCATTAATTGCATTTCTTCACTTGGACTTTATTTAGTGCTGCCTAAACCTGCAGAGTCATTCATGGGGTTTTAGCACAGTCCTACCAACCACAATTGACCAAGATTTAATATGAGGTCAGTGAAGTAGGATAGCTTCCTGCACAAAGCTAGATTCAGTAACCTGGGTAGTCTCTTCAAAGCCAGGGCTTTGATCTGCCCAGGTAGGGGCTGTGGGATGAAGGACGTGCAGCCTTTGATAGCTGCTAGAGCACACGTGTAAGGGCTGTGCTGGCAGGTGACAGCCCTGCAGTCTAAAGAAGCCAGCCTGTGGGAGCTTGGGGTGGACAGGGACAGCACAGTGTCCCAGTGAAGCACCAGGAGCCCTGAAAAGCCATTCTCATCTTCCTCCTTGAGAGATCTCATCCGTGTTTTCATTGTATAACTCATAGGTTCAGGGAGGTTGCTACCTCTGCGCTCCTGCCTTGAGCTGATGGCCAACGCCAGCTGCAGTGTGCAGCTCTAGCATCTTTTGCAAGTCTGAAAGACAGGGGAGTGCTTGCACCCTTACTTGGCCATGTTGAGCACTGGCAGTCACCAGCCAGCTGCAAGCCCAGGTCCAGCATTCCTGGGAGCAAGCTGTGGCTGGTGAGCTGGGAAGGCAAGGCCAGTCAGTGCCCCGGGCTCCGGCAGGACCGCTGTCCCAGAAGGCAGCAGCTCCTCCCCATAATCCTGTAGCCATGGCAGCAGCTTTCGTGAGGGCTGTGGTCCAAACCGGGAGCAATTAGAGCACTTCTGCTCCATTAGTTTGCATCAGTGAATAGAATTGTGCCTCAGTATTAATGGGTGCAGAATTTCTGGCCCTGGGAGTGGCAACTGTCTGACAGCAAATATTTTTTAAGGAAATGAAGGGAAAACCTGGACAGTGGTTCTATCCTGTCTGACAAGGCATTGCACAGCCAGACAGGGCCCTGTGCCACCTGCTGCTGTGAGCAAGGTAGGGTTGTCCACCTACCCTTGCAGAAGCTCTGTCGTGTGCTTCTGGCATCTCCAAGCCATGCCACAATGAAATGAGCTTTCTTTCAAATGCACATTGCGCCGTGTCTACCGTTCAGCTACCACAGTATTTTGTATTGTTACATTGCCATTGAGAATACATTATGATAATTGCATTTTTAAATGTTATACTCATATCAATACCTCATATTTTTACCTCATCTGTTGGTATCAGTCATTAGTTGTAAATAAGTAACTGCAGAGTTGAATAAATTTGCATACACTAAAGGGTGGTGTTTCCTTGCGCGCTCGTTCCGCCCATTGGCACGAGAAACAGGGTACATTGAAGACCTTATTTTCTTTATTGCAACTTCCTATAACCTAAATTGTTCTGATGTGAGACTTTAAAGGAACCTTTAAAGGTCATCTAGTCTGCACTGCTGCAGTCAGCAGGGACATCTGCAACTAGAGCAGGCTGCTCAGAGCCCCAGCCAACCTGACCTTGAACGTTTCCAGGGATGGGGCACCCGCCACCTCTCCGGGCACCTGTTCCAGTGTCTCACCACCTGCACTGTAAAGAATTTCTTCCTGAAGTAGAGTCTAAATCTAGCCTCTTTTTAGTTTATAACTATTATCCTTGTTCCATTGCAACAGGCCCTGCTAAAAAAGACCATCCCCATCTTTTTATAGGCTCCCTTTAAGTACCAAAAGGCTGCAATTAGGTCTTGCCAGAGCCTTCTCTTCTCCAGGCTGAATGATCCCAACTGCCTTAGCCATTCTTCATAGGAGAGGTGCTCCAGCCCTCTGGTCACCTTCACGACCCTTCTCTGGACCCACTCCGACAGGTCTACATCTTTCTTGTGTTGAGGACTCCAGAGCTGCACACAGTACTCTAAAACTGGGTCTCACAAGAGCAGACTAAAGAGAGAATCACCTCCCTCGAACTGGTGGCCACTGTTCTGGTGCTGCCCAGGGTACAGTACCCAGAGGACTGCTGGAGCCTGCAAATCAAAGAGCAGAGGGTGAAAACTGGTGCTGTGCTCTAGCTCAGTGCTGACACGGAAGAGCTGGGGCACGAACACAAAACTGGCCAGACAGAAAGCATCACTTAAATGGCATCCCCCACTCACAGTCCCATGGGGTTTAGCGTAGCCGTGCCATGCTCTCCTTGCCAGCTGTGTGTCAGCCACAGCAGCACCACTGCTTCACTGGGGTGAACAACGGCTCGTGTTGTCACAACAGCCGCACGTCGTGGTGTGGCAGGATCAGGACTGCAGTGCCTCAAACCCCAGATTCATCACAAAGTGGGTGTTTTGACTTTCCTAAAATGTACAGTGCAAACTGTGACCCTCATATGAGGGGTCACTTGGCTATACTATGTAGGAAGCTGATGTTTTTTCCCCAAAGCAGCAATGGATGCAGAGCAGATCCCACCTAGCACTGTTTGACTGTAGAGTCTCTTGCTTCAGCGTGCAAGAAACTCAGCTCAGCAAATAGACAGGTAGAGGGAAGGGGAGGGCTAACTCAGAGCAGAGCAGCAGGGCTGAGTTAATGAGAAACGGGGAAAAGGTTACAACACGGCAGATTTCTCTCTCTTTTGTAGAGAGGGGAGGGTCTCACACACCCAGATATCCTCCCTAAACTGCAAGAAGACCCCGACACAAGAACCCCTGAGTCTCTGCTGAACATTAGCATCTCTTGCAGAAAAGGTAACCTGGACATTTGTTGCCTTCAACCGCTTTGCCTCTGAAATGAGGATCAGTATCCCACTCCCGTAATACTGACATGCCAGGGGCAGCTATTTCCCAGTGCTCTCTTCCGAAGGCTAAGCCCAGCTCTTGAGCCTGACACCCCCCCTCCGCCAGGCATGCCTGTCTGCAGGCTGGGCTCCAGCTCACCCAGCCCAGGCTACACAGGAGGCCACAGGGTTCAGCCTTCAGCACAGGGTGATCATGGCCAAGAGGTCAACAGTCCCAGCCCCAGCTTCAACAAGGGTGAGTCAGGCACTGCCAGCCTGCCAGGGCTTGAATCTGCAACTGTCCTGTGCCCCACTCTAGGGACAAAACTCAGCTGACGAGAGATTGTTTCTGCTTCTCTCTGATGAGAAGGAAGGAGCCCGAACCACTGCACAGGTGCTCCTCAATCCCACCGCAAAGATACATTGAGGCTTTGGATTCCCCCCCCAGGGTGGGGGTGTCCGGCAAGACGGGGAGGCTGGAGGCAGACACGGTTTGGATGTAGTGAACTGCTCCTTATCTTGAGCAGAGACTTGAACTCCAGTGTGCAGGTCGCTGGCAGCAGTTTGCAGGGAGCCAGGATGGGGTCCCGGCTGTGACTGCACTTTATCAAGAAAAGACCTCATTCTGTGGCAGAAGCATCTGCTGCAGAGGGAAACTGCCCTGGCTTGACCACAGCAGCTGCATGGAGCTCCACTGGCAGCCAGCCTGAAGATTATGGCTTCTTATACTCGGTTCTGCAAAAGGCCCTGAGGAACCTCAGCCTAAACCCGCAGGCTCTGCTCTTTCTGTTTCACCTGCTTGCAGCAGATCTGAGCAGACACATGGCAGAAACACAGAGCCAGCACTTGCTACAGCAAGGCTTTGCAACAGCTTGCAATTTAGGGGAGAAAAATCAGCTGCAGGCCCACACGTCCTTCCCCAGACCATGCCTGGCCCACTCCTTGCTGGAACAACTCCTTTCCCTTG
>VWZY01013551.1:7056-54848 GCA_013399075.1 Chloroceryle aenea | reverse complement strand
AAGCTCACCAGCTTGCTCCCCTCCTCACCAGCATGCTCCTATCCTCACCAGCTTGCTCCCCTCCTCACCAACTTGCTCCCCTCACTGCAGCCAGTGGCCTCCAGCTCGACGGTGCTATTGCCAGACTATGAAACTTTGTCACCTCGTAAAACTTCACAGCACAGGTAGTTTATACAGTTACACCTCTCCAACCAAACACTCGGCGAATTCGTGGGTCCCTCCAGTGGGAGGCAAACCAGATTTCTTGTGTCAGGTGTGGTGTTTGTGCAGCCCCACTGGTTTATGGTTTACAGCACTGCCGAAAGCCCGGTGCAGAGCCTCGAGTGCAGAAGGCAGTAATGCCACAGCCAGCTCGCTGCTGAGCCCGAAGCCACCATTTCAGCCAGCATCCTGCCAAGATGCCACCACATCAACTCTGCTCTTTCTCTTGGGCCCCACTGTCCCGCCTGAGAGCTGCCTGCACTCAGCACCACTCTGGATGTGCACCCCAGCAAGGCACAGCCCTGGGGGGAGAAGCTCCAGCCTGGTGGCTCCTCTGGTTCCTGAGAGCCAAACCGGTGGGGCCGAGAAGGTGCTGCCCAAGTCATCTCTTTCCCTGCAAGGACCAATGCCATTTAAAACTCCACACAAAGTACATCATACATCCCAAGTTGGGAGAGAGGAGTTAAAACTTAGCCCTCCCTATCAAAAAAAACCACAAACCCCTCCAGTCTTGTGTGTTACTCTCTCAGTACGGAACAAACTCTTTCCACTAACAGACAAGAACTGAAGTAAAAACTAATCCCACCTGCTGTGAATTCGCAGGGTTCAGAAAACACCATCACTGTCATTCCCACTGCCTTGCCCAGTGCCAGTGACCACCTTCCCCACCCACCAGCTCTCAGCTTCTCTCTGCACCTCAGACCCCCACGGGTCTCTTGGGACTAGGGCTAGAAGCACATCTGGGTAAGCCCAGGAGAGCTGGGACTGGGTAACAGTGTTTCGCTGCCTTGTTTAGGTAACTCTTGTGACAAGGAAAAGGCTTTTGACAGGAAGGTTCATCAAGTAGGATGTATATTGAGGGACAAATTGGGGAGGTAGGGGGTTTTCAGAGTAGATTTCTTGTTGTGTACATATACTTTTCTTAACAAGGAATATCTAAAGTCCCATGGCCTATCCCCACATCAGGGGACTGTTCCCTCCACTCCCGGGGTGAGGAACTCACACATCCACTCGTGCCTGTGGTTTTTCTGCCCTGCTACGTTCGTATTTTCCCTGACTTTCCTCTGCCTTTCCGACCCTTTTGCCGCTCCTTCACAAACACACAAAGCATCGCAACACAACAGCCAGCAAAATGTCAGCACCTGCAGGTGCCTTGGCCATAGGCTGCTGATATTTCAACTTCCTGAACAGTCATCATTTTCTCAGGACAGTTTGACTATGGTGTTTCTGTACCGTTCACAGAACAACAAAAGAAGCCTCTGATACACTGGACGCTGCCACTTTGATCTCACCTCGTTATCCCTTCTTTTTCCCATCTCTTAAAAAGGGTGGGCTCAACTGGCCAGCACCAGCCATAGCCTTGTGACAGCTGCTGAAGGGTGGCTTGACCAAAAGTGCCACATCAAAGACAGTACAGCTTTCCTCTTCCTTTCCCTCACCTCCTCATCTCAGCTTTGCATGAGTGAAGACAGAGGAAGACTGAACTTTCTCAGCTGAGGCTGAAATCTAGCACCTAAAACTGACTTCTTTGCCCTGAATAAGGGCATTTTCACCCAAGCAGCTCTGCAAGCAGAATGAACAGAGCAAGTTTTCCACGTGATTCAAAAGCAAGCTAATACAATGCAAGGAGGAAGGTGAAGGGTGAGTTGTGTGTTTAAACATGCTGGCATTTGTATGGCCCTGTCCCATTCTTTAGTCTTGTCCCTTTCTGCTCCCTTTAATCTTGACATTTACTTCCGCTGGGATGTTTAAGAAGGATGCTACAAACTGACTGCACAACTGTGGTGATAAAATCCCTCAAGCCTTGTGAGTAACTACACAAGAGAAGAGCTGTCAACTTTACTGCAGTGTTTCTATGGAATAAGTTATTGCACCAAAGCACTCTTATCTGATTACTTCCATAGGCTTTTAAAATAGCAATAATCACTGTAAAAATTCAACCAACCAACCAACAAAAACCAAACCAAGCCAATAAATAAATAAATACTTCATGACTAAACACAGACCCAAAAAACCAACCCACAAAACAGCAAAAAAAACCCCAAAGAACCAAATTCCCTCCGAAGCCGTAGGTCTGTTGGAAAATCCTCTGTTCAAACACTGGCCCCAGCAATCTCCAGCAAACGTTGGAGATACTGGAAAAACAACCACCACCACCAACTCCTTTGCAGAGTTCTTATAACAGCCTCGCCTAAAGTACTCCATACTTCAGGTTGCAAACAGACAAACTGGACAGATTAAACAGTAAAACCATGTTGCAATTTGTTACATATGATACCTTTATCTAATTTCTGCGATTCAATGTAACATTCATTCTTTCATTGGGCAAAGACACCCTTCCCACAGTCACTCTGCACAATCTTTTCAAGAAATAAACCAGCAGCTTTGCACTCGAGTCACAAATAGATTTTGAATAAAAAGACAAGTCTGCATTTTACAACACGTTTAATCTGGAACGCTGAGCAAGCTGGCAACAGCATCTCATTCTAGAAACATGGTCAAAATCAAGAAGCTGGTAGAGAAGCTACATCCATCACATGCAGACACTGGTTGCTCTTCAGAAAATAAAATACCACCCTCCCCTGAGCCGTCTTTGCAGCCTGGCTGTGGAGTCCCCTCTGCTCACGGTCCTCGCTGCTTGTCCAGTGTCCTGCTCGAGCTGCAGAGGTGGGGATGGGGCAGTGCCAGACCATCGCTCCCACGGGGGTACTGGAGGGAAGAAGTGCCCCACAGCCCGCAGCCTGATCGCAGGGGTGACTGTCACATCAGCTTGTGTGAACACACTGCAATTCTCCTTGGACAGGGACTTGTTGTTTAGTGGAGGGTGATTTTTTCCCAGGACTGACAAGCAACCCGCACCGGCCTCTGATTGCATAAAATGAAGCAGATCCCAGAGGCAAAACCATATTATTATCTCCATTAGACCAGCCTGCATTTTCCCTGGTCCATCATCACGAGATTCCTTCGCCAAGAGCTTCGCGTTGTTGTGCACAGGCAGCACTTTGGGCAGACCGCTTAGGAGAAGGCTCTGGCACCTGCTGTGCCCAGCTCAAGCCAGTTGCTGCTCTGCAGCAGTATTTACACACTCTTCTGGAGGGAAGTGCTCCAAGGGCTGCAATGTTCCCGTGGGCCACGGCACCATGAGCGGATGCGATCATACGGCCGGATAGCAACAAATCCCAATTTACCTACAAATTAGATATCCAGCTGGTGCCATCTGCCTGTCGGTGGTTACATATCACCCAGCCTCTAAGAGAAGAGCCTGCAGTGTGTCGGTGCTGGGCTTGCTGTTTCTCACACTGCACTGTGGCTGTGTCATTAAACAGCACAGGGCAGCAGCTCGCTGGATGGTTAACTGCTAGTGAAGTGTCAGCACAGGCTGGTGCCCACCAGCACGGCACTTGCTCTTCTGGACTTGCGCTTGCCCGGGCCCCTTGAGCCTCCTCAAGCTCAGGGGAGGCATGTACACTAAGTTTCTCAGAAAAAACTCTTTTTGTTTTGCCAGTAGCAAAATAATTGTACCATACATACACGCACACACATAGCATCCAAGTCAGGCAAGCCCTGAAACAGTTTGCATTAAATGACTGTCACTTTCTGTTGGGTACTGTGAGGGCATCTGCCCACTGGAGTAACGTGTCGCGAGGTGATTCACTGTCATGCCATACAGAAAGCCAGCTGGCATTTCATACGTGTAGGGAGAGCTATTTCTTTGTAATCCACACTGCACCAGACACCAATGCATAAACATAGAGCAGTTTAAAAATATCTCTTCTTCAGCAAGTCCTATCAGACTATAAATAATTATATATATAGTTATATATTTAATACTTCATCACTTACCCTGAATTTTCTGTCTTAATCTTGATACCAAAATATACATTAGTGCAAAGAGAGACCATTTTAAGACCGAAACTAGAGGACAAATATATTAACCATTATGATAAGATAGTAATTATTTTCTAGTTCAATAGGTTATTTTAAATATATATATAATCTTAAATTTCAAAAGAAAATTATATTTCATATGTAAGTTTTCAATTTACAGTATAGGGGCACAGAAATATTCAGGTTGAAAGGAATCCTGGGAGGTCACTTAGTCCTCTACTAGTCATCTAGTAGATAAATATCACATTTAATAGGGTATAATCAGCTTTAGTAGATAATTCATTAACAGAGAGCACACTTCCTTTAAAGTATTCTTTCTGGTGAGTGACATTCTTTACATGACAATAAAATTGCAATTACAGCTGAAGGTGATGCAGGCCTAGAGTTAGAGAGCAAAGAAAAATGACCTCACTGCTCTGGACCGAGGACACTCCCAGTGTAGTGATTCACAAGGCAGGCAAAATGACGTAGGAGTTTTTTCGTTTCTCCCTCTGTTTCTACTACTGAACACTGTAGCTGGTTTATCTTGCTGAGAGAAGAATGAGAGGCCCTCAGGCATTCAGCGATACTTTGGGATGAAATGTTGCCAGGGCAAGATCCAGTTGCTCAAAGGAGACCCTCCAGCCAACCTGTAAGAGGCTTGGAGCAGCAGCTCCAAGTTCTCAGACCCTGGCAAAAGCAGCAATAAAGTGCTGGATTATTACACCAAACTGCTGAGTTTTAAAGTCTCCACTCAGCACAATGGCATGCAGAGACCATCTTACTAAATCACCCCCAAGTTTCCAGCAGATGAGCAGCAGGGCAGCAGCGGAGCAGCAGCTGCGTGCAGCTTGCTGCAAGAGGTGCAGAAAAGGGGTGTCCCAGCCCTGCTGTGACCAAGGGTCAGGCACACAGCTTCCTGACAACTCAGACAGCAAAGCCATCCCGGTTCCTGTGCCGTGCTTCTCTACTGAGCAAATCAAAGAGAAACCCTTTCACCCTTCCCATCTCTTCCCATCGGATGGCACGACCCCTGCTGTCCCTGGACACATCCCTGCTGCTTTACCCACTGAGAAGTCTCCTGTTCCTTTAGCTGACGTTCCCCAATGACATCCTGAAGTCAGATGCAGCCGGCAGCAACCTGAGCAGTAGCCATCTGATTTACAGAGAGCTCCTTGCAGCACAGACTCCTGTCCCTCTGTTCTTCCCCCTTCCTCTGCTTTAGAAAAGGGGGTGTGCTTTCCTCCAGTGCTGCTTTGTGCAGTTCCCTACCACTGTTCAGTCACATTCCCCGTTGCTGGTTCTGATCAAGCAATATCAACATTAAACCCTCATTTGGAAAATTAAACCATTTGGTTTCTCCTCAGTCTTCTCTTGGAGAATTTGACATTCAGGCTCTTCCATCAATCCATGTCTTCAAAACATACTTTCACCTGCCAACTTAGTGAGACAAAACCAAGGAGGGGGAAGCCTC
Organism: Chloroceryle aenea; assembly: GCA_013399075.1. NCBI lineage: Eukaryota > Metazoa > Chordata > Aves > Coraciiformes > Cerylidae > Chloroceryle > Chloroceryle aenea. Next base: position 49,306 of record VWZY01013551.1, on the reverse strand, counting down.
TGATCAACAAAAGGCCCCAGGGGAAGTTGTGAGATAACTCCAACCACAGGAATAAAGGACTGGTCATGAACCAAATGTACAAAAGCAGACAAAACAATTTCTGGAAGCCATATGTGAGCAACCTCCTCTCAGTGTCAATGTTCTGCAGTATCAGGCAATGTAAATGCCTTATTAGTGCTGAAGCAATCACAACATCGTGCAATCTCATTTCAGATTTCCTAAAGGACTGCAAAAGAAAGGGCAGTGAGTGACGTATGCAAAGGAGCAGCTCTATTTGTACCTTCGTTCTATCTTCTTGGAGTAGTAAATAATGAAGAATATAGTAACAATAAAAGCAACAAATATGAAGGAGATAAAGGCTAATAATGATTTTCTGGTTCGGAAGAAGTGGCACTCAGGACACGAGGCAATCTCTTCTGGGCAGACCAACTCAGGAGTTTCAGGAGCAGGGAAACCATTACTGTCAATGATTTCTCTGAAATGTTTCATAGAAGGCTTTGCTTCGTATTGATTTGCCACGTAACTGTAGAGACCGTATTTAGGAGCAGTCTTGTCATTAAAAGAATAGACAAAATATCCTTGCAAGTTAACGTTATCCAGGGTGTAAGCTGTGAAAGAAAACAAAGGGTTCAAGAGAGGAATAAATGTCACTTTGGCATCCAAGAGCAGTACATAAAGCAGGGACGGGGGGGTATTAAACCCACATCTGCACTTCTCATCCCCAGAATAAGGTAAGGGACACGTACATCTATGAAGTGTTTATCATAAAAAGTGAATCTGTCAGCCATTGCCAGGCAGTGTGATTTGTGAATATCCTGTGATTTATTTCCTTGTGCTTGGTAAATAGGGCTGTGAGTGCCCGGCTGTGTTTAATGATCAGCACAGAGCCTGATGCTGAAAGATGGCTCTTCTTTATGCATTAAAGAACACAGCTTTCAGGTTTCCTGCATTTGGATTTCTGCAACCCATTTCTCTGATTGCTCCTTCTCCCTTGTACGGCACCTCCTGATAGGGACATCCAAGGAACAGGGGACATCAGGCTGCACTTCTCATTAGCAAAGGCAGAGCAACAGTAGAAAAAGATGTGCCTGTGCACAGGTCCTGGCCTGGGACAGCAGCAGTGCAAGTGGAAAGGTTATGTAAATCATAGTCCTCTCCGTATTGACCCGAGTTTCTGATCCAAGAAGACCTGTATTAGTCTTTATCGAGAACATGTCCACAATCCATATTGCTAACTTGGCTACTGGAAGACGTCCATCACCTGAAGCACTAACCTTAAGCCATCAGTCCAGCTTGAGAAAACCAATCAATCCATGGTAGTAAATGCAAACTGCAGCACTTTATGTCTTAAAATCACAATTTGTAATAAATTAAAGCAACATCTTCCAGCAGATGAACTCAGCACCGAAAGAGAACAATCTCTGAATTTTCAAATACCTCTGGAAATAATTCTTTCTGCAGCTACATGCAAGACATTTAGCACCTCTAGCCTACTTTTCGTGTGTGAAATGAAATAATATTTACCTGCCCTTTTACAGAGCTGCTACCCAGGATAATTAGTTTGTGCTTGTAAAACTGCATGTGGATTTAATGGTGTTACATAAATGGTTACTGCTGTTCTTTGTTTTCAACTGGCAAAGATGTACTTAAACAGTGTACAAAGCACTTAAAAATCCAGCCTCAGTCCAAAGGGTCCCGTCCTATATTCTGGAATCATTTATCTGCACAAACCTGTTGGTGAGCAACAAACACCACACACACAAATGCTTCCACATGCAGCCCCTGAAAACAGCTGCAATACCAGAGCAGGAGAAGAAAAGAGAATGAACAAGCCACTGCTACTGACAGACTAAACACCAGGGAGGAGTGTAGGATGTCAAATGGGGCAGACTGAGCTTTAGGGCAAGTATTCTGGCCTGTTAGCAGGGACATGTTCATCCACGACAAAGCAGATGGAAAGATGGGAAAATAAGGCTTACGTGTCATGGTTAAATTGAAAAACATAGGAGCTATTTCCAGGCTGGATAGAAGGGGAGAGAATCATGGGATGGATAGAATCATAGAAGTATTTTGGTTGGAAAAGACCTTTGCTCACAAAGAAAAATCCATTCTAAGAAAGATGACTGCTAACCATTTACAATTGCTTTGACCAAAAATGTTCAAACAATTCAAATTACTTTAAAATTAGGCTTTTTCATGTTTTCAGGTCTTTATTCAAGGAAGTGATTGGAATATACCAGTACCAGATCAGTACTAACAACAAAGTTCTGTAAAAATACAGGGGGATGTGCTGGCGTTCTGGCTAACTGGGACTGGTAGAAAAGCCCATATCCATACACACTTTGAAGCACCAAGAACTGGTACAGTCCAAAGTGGTAGAAAGGAGAGAATCATTACAGAAAAAAAAAAACCAAAACAGACTGAAGCCATAAGCCCAAATATAGCTGAGATATGTTTTCTAACTACAGAAGCAGAAAACATGAAGCCAGTGCTTCAAAATGCTGGAGAAGGAATTCTTGGGCACTTGATGTTCAGTAATTCATGAAAGAGGTGGAAATTACAGAGGATGAAGTTAAAGATAATACTTAACAGAATGGACAGGATGACCTAGCAAATTATGGAACTGCCAGCCATCCTTCACTACCTAGCAGAACAGTGGAATAGGTTATTTAAGGCCTGATAAATAAGAATTACAGGACATCCAGATGATTAATGCCAATCAGCTTCACTTTATGAAAAATAAATCTTGTCAAATTAACTTGACATCTTTTTTTATGAGATCAGCAGATCAATAAAAGTAATGATGGTTGATGTAATATACTTAGAACTTCACAAGGCAACTGACTTGGTATTACATGGCATTTGGATCAAGAAAATAGGAAGTTATAAGGTCAAGGGGAGCTCATAACAAAGAGATTTAAACTGGTCTCAAATAGAACTAGTAAGTCTAGAAATGCAATTGCAGGTAAGCGTGTGTCACAGTAGGTGTATTTCTGGCATGGTCATGGAGATTGGCTTTTAGCACCAAGGTATTTAATTATATTAAAGGTATCAGTGACCTAAAAGAACAGTAAAACTATTTCTCACAAAGTGTGCAAATAGCACAAAGATTAGGAACGTAACTCAGCTAATGCAGCAAGCTTGGCACAAGCAAGCAACTGGCATTTGAACGTGACCAAAGATGAGGGTGTCAAAGAACAGACCATACTCTGGCAAAGGGAGTTCTGCCTGGGGGGCAGGAATATGCAGCCAAGTTTGAAATCTCAGTAGGTAAGCACAGAGTTCATGTAACCAACCTGCTGCCAACGGCCAAAATGGCTAAAGAGCTGCCTAGATGTACAAAAGAGGAGTTCAAGGGCAAGAAGTTATGGTATACCTGCCTGAGATATAGCTGTGCTTGTGGTATGAACAGTGTGTCTGGGTCTGGCTTTATCCCTCTCAAGAAGAATGCTGGCCAGTGGGAAAAAGTTTAATAATTGAAATGTTCTAAATGAGGTTTTATAGTAAGGAACACAAAGAGCTTTGTCTGTGTTATTTGTCAAAGAGATAAATGAGAAAGAGCCTTTTTCCAGTCTGTGAATGCCTACACAGGTAAAACATATGGAACTGCACAACAAAATGGCTTAAAGCTGAAATTGATTAAATTGTTATTAGATGTAAGAGAGATATATATATCTATACACACACTTATACATGAAACCAGCAAATAATTACCCACTGAGACTGCTTACAGTGAGGTGTAGAAGATTCTCCATCAGTAAAATTATCTCATTTGGGTCTTGTGCTTTTCTTAAGAAACAGCCTGTGTTGTAGGACAGGATGACTCAAAATGTCTCCTTTTTTGCCTTATAGTTTATGAATCTTCGAGACAGATAAAAAGACTGGTTTGGATTTTGAGCAGCAGGAAAGAGTCCAGCAAGTGGCATAATGAGGCAGATAGCTGAATGATCATGAAGATTGCTGTTGGATAAGATCACTGTTGGATAAGGTACAAAGACAGCCAAGGAACAGAACTCATATCCAGCCCTGAGGCACATCAGTGGAGAGCAGCAACAAAGCAAAACAACAGTGGAAGTGCAGTAAGAGGAAAATCTGACTAAATACATGTGGGGCAACTCGCATAATATCTACTTAAATTTCTTGAATCCACAAAAAATAGTTCTTCTGCTCTTTTATGCGGAGTATGTGCAAGGCCAGTCATCCTGATGTTTAGTAACAACAATCATAAATCAAAGGAAAATCTGTTATGCTGTAATAACACCTCATTTATGGAGTATCCTACATAGGTTTTCTTTTATTAAACATACTCTGTCACACAGTGTATACTAATACTGGGATTTGTGACATACAAAGCATTTCTGGGTTCCTTACCTTTTAAAGCTTCATTGATGTAATTCTGTATGTAATACACTCTGAGCTTATCATGCACCATACTGTGGTCATCATCAATTCCATTAGCCATAACATAAACTGGGACATTGCCATACTTGTTTTGAATCCACTTGAGCACCTTACGCAGTCCCCAGGGTACTACTGCAGCTCTGCTGGGGGAGTGCAGCCATGTGATATCATTGATCATTTGAGCTTCAAGATAGTGGTCATATTTTAGAGCATCTTCTTTCTCCCAGCCCACAAGGGTAGTAGTGTAGTGACTCAAGGCAAAAAAATCAAATGAGCCCCGGATTAACTTTTTCTCATCTTCTGAGAAATAAGGCAAGTGGAAATTATATAGGTCAACACTGTTTCTTCGGTGAAGCCATGCTCTCATCACGGGTGGGTAGTCTCCATCCCCAAAGATAGGCTCTGCAAGCCAGCCAATGTCAAACTCTAAAATTCTGTCAGCAACTTCTTGGTCTTTCCTGGAGAAGGGACAAGCTGGTTCTACCCAGTCAGCCTGCAGAGCTATAGATATTTTACCTTTCTGAGATCTCCTGAATTCTTTGTCATAAAGATGCCACACTTTTGCATGGGCTTTCAACAGGTTGTGCCCTGCAGCATATGTCAAGTTCTTCACAGGTGGTTCATTCATTGTGATCCAAAACTTGACATGGTCCCCAAGACTTGTAAAGCAGAATTTGGCGTACTCAGTAAAAGCCTGAACGGTTTCTGGGTTTTCCCAAGCTCCATATTTGACAAGGGAAACTGGAAGCTCTTGATTCTCAGTCATAGGTTGCCATAAAGCAACAACAGGAGTTATGTTGACTCTGAGAAGTTCACTAGCAAAACACTGATAATACTGTACAAGCGTGTGGTTGATTAGAGAAAGGTTACCTAAAGGAAGGATTAAAGACCATTTCAGTGAAAAATGGAAGTGTGTGACATGCATTTCTTGCAGGAGAGAGACCTGGAGCCTGATAGCAGCAAAGTCAGCACAGTGACGCTTGCATTTCGAGGTGAAAACTCCATCCACTTTAATAAGCTTCTTCGTCTGGTGAACATCCCACACATAGACATTAGAGTCAAGAAACTGGGTGGGTGTCGTGTCTACCTAGATAGAATAAAAAAGATACCAGATACAAGCTGTTTGTCGTAGGTAGGTGGGAACATCATAACCATCAGGCACAACATGGGGAAAGAACATCCTAAGTCAAAACATTGCACCTAGCACCTCTCTCGCATCTCTGGTACGATAGCATCTCTGGCTCATAGGTGTGAACTGATTTTCTGTTACCATGTGACATCAGAAATGTATCAAATCTATATATATCATTTTCATCTTATTTTGCAAACAAGCTTATGTTAATGGTCACTACGCTTGTATCTTCTCCAGGCTGCTCCAGTCTGTATGGGAAACGAAGGATTGCTCTGGGATAAGGCACTAAGCCTGCGACATGTGTCCGGAGAAGATCTTCAGCAAAGACTACAGTAACTTTTAATGTGGGGTTTTTTTTTCAAGATTAAGAAGGGCCTACAGAGAGACTGTCTGTTGTAAATTGCTCAGTAGATTCAGTTTCAAACCCACTCCCTGAATTCAGTAGAAGAAATAATGAATGCAACATCACTTCTGTGTTCAGTTCTTTTCCTGACTATGGCAAAAGATGAGTAATGTGCTGTACTTGAATTTTAGCACAAACTCAGTTGACAAGCAAGATTTTTCCTTCTGGATTAAGAAGTCTTTTTTTATTTAACTGAAATAATTTCCAAGTTACTTCATCAGGCTGTTGATGCCCGAATTATTTTCTTTTGGCTCTCTGAATGAACTCACTGTATGTCACACCAACAATAAATACATTTCCCATAAGTCTTTAGGGCTTCAGATGCCAGAACTGCCTGTGTGACATATTGACAATAGAAGATGAGCTTCTCAGGGTCCCACAGAACTGTACTTCCACTTTTTAACGAATAGCACAAACACAGTAAGGACTAGAAAATGGAAAAGTGAATTACTTAAAATAATGCACAGTGTAAAATCTCATTCATACTCTAGAGTAACGCTTACAAGAAAAATCCAAAGTACAAGATACCAGTACCACATGTGCTTATTTGTCCTCTTTTCTTCTTTTTTTCCGGTGCGTGGTTTCCCCCTGAGTTCAGATTTCCATGTCCTGCCCTCTGTTTGAAAAGCAGGTGTCAGCCTACAACCAGTGTTCAACTTGTAGCTGAGGCTCTGCAAACTGTATAAAGAAGCTGCTGAAAATCAGCTGCTATTTTCTCCGGAGAGGTCAGTACTGTGCTTATAGAAGAAAGTAATAAAAACCAGCATGTCTGAGGGAAATTGCTTTTCTGGAGAATTGTCCCTTGTAGATTACTAAAGCATGCATTGCCACTAATACTGTGGGAATGCTGTCAAAAGAGTTTTTCCACTGTGATGCATCTACAAATCACACTACCTAAGCCTTACGGCGCAAAATGTTTGAATGGCCTTTTGAAATGAAAATATCCAGCTTCGAAGGTTTTGGGGATGGGAGGGATTTTTTAACTGTCTTAGGCTGACTGACTCCGCAACTTTACAGCTGTTACCAATCCCAAAGGCAGCAATTCCATTTCCAACCCCTAATCTATCTGAGAGTTAGGAGGGTAATGACCGCTGAGTTTTGTTGGAAATTGATGCACCAGGTAAGGAGGCTGCAACATTTTTCAAGGGTACAAAGCAAGATCTTACTTTTTGAGTGCGAAAAACCAAACAAGCCCCCTATACTCCAGCCGTAAGAAAGATTCTGTCTTTGTGAAAAATGGAAATCAGAAATTGTGTTCTTGGATCAAGCCTCAGCATTGAATTTAACTACAGCTCTCTTCTGTGGTTTGAGAAGCCCTGCAAGCCAAAAGAGCATCTGAGAATTACAGATACAAACTGTAACTAAGCTACAATTTTTACTCATGTTAAGAGTTTTAAAATTTGAAAGCTTCTCCCAGAGCATCAGATTTGGTTGAAATCACGAGTGAGAGCTATGAACTGGATCTAAGATCTAGCTATGATCTGCCCCAGATATCCAGGGGCACTGCAGGTCTCCGTCAGACAAAGTACTACACAAAATGACAAAGAAGGAATACAGAAATGTCATCTAAATCTAATATTGTTTACACGAAAGCTATCTAACAAGCATACACATTACATGTATGTGTAAGATGTAGAAACATGCCACTGGAGTTTTCTTTCAGGAACTTTTCTAAAAAGTCTATCATCACAGCAAACAAATACATTTCCATTAAAATTATGGACATGAAACAGCAGTGATATTTCCCATTTCACAGACCAGGACCTTTGAAGGACATTTCAGTAGATGTGATCAACTTCCATTTGTAAAGGACTGACCATATAAGGTGTCCAGGGAAGATGAGCATCAGACACCTTTCAAATTCCACGTATTTTTCTAAAATGTTATCCATCATATCTCAATCTGACTGGACCTCCTCGGTCACACGCAGCAAGTCCAATGAAGACTGAAAACCACAGTGTTTGGCATAAAAGCTTTGTACCCACCTACTGGCAGCACTGAGGCAAATTCCTACCGGCAAAGATGCTCTATCCAGCAAATTTCTCAATATGAACTTGCGCACCGATCTGGCCGGACAGCCCGCTGGCTTTATCATCAGACTCACCTGAATGTAATTGTCAACAATTCCCCAGGCAAAGCCACAGGGAAAAACCCCTTCTATGGGCTGGTTTTCAGGCAAAGGGGGGAAGCCATTTTTTTCTATCAGCTTTTCATAGAACAAGACAGAAGCTTTGGGCACCAGTTTCTTGTCGTGACTTTGAAAATCAACGTAAAACAATCCACGTCGAATGCTGTATCCTCTGTGCCATTCAAAGCCATCCAGGAGGGACCAGACTGTGTAGCCAAACACATTAACTCTGTCATACCGGATAGCTGAGGAAAGAACAAATCCAGACTTACTGCAGTGCTTGGTTTTCCATACCAGCACTGCTTGCTGTATCTGTGTGTAAAAACAATGCAACAGGTCAGGTAAGTATCTCAGGGGTCTGCCTCAAAGCACATTCACGGAAGATATTTCAACTGCACTCAGGTTGCTCCCAGGTCATGGGTGTGCTGTGAAGGCAGTAGTGGTACCTGGCTTGGCTTTAAACAAGTGAGATTTAGAAAGAGAAGCAGTGCAGCAGTGGTTTGAGCAGAGCTGCTAATAAGGTGTGCCAAAGCTCAGCCTCGGAGCAGAGCACACTCACTACACATGAAACCTTTGCAGGAAGCGATCCAGTAACTGCCCTGTCTGGAACTCTGCTAAGCACGTGCTGCAGCTCACCCTGGGGTAGCTTAAGTGCCACTAATGCAGCACTACCCTGTATGCAAACAACATTTAGAATCGTTTCTACTATTTCCCCTCCACTGCAAATACATACTGAGAGAATCCTGACAACACTTTTGGTGTGCCGATGAATTTGTATTACCACAGATTTTAAGCAGAAGTGATAAGGCAGTAAGACTCTCTTTGCTTGATAATTTTGTCTCTTCACATCTTTTATAGCACTGTATTTTCCATCTTAAATATTTAAAGGTTTTAAAAATATATATATGTTCTAGGCCAACTGCTTGACTTTCAAGAATCACCACACACTTTCAAGGTTAATATCGGGGTCTACAGACATCTGTTAGTATTGCCAGCTTTACAGTTTTAAGATTTCAAATGATACTCACTTTTAGAATCATAGAGGGTAGTGATAGGAAACTACCTTGGATTTTTCACTTTGCTGCAATTTCACAGAACCATAGAATGGTAGGGNGGAGGAGACTCCACAACCTCTCTGGGCAGCCTGTTCCAGGCTCTGCCACTCTCACAGTGAAGTTTTTCCTCGTGTTGAGGTGGAACTTCTTGTGTTTCACCTTGCTACCATGTCAGTTGTATTGAACACCGAGATTCAGCAAAATATTCCTGGGCAAGGCTCAGCTTCAGGAAAACACAAAGGAGTGTGCTTACTTTAATTACATAATTAGACCCACCCTAATTCAGCAATGCACTTAAGCACATTCTTAAATGTTCTTTAGAACTTGAGTTTGGCTCTGTAGCCAGGAGAGCTTATCTTTATTACTCACCATCTGCTGTCAACTCAAACTGGGTACTGCCTGAACATAACATCTTCCAGCCTAATAACACTGAAAGCATTCTTTCAGGCAACCAGAACATCAAGATCCTCATTTCCTGGTTTTATTAACATACCTCATTGCAATCAGTTATGAAGGACCATGTAGATTTTTGATTGTAACCCTGCTTGAATCAATTAAATGACCAAGCAGTTAAATAAGCAATGAATTTGGCCCAATCTCTATCAGAGGTCATGAGAAAATGTCCAAGGAAATGGAATATTACTCCTCCTAAAGGCATCATTCTTCTTTGTTAGTCAGATGTCAGTATTTTCCTAACCTCTGCATTCATCTGTGGTGACATCTGTTGTACCAGCAGTGTAAAAGCCAATACAGGTCCACTTTGTGAACTGGTCTCAGTAAGATTTTCTCTTTGAACAATACCTCACCCCTTCTGCAAGTCATCACACAGCACTCCCACACTTCCTCAGCACCTCATAAAAATTGTCCTCTTTAAAAATGTATTAACTTTTAAGTGTCACCTATGAAAGAAGCAACTTTAAAATATTTTGGAAGTTCCAAAAAGTTTGGAAGTCTCAAACACAGTATGCCACACAATTGCATGCTAGACTTTTTTTCTCTTTTTCCTTTTTCCTTTGTCTAGCTCCCCTCTTCTTCTGTCTGTTGGTGTGCAAGCCAAGCTGACTGAAGCCTAAGCTGGCCTTGCTTCTGAAACTGAGTGGCCTTATCCACAGTTCTTACTGGAAATGCCTCCTGACCTGAGCAATCCCCCCCAGCATGCCTAGAAGTATGCTACTGTGCAGGTCAGAACTCTGCCAGAACTGGGTTAAAAATTAAACAGCAGTTCAGCTCACGCTCTGTTTAGCTCACTAGCATAGAAATAGTCCAAGGGAAACATGGCAGCCTGATAAGCATCAAACACAGATCCTTAAAACCCTCTGCTCAGCTGCTGTCCAACCCCAGGGCATGAAGGTGAGCTGTGTGAAGCCCGCAGCCCCTGCTTCCATGTGGAAGGTGCCCAGGGATTTATGTTTTGCCTCTGGACATACCTGAGAATAGCTCAGTCCTGACCTGTCAGGAGCCTGGCTGTTCCCATTCTCCTTAAAGCTCTTTGAATTCAGACCTGCTAACTCCCCAGATAATGACCTAACCCCTTGGCTGGTCAACATGGCACAGAGGAGTTTGCACAATCTCCTGGTCAATATGCTCCACCTTACAAGGAACAATCAATTTATTTGTTGCACCAGAGACAGAGCAGGGAACTGAATATGGCCCTGGAGTAAGTGGTTAGACACCCACCCATGTGAGAAGATACTGCCAATCAATTAGCAGCTCTAATTAATATTTCACTACTTATATTACAGCTTTATTTACTCTGTTCAATCTTAAATGGTATTTGGAGGGGAAAAAAACACCAAACAAAGGAAGATCAATAACAGTAAACAGTAAAGGATTTAGAGCTGTGAATCCCAAATGAAGACAGCCCTTTTCAGGGCTATAAAATAAATAAAAAATATACAGAGCTTGTCTACAGTGTGCAGCATCAGAATGGGCATTGATACCAGCACTTCAGCTGAAATCAGGAGCATACTTGTGAGCAAACCTCCCTAATCACAGTTCTGTTCACATCACAGAGTGGTCTCCATGCATGACCCGGGTTCCTCTGGAGTGAAATGAATCCAGAAAAGAGGCTTCGGGAATGCACACAGTGTGGACACCAGGCCCTCAACACCATCTCTTTACACAACCAGGCAAAGATTCTGTCCAGACCTAGGAAGTAGCAAACCCACGTTTATGTGGCCCTGGTCTAAATTAATTAACCCTGCTTCTCAGTGCTAGTTTACTGCCTCGTGATTGCTGGAGTGAATCTCATGAATCTCTCTCCTCTCCTTTAGAGGGCTTTATTGCACTGGACAGACACGTCCTAAGTCTCTGCAAGAGACAACATGTGCCTCAGTCTTTGGTCTTTAATGTTGTCCAGACAGACTGCTCACACTCAACACGATGCCTTTTGTGCATTTTTCCCAAGTAAATTCCCCTCATTATTCCTTTGGTATTTACATTGGATTTTGCAGATTCTAATGGAAGAAGATGCAGTAACTTTCATCATAATGATGCTGAGGTCCCTTCTGTATTTCTCTCTCTCTATATATATATATAATCTGCTTTTTTATTTCTCCAAGAAGTTTAGCCAAGTGCTAGCATTCTTAAGCTATGATAACAAGCCTGTTGTACTGTTGTTCTGTCATTATTTACTAAGTGGCACACTAAAATGAAAGCAACTTTGTAAAATGAGATTGTTTCCAGACAGCTGTGATTAAGGCAGATCCATGTATCAATATCCATCAGCTTACAAAATAAGGAGAAACAGGGGAAACAGGAATACAGTTTCATGAAGATGAGCTCTTCTTGTAAACTAGTAATACTGTATTTGCAACCGTTGGTAACTGGTTTACATTCCATTCTTCCCATTTTGGATGCACTGGCTCATTTACTTATTCACCTTTTAAATTATTTGCAATAATTAGGTTTCTGGAATAGCAGATGAAACAGTTGTGGGAATCCTCTGCACCTTTATGGGTGCTGAGAGCAAAATGAAAGCCATTTTTGCTCATCTCCTGTATGAAAATGGCAATGTAACACAATGTCTGAACTCATAACTGCAATAATACTGGTTTTAAAACCGTAACAGTAAACTGCAGACAAGGAAATCTATTATTCATTTGTAAATTAAGAAATTAAAAGACAATGAAAGTGGAAATGGGAGCTTCAACAACTTATTGGTGACAACGAGGACTGAAAAAATCTGGTTTGCCACAAGGAAAAGCAAAAGTAGAAAATAATTCTCATACAAGGTAGTGTGTTTCTCTTACTGTTTGGGAAAAAAAACCCTAATAGGTTAACCATTTAAATAATTCAGGTTATATACCCTCTAACATTCAGTTCTCCTTAAACTGATGTAAATTCATATTATTTTGATTGATGTCCAGAGCTGTACCAATGTAAAATTTGTGCAAGGGCAACAGTGAGACGCAGAATGAAAAAGTTCCAACTTTTCATTTCAAACCATGTTCTTTCAACCTTATGTTTTCTTCAGAGGAACTCCTACAGTATTTACCTTCCTACATATATACTCTTATGTTTTCTATATATGCATTTGTATACCTAAGATATGGAAAAAAGCTTTTAAGAAACAGCACAATAAATTTCCCCCCCTCTATTGAGAGTATAGTTCACCCATGTTTTGCACTTCCTTCCACCAAAGACAGCAGAAATTTTCCTACTGCCTTCAAAGACAGCAGCATGAAGCTCACCAAATGCATCTGCAGAGAGTAAAGGTCAAGAGCTGAAAAGAACAAAACCAAGAAAGGGATTTGGAGTCTCGTTTTACATTGCCAAGATGAATGTTAAAATTAGTTTCCATCCTGGTTCTTTAGCACATCCCTTTTGGCTATTTTGCATTATGATTTTGTCAAGCACATATTAGTAACTTCAGTCCTACCTTTCAAAGTTTCCATAATGAACTTCTTGAGGTAGTAAATATATTTGGCATCATCTCTCTTGGTGCTACCAGAAACAAACCAGCTATTCTCCACAATGAATATCTGGGGGTTGTTATATTCACTGCTTATCCAGTAAAGGAGCTGCCTCAGGCTGATTGATTCCAGCTGCTGGAACTTCATGTGGGAATCTAAGAGCTGGAAACTCAGGGTAGCTCCAAAAGAAAGAGCAAAAAAGTCTGCTGTTCCCTTGATATACTTCTTCTCAACTTCACTGAATTCAGGCAACAGAGATGAGAGGTTGCTTCTCATGCTCTCTGGATAGTCACCATCAATAAATATGGGCTTAGCAAACCAGCCGAGCACAAAATCCAGGGATTTTTGACATTGTTTTATGTTTTTTTCAGTCATACGTTGAGGTTTTATCCAGTGGGAGCTAAGGGCAATGGACAATTTTCCTCTCTGAGTTGGACGAAAACGGTCATTGTAGAGATGCCAGACTTTAGCATGGGCCTGTTGAAAAGAAAGACTGTAATTAATGCGCCTGAAATGCCACTTTAAGGAACACAATTACACCCAAGTACCAACGCCCAGTGTCACACAGTAACCACATAAAAACAGCATTCGAGGGCACAGCTTTATTCATTCATCAGCAGTTTACAGCTCCTAAATTCACTTTCTTTAATACTCTATGAACTCCATGTATCACAGAATCATGGAATCATAGAACCATAGAATCACAGGATGTTAGGGGTTGGAAGGGAACTCTGGAGATCATCAAGTCCAACTGCCTTGCCAGAGCAAGATCACCTAGGACAGGCCACACAGGAACACATCCAGGTGGGGTTTGAAAGTCTCTCGAGAAGGAGACTCCACAACATCAGTTTTCCCTGAGATACTAGGCACTGAACACACTTCTAGCTAGACAACTTTATTAACTTCTAGTATTGAGTTCTGACATAATTCCAGTATTTACAAAAATTAAAATGCACTTAACTAAACATGTTTCAAAGTATGTTTTCATTATATGAATATCACTTCATCTCTAGTCACAGACACGTAAAGAAGGAAAGTCTATTCTTAAGAACTGTCCAGATCTCTCAAGCAATACAAGACAAAGAAAACCCCTTGAACCTATTCCTCTTTGAATTAGTTCCCATAGTATGGGAAACCCTACAAAATACCACAGAGCCTAAAATATTATTCAAAAATAATTCAAATTATTTTTAAAGTTCATTTTTAAATAAATAAAAATAGTAAGTAGTAAACTTCAATTAGCTTTAACTATTTATGCCTGCCATCATATTTCAACCACTTGCCTTGATATAATTTTATCCTTTACTGTGAGGAGATCTTTTCTACCAAATTTCTCTCCTGTAATCTTACAGAGTCAGTTGAAACAGTCTCTTGATGTTCCCTTTGAAAGCTAAATAGATTAAGTTCCTGGAGCTTTGCATTATCTTCAGGCATAGCTTCAAGCTCTCTAAGCATTCTCACTGCCATCCTCTGATTCTCTTCCAATTTGTCATCATCTGTCTTAAACTGCCGAAGCAGAATTGGACATAATATGCCAGTGGTAGCTTTGCCAGCAGTAAAACCAGAGACAATTTAATATGCTATTTCTGCATATGTGGCCACAGCATTACCCTGTGAGCATATGCTCATCTAAACTGCCAGATCTCCAGAGACCTTCACCATGTAAAACGCAGTTTTAATTTGCACCTAGCTTATCAAAGAATTTTGACTGCTCTATGAATCAACATCCCATCTTTCTGTCAGCTACCTATTAGGAGAAATTGTAATGCTTTTTTTCTAGGTCGTTGGTAAAATGGTATAAAATTATGGGATTTATTCATTAGTTAAAGCCTAATTATTCTCAGTTTACTTTTGCATTTTGAGACTTATTGGTTAGCATTTGTCTCATACGTGCTGTGATGACATGAAGCTCCATTCTTGCCACACAAAGTCACAGATGTGATGAATACATATGACAGATTATTAATCAAAATGTCATCTACATTTTTTAGCCCTCCCTGGAATATAAACCTTATAATTCCACTCCATGCTGTTGGTATGTTGGCAAATTTTTTCATTAATTTATTGATAGCTGTTGTTCACAGATTCCTTTTCATAAACTCTTCTCGTTCAAGCTTTGAACTACAATGGTTTCTACTTGCCAGCATTATTAGGAACATTAAGCAATTAAGATTATTAATCATTTTTGACACAGACACCGTTAATTACCCAGGAAAAATAATGAATTCTATCATTCTAGTGTTCTTGCAGAGCTTTAATTCTCATTGCTGGGAGAAAACCAACTGGAAGTGAAGGACAACTAAAGGTAAGATCAATAATCAAGGCTCAGTTCAGCTGCCCCCATGCAGAAACCTGCTGCCTTTGACTCATCGTGGAGCACATAAAACATCTGTGCAGATCCGACTGGAGGCTCGAGAGGAGACTAGACCTATGCCCTTGCACAGTGGCCACCAAAACCCAAAGAGAAGAATCTTGGAAACTGAATCACAGTACACACCTACGCTCTCAGCTGCAAAATTCAACATAGACGCTCTCATCTATAATACATCAATACCTCAAACACACGTGATGCAGTCCTGCCATCTGTCTACATTAATACCATGGATTTTGATGCTAGTGAGAAACTAAATATAGGAACCACTTCAAAGTCTCACGTCAAAAATGAGAGCTGACCAAAGCACACACTTAGTTTTACTTCACGCTGAAGCCCCATTACGCTGATGAAAGAACAAAAGACATTACACACCATGACCAAAATGCTACACACCCAACACTTGAAATATTATTTTTAAATTCCATTTGGAACAAAGGTGTCACCACTCTCAACACAAATTTGCACACCCAAATCATAGAATCACAGAATGGAAGGGGTTGGAAGGGACCTCTGGAGATCATTGAGTCCAACCCCCTGCCAGAGCAGGGTCACCCAGGGCAGCCCACACAGGAACGGATCCAGGAGGGGCTTTAGAGTCCCTAGAGAAGGAGACTCCACAACCTCTGGGCAGCCTGGTCCAGGCTCTGTCAGCCTCACAGTAAATCTTACCTCGTAAAGTTGCCTTCTCTGTCAGACCTGACACATCTCCAGATTTTCTGTCTCAGATGTCAAGATACCACCATGCTCACTCCCAAACACACACTTTCATCCCTGTCTTTCTATACTTGCAGGCATGCTGCCCACCCATAGAGCAGCTCCAGCACTCGGAAGGAATTATGCCATAGCTCTTGACCCTCCCTATTTCTGTCAGTGGAGAGACATCTTCCAGCATTTTAGTAGTTTTGATTCTACCATGAAGAAAGGAGAAGGGTTCTCCCTCTACACAGATAAGGAGGTGTTGTTTACTGCCTCACTGAAATGAAAAGATACAAAGTGTAGCAATGTAGAATTACCTCACTCAACTTTATTTTGTAAGCAAGTCTAAGGCTAGTCTGCCTCTCTAGAAAACAAGAAGACTCTTGTCTAAGATACGCAGGGTGATCCGCTTTTGGGGAGTCTATCTCTCCACTGACAACAGACAAAACCTGTTACTCAGTTTAGACACAACATACTCTACAGACAGATAAAGGCACGCAAGAAGCAGCCCACTTCAATGTCTGCCCTTTGGAGTGTGCATGAGTGGAATTATATTGTTTCCATTTAAAAAAAAAAGCAAAGCAGCTAAACATAGAAAATAGTGCATCAAAGTCCCCAGGCTCTGTGGCTCTAGATTAATGAAGTAGTTCAAAACCGTGTAGACATAAAGCTGGAAGAAGCTTGTGACAGAGCAGAGTCTCTATGGAAATCTGGGACAGAATTCATTTGCCTAAAATTAGGTGTCTAATGCAGTTTTAGAGACTTCAGAGTGCTCCAGCCTGAATTCCAGCCAGTTGCAGAAAGCTGTGAGTCTCTCATAAATCCTAAGTCACATCTCTCAGGTCCCTAGAGACACCCAGGTACTACAGAATGTGTCAAATGCTAATTTACCCCTATACTCAGGCAAACAAATCCCACTCCTAGGGTGGGACTCAAGACACCCTGTATTTTGCTGTCCACATGCAAGCTAGATGCCCAAGTTCCCACTAGAGGCAAGGGAGATCTCAGGCTCCACTCAGCTGCCCGAACACAGGCATCTAGGTGCCCTTCCAGAATGATACAGACCTAGGCCACATCTCCCATTTCCATGCAGATGTCCTGTATAGCCTGGGAAGTCTCACAGCAGCCGTATCAGTGCACCCTGCGGGACCACTACTACTGCCATACCATAGCTGTATGGATTAGTGGCAAGACTGAATGCAGAGAGTAACACATATTGCTAGATACCAAACACCTGACTGACACCTTTCTGGGGGATGCTACCCCATATTCTTGACCCTGCTGAGGCTTGAGCTAATCTGGTTTTGGGAAAGCTGTGGATTAGGATAGGTGCTCTCTGTGCTTACTGTTGGCTGTTCTTCAGGAACAGACTGTCAGAAAATATTTTAAACAGCACTTACCATTAAAATGCCTTCATCACTAAGAAATCGTGAAGTTTTATATCAACATGAAAATCTAAGAGTCTCGAGATACAGCTAAACCCATCTGTGTGTATCCATACTTCACCCATGTTTCAGGCTCTGACAAAGTCCCATTTTCAAGCTGATACACTCTTCTTCCCTTGACATTCCCACCCAATATACCTATTTGCACCACACTCTACCCATACTCATGAAACTCTGGTATTTATCATCTTTTATGAGTCTTACAGAGATCTCTGTGTGAGTCTAAGTCAGTAATGGCAAAATTGAGCCTTGATGAAGCGTCACTCACATTCCCAAGGCAGAAAAGCCCCCTGCAGTGTCATAGCATGGGCTAATCCTACTTTCACAAGAGCAAATCAAGAATTACAATTGGGAACATCACGATTCCATAATTTGTGTTCAGTCCTCTAGAACAAGTTGTCTCAATTTTGTGTGTCTTCTGAACCAATAATAATACTATTCATTTCACAAATACCCTGCTCTCCATGCTCAGATGAACTATCCTGCATTAACTCTCTATTTGCATGTTAATGGAACTGAAAAGGAAAGTGTTACTGAAACTCACTTAGCACCACAAAGAGAAGAGTTAATTGGAAAAGATGTGCAAAAGCTTTTTGATTACTAGAAATTGGCCAAAGCACCTCCAACAAAACCATCATTATTCAGTTGTAAACCAAAAGCCCTTCTGAAATGAATATAATTATTGGAATGACATGGGAAGTCTAGTATATGATTAGTCAGAATATGCCCTGTACCAAAACATAATGTGTTTTTCCCTCTGTATAACCAAAAGCAAGTATTTTAAGCAAAAGCTACAACAAAGAATGTCACATTCCATGTATCGTTTTGCCATTAGTTGCAAAGTCAAGTAGATTTTGGCCACACAGTCTTTAGGCAAATGATATTTCACTGGCAAATCATATTCTTAGTACTGAGTAACAGGTATACAGAAATTGCTTAAGGTTTTTCCCATACTGCAAAGCTGGTAAAATACTATCTTCATGTATAAAGCAAAGTGCTTTTCTAAGGATAGTATATTAGTCATGTAGTAATTTCATTTTCCCTCTACAATTCCTTCCCAAATATGTATTTTTCTAGTTTTCCTTATAGAGTCTGTTAGCCAATATTACCACAGATGGTTGATTCAAAAATTTTAGTACTTTTTGACCAATCTCAACTATCAGACCAGAATCAGGCTTGTAACTGGCACAGAGAATGCCAAGTGAACGTTATTCAGTCTATTACCTCTTAATGTAAAATTTGCAGCAATTGCAGCTTTAAGTATTGACCACACACCTGAACCACACTGTTTTGCTCCAGTTCCAGTTTCCCAGTACCATGTAGTCTTTTCACACTGTGATGGTCACTGTAACATGCTGATCACAGATAGAAATGCCACAGAGAGACACAAAGTGTCTCAGTGTGACAGAAGGAAACCAAAACCCTCTTGATCTCCTTGTTTTAGGTGACTGCTGTAGGAAACCTCTCCACTGACTCATAGAAGCCTAGATGTTATGGTGCAAGCCCTGAGTTAAGCCTCTCAGACAACCCTGCCTTGAAAGGCCACTTGCTCAGTGGGTACCTTGTGGTGGGGCAGAGAGAGGGAAGGCAGCTGCACTGTGCAATGCACTCTGCAAATCCCACCATCACCATCACAGGCTCTACAAGAACAGATGTACACTTTTGGGAGAGGACTCATCTCACATAATTTTTGTCATCACCTACATCTGAGCAATTCACATGCACAGCAGAGGGGAAAGCTTCTAGGCCACAATTCACCCAGAAGGCATTTTTAATGCCCAGACAAGAGTGAGATAAAAGTGCCTGTTCTCCTCCACTCACCTCACAGGCAGGCTGGCATGACCACTGGAGCTGACATCCTGTCCAAATAAACTAAAGCACCAAGAGATGAGTGGGCTGAGAAAGCTGTTTAAAGTCTCCCGAGACGTTAGAGTCTCTGAAAATATAAAGGTCATCTGGAAAAGAATTAAGCAGCATTTGACTTTGAGAAGCAATGGGAGATGAGATAAAAATAGCTTTATTTCTGACAACAAGTGCTTCTGAGACACTTGATGTGTTTAATCATTTTCCGTTACCTCTGACGGAAAAGATTAATTACGGAACTGCACAAAAATAGTTCAAGGAATGTTGTGACCCATGTGAATATTAAAGATATGAGAGATTCTTAAACAGAGTACAAAAAGAAGATAAAAGTACAGAGCAGTTTGAGTGATTTAAAGCTGAGAGACAATATTGCAGTACTGAAGGGAGCTAAAATAGTCCCTGATGAAAGACTTGACTGTTTGGAATCTGGGACACAGTGCACAGGCAGTATTTAGGGGAAGATCAAGATATAATCGTTGCCATCAAAAATTTTTGGGGTGTGCCTGAGCTGCATAAATATATAAAAGCTCCAGAACTGAGACTGACCTGTAAGCCCTCTACCAGTGCATGAATCTCTTGGAGGACAGGCCAGGATCCAGTCATGCTGACATATCCAAGTACACAAAATACCAACACAAAAGATACAAGGGAAAAAGACCTGGAGATTTTGCAATTCACAAAAGCAAGAGCACAGAACTGCACAAGGCTGAAGTAAACAGCACAACCGAGACAGTAACACCACTTTGCAAGAGTTGTTAACCATCAGATAAATGCGCTGAACGACGATGATGAAAACAGTACCATGACTTTGGAGGAACCCTTAATGAGAACATGATTAGCCCAAAAATGGAACAGTACCAAATTTTAAGTTACATTCTGGTTGGAGAGAAAGTAACATGGTGCTAGAAACAGTAGTGAGCCCAGCAAAAAAAAAAATGAAGCATACAAAACTATCACAAAACTCATATTAAATTGATATATCACATATATATGCAGACTATATAAAGCTGATAAAATAATGTCCAGTCAGAGAGTAAATGGATGCTAAAAACTGGAAAAGACAATCATTATAACAGGACTGGCAAGAAGAAAGCATCCATTATGGATTCAAACGTTTGATTTCATGATGGTTTGTACAAACTGGATGGGGGAAAAAGTCATCTGAGGAAGAAGTAGAGGATTGCCTGCAGGAACCTCCCAAAGTCCAGATCAGAGCTTCAGAAGCCAAAAGCCTCAGGACTCATGACTCTCCCCTGTGCTTTGGCAGAAGCCAAAAGAGAAGACAGATAAGCCTGTTGCTCTAAAAAGTCATAGCAAGAGGGACAACCACAGTGACAAATATATCTTTAATGACATCCATTAAAAAAAAAACCAAGAAGACAAACAACAAATCAACAAACTATTTTTGCTTAAATACAGAATAAAAACAAATATACAAAAGGCAAACATTTCCAATACTTTTAAGGGCAAAAATTTGGGAAGAGGTGACTAATGTCACTCCTGTGTTTGATGCATCACCTGTTTTGCCAGTAGATGCACACAGGGAAGTGAAAAACTCATCTGGGCATATTCTCTTCCTCACCATACCAATTGGAACTGCTTGCTCTACACACTCTGGAATTATGTTTGCTAAACTCAGGTGTTTCACAGGGAGAAAGAATGTATTTTTGATGGTTTAGTGGAAGCACATGAAGATAATTACTTTGGAAAGTCTCAGAACAGTTGGCAGAATTTAAAGAAACAAAAAAGGCCAATGAAATATAATAGGGTGTTAGAGAGAACACCTGGGCCTAATCTAACCAGCTAAACCAACAACCCAAAGGTGTTGGAGACAACCTATAATTTCAGGCAAAAATTATAGAATATAGAACCCAGGTTACTCCTTACCACTATCCCTGCATTTAAAGCACCCAGAGTGGAAGCCCTGGGGTCTGATGTGGATACATAACCTCAGATCTTATCCTGGGAACACCAGTAGATTCAAAATAAATTGCCCCAAATGAAGCACATCTGAACTGAACCGAATCTGAATAGAACAGAACTGCTTCTGGAGTTGTACCTGGACATGTTGTGTGCAACTTAATGCTGAGAGTCTTCCAGAGGAAAGACGGGAAGAAATCCCTGTCATTCTACTATTACAAGTGTATCAGATGATACTGGATTTGGCAAATTTATGTTGGGAAAGGCTGACAGACTACTAGTCAGAAGTTATTCCTGAGGTAGATGAATGTGCTGCCTTAAAAGCTCCAGAAGTTCATGTGGAAATGAATGGGCAGAGGCTTTTCCCCAGCTACAGTCCCAGAAGAACTTAGACTGCAGGAGTATTCACACCAAAGTGTTTATGAGTCCTGAACCTCAGCCACAGAAGCAGTAAAAGTATCCCCAAACCACAGAGAAAATCTTATTGGAGCAACAAACAACTGCATGAAGATCAGGCATTTCTGATGCTCCAGTCTGGCCTATCATAAAAGCAGACAGCAGGATTTACTGGGTAGTGGTTGATTTTTGAGCACTGAATTCTGTTCTATCATAAACCACACCTGTCGTAGTAAAAATGCCAGAGTCTAGCATAACAGATCTAGCATCTGCTGACTTTCTGATTTTGTTATCAGGGCAAGGCAGGGAAGAATTTCCCTCTACATTTATGGGGCAGCAACACACCTACTAGCCAAGGATTTCACTGTGCTCCAGCTTTATGAAATCTTCACCCAAACATGGGAAAAATTATCAGAGGTTGATCCAGTTCATGTAATTTGATGAACAGATGATGTATTAACCTACAGCCAGACTCATAACAGAGCTGAGAGAGTTCATTAAACAAGAATAAGCCATAACTTTGGGAGCACAATTCTAAGTATCCACAGGTCAAGTGGTACAGGGAAGAGAAAAGTATTTAGGAGTAGTGTTGCTTGCCAACAGCAAGCAAAATTAACAGGAAGCTTCCTGTTACAGACTGCAACATCTGAAGTCTAGCTGGTTGTCACAAAAGCGATGACTACAGTGTGCTGCAGGAGCAAGCAAATGACTCATTAAAAACTGCAACAGAGAAGGCAGGGTGTCATTCTGGATGGGATTCCCTCTTCTGTGGTCACCTTCAGCTGCAGGAATTTTGATCTTGACTCTACATCCTGTAGCTGTAATCCTACGTATGCCTTTATACTTCATCATTTCCACAAAATAGAAGAGTATTAAGTACGAAGCAAGATGAGGAATAGCTACTACACCCTAGAAGAAAGAACTGTGGGCTACCCTCAGACCCGTGCACATTATCATGAGGCCATACCAGGCAAGAGAGGGCTAAAACCTTCAAGAAGAAGCATGGCTTGGTCCTGATCCATAGAAACCATAGGAGCATTCACAATATCATCACTAGATTCAGGAATGATTGCTTACAGTGTGTAGACTACTGAAAAATAGGATTATAGCCCAATAGAGTATTGCTATTGCTAGTACCAAGCTACAGGATGTATATGACCTTCATCTTGACTCAGCAGTCATGACTTACTGGGATGTGGTTTGGGTGATCACGAGTCTGTTTTAGCTGCAAAACCGTTCAATGTTCATGGGAGGAGGGAGCTATTGCCTGACTTGGTGTCCCTGAATCCCACACCCAGGGAGCAGAAAGCAGCTTCACATCCTGACACATAGCATTAGATGTCAGAAGTGTTCAATGTTCACTTGTGACCTAAGATCCGATTGCTTAAACAGAAACATCCAGTACCATTTGTGATGTTCTGGACTACTGAGATACCTGCATGGGCAGATACACCACAAGACCAGTGGGAGACCTGTGTCTTTTGGACTGGGAGATGGAGGCATGGGAGGATACTCTAGTCTTCTCAAATGGCACATGCTTGTCTAGTGTGTGCAACATTTTTAGCCCCTAGTGGCTTCTTCTAAAGAGGTAGCCTTGCAATTGCAGGAGGTTATGACTGTGAGAAGGACATATGCTCTGGAAGAATATATAAGACTGTATCAAAATCCTGGAAAGATTCAGAAAAACCAAGAGGACCTAAGCTTGACTTTTTCACTCCAGAAGTCTTACACCAGCAGCAACCCCTGAAAGGCTCACACAGTGAATCACAGGACTATGCAGATGGACAAGGCAAGTAGAGCAGAGTAACTCATAATTTAGTGGTCTTGATGCCTCAGCACATCTCATCAGTGGGGATACAGTTACTGAAGGAGGAAGACTTTGGTCAGACCACCACACTTCTCAGCAGCCACCAAGAAGGTAAAGTGCAAACTGCTCAAATCACAACCCAGAAGAGGATAGAGAAAAACCAGGGAAGGAAAAGATGAGAGAAACAAGATTAACTGGGGGAAGAGAAACTCTTGGGGTACCCATTTTTAAAGACTCAAGTAACGGAGTGATGACTTCAGTCAAAAGACAGAAGGACAAAATGAGGTATCCAATTTTACAGTGAAAAAAAATCTTGAATGTTTGCATTTCTTCAGGGCAAGGATGATTTATGTGTATTTATCCAGACTTTTCTATGGGCTTTTGGCTATATTGTAATCACAGATTAAACTGGATTCAATTTATGTCTCCTTTGATTTGGGCAATACATTTAGAACCTCATCCTCAGCATGCTGAAGCTACGAGAATACACTTTTGAGCTATGAATAAGTCCCTTTATGTCTGATTCTAAATGCATGTTTAATGGTAGATATAAAATTGCCCTACTACAGAGATGAGTGTTAACTCAAAAGCATACAAATAAGTTTTCTTGCTTTATTCTTGTAGTCTGCAAACATAATAAAAATCACTATTTGAGCTAAAAGTTGGAATGTTGTAGAACAGAAAATGGCAACAAACAAAAAGCATTGAAAATTAAATATCTAATTCTTACTTTATAAACACAGTCTTCATATTGTTTATCTGTAGAAATTAAACCAAATTTAATTTAATTTTTAAAGTATATCCTGTATTTTTATATGGTGCAGTATAGAATAGGGGGGTTTGCTACATCAGTGTTCTGCAATCTCAGCCTCGAGAAGTAATCAAGAAATCACAGTAGAAGACCTAAAGCAGCTTTTATCTAATCCTTAGAGAAATAAAAAGAAAATTTATAAAAATAGGAAACAGCAAAAGGAAAGGACGAGTGTTGTCAGGGTAATTGCTTAGTCTAAGCCAAACAGAAAAGGGCATGTGCTGGTTAATGCACACTGTTGCAAATGCTAATTTCTGTCAGCAACCCCTGGTTCAGCTTCTGTGCACCATAGTACTAGACACTTTCTGACTACAATTAACATCATATTAACAGATTGAGGTATTCATAATTATTCTGCCAGCTGGACAAACTTGAAGCATACATAGCACAGTTAGGTTTAGACTATATATATATGCCAGAAAGTAATGCTGCTCTGCTTCACAGTTATCACGAGGGTTAGTACTTGCAGTTGTCAGGAGGCCACATACTAGTATGGTAACTAGGTCAATATCGAACAGTGAGACAGATCCCTACTATTTAAATATTGCCTGTTTTAAAGGAGGACAGTTGAAAGGAAAGTGTTTGGAATGACACCTCATTTTGAAGTAACAGACCAAAGAGCTACACTGGTATAGCAAAAACTTTCAACCAATTCCCATGAAGACATCCAGCAAAACACTCTCGGAGCTGCAGTTTTGCACAAACTAGCTCAGCATCTGCTACAGCCCCAGCCCTACACCACAGACCGACTGGAGACATCGCAGGCTTACAGGAGGGAGGGAGGGAGGGAAGTGAATAAATCCAGTGACTGAATAAATCCAGTGACTGAATTCTTTTAAAATACCATCTTTGATTTTTAGACCAGTAGAAGCTCATGTGAGCAGACATAGTTTACATATGTTCCGGGCTTGTTAGATAAAAAGGAGATTAAGTGTGCCACTGTGCCTAATAAGATTACAGTATGTAGCTGGTTAACTCACAGCCGTAGCACCTATGTCTACTTTAGCCAACAGCAGAGCTGAGTAGATCCAAAATAACCCATCGACTAGAAGCTGACTGACATCTGGATTACACTAGGTGTGCTCCTGCAAAGAAGCTTTCAGGTCACCCTAATCTAAAATCAATGCAGCTGGGTTCTCCAAATCCACTGCAGGCTACAAACCATAGTACAGTGGAGACAACCAGGAAACTCACGTTGCACATGCACTCCTGATCTGTACTGTACCTGCACTGTGGATTCATGCTTAAACAGCCTCATGCTACAAAGGCATGAAAAGCTTTACATTTTTATCAAACAGGAAAATAATCTTTAATTTTGAGAGATTCTACATGGCACGTATGGCAGTGAGAGAGCTGTCCAGCCACTCTGTCCTCAAGAAAAAGGTTTCCATTAGCCACAGCTATGCCAATACAACCTTCACTGAGTATTGAACATGGCAAAAGTATACTGACAAATGGATTTAAGACAGAATACAACCCTTCGGATATTAAGAAACTCACAGATTACACAGTTTACATGGACTCGTGGTTCAATCAATGGTGCTACAGGAAGAAGAGGGGCTGGCAGTTCAGCAATTAACTATTTGCCCAGACACCAGTGAAAAGCAAATTGTTGGCCTGAATCATGGTATGAAGGACTTGAAGAGCCAGATGTTTTGCTGAGACAGGGAGGAAAGCAAGGAGAGAGGAAGAAAGGCAGGAAGCAGGAAGGAAGGATGTAGAGATTGCACCACATTAGCTGAGTTTTTTCACTGGAAGTTCTTTCTTATGTGATCACTCTTATAGAAGAGCTAAGATACTTTGCAGGAGATGTACACAGGCTCTTACTGTTTTACTGGGAAGAAAAATCTCCGTTGAAATGAGCACTAGGGGAAAAAGTAAGACTATGTCTATGGCAATCAAAACACACGTTCCTCACACTAGTGAGATGCAAGTAAGCAGAGATGCTGGCAGGAAATACTGAAGAAACAGGAGGGATTTTACACATGTATTTTGAAACATAAAATAATTAAGAGTATTAGGATATGATTTCTAGTCAAGTCCATTAGAAGGTTATTATTATACGAGCCACTGGGCACATTTGGTAATACAGGGACAGGATATAAGGACATAAGGTATGCTCTGCTGGATCCACAGTCCCTCCAGCTGAGTACCACCTCTGACAGCAAGGTACATTCCTGCCTATCTTGTTTAGTACCTGCTTATGGACCCACTGTTCACATATTTGCCTACTCTTTTTTTGAGTCTGCTAGTAAAACCTGATTCCAGTACCTGCTCTGGCGTTAAATTCCTGGAGTTCATGATCCGCTGTCTATAAAGGACTGAACTGTGTGCACCAGGTTTCTTTTACAGTCCGTGGAGAAACATGGGAAATTCTAGACTGGAATTTCTCTTACCCTAATGCAGCTGGGTAAAATTGGTCAGAATTATCATCTTACAAGTCTGTCCACTGAGCACACGGGGGGTATAATCGAAGTAGTTCAGATGCAAGCGTGTACAATGCAAACATCTAAAGTAAAGTGAGATCAATAACATCATTTAAATCTTTAATTGGCCCTTTACAATTTACAAAATACCGTTTAGGACAGCTGAATTAAACACACTTGAGATATAAATATATATAAAGAGAAGGTTATTGCTACCCTGAGAGCACTGTCTCCATAATCCCTCCTATCAGGGATGACTGTGCTGTAGGAGAAAACTGGGAATGAATGTAGCATCCTTCCACAAGCCTGATCTACTGGAGGCTGGGAGTTAGTCCTGCTAATTGTGAATCTCCCCAGGTTCCTGCATGATGATGTCTAATCATCTGCTATGTTTTCACTGGAGACCAGACAAAGGACTTCACATGAAAGTATGAAACATTCTGAGCAAGGCACTAGAAATGCTTTGTTAAATGATAGAATATTCCAGAAGATGGTAATGAGCCATATTACTGCATAAGAATTCTGACTTTAGAGAATTTTCCCTGACATACAAAAAATACCTCACCAAAAGAAGTCATTAGCATCTTTATGAACCTGTGTCTACTATCTGCCAGGGATTAGGAAAACCTGATTACAAAATTAACAAGACCCTCAAGGATATCAGAGTCAATGCCCTGCTGCTATGGGCATAAATATGGCACAATTCTGTTCATAACCCAGTCCATGCTGACTCTAACATTGGCTAGGTGTTTTGTTCATACTGTTCTCTCTGTAAGACTACCACAGAATCCCACTTCATGAATGGTTTCAATTTTTAACCTGATTTTCAGGTTAAATTTATTCATGTTCAGTCTACACACTTTGGTTCTGGCATTAAAACTTTCCTTGGACTTGATTATTTTCATTCACTTGTTTCTACCATTGATCTATTTATACACAGCAAATAAATCCTCTCCCAGTGTTCTTGCTCGGGTAAATAAGCCATGTTCAAGCCAGGTAATTCCTCATCTCTGCTGGAAACATCACCTGCTACAGACTAGAAACAAATGTGCCTTTGTCACAGCTGGATTATATTGGCATCTGATGGTCATGCTGGGATCAGCAAGTTCTCATCTTATGGAAAAAAATGTTTGAGTCTCTGTTCATCTGTTTATTATCCTGATTACCCCTCGCACTGGCACTGTTTCCTCAAGTTTAGCTCATCCTCTAATTAGTGCAATCGTAGCCTATGCCAAAGCATGTGAGTTAAAGTACATTAAAAAGTTCAGCTAGGAACTGCCCTTGAGCCCAATGCTTCTACTTTTAGTGCAACTGATTTGCTTTAGCAATTTCCTAGCTACCGTTGAAATTTCCCTTCCTCCTCAGCTGGAACAGTAATTTCACCATTTCAGGTGTCCTACTGAAAATACAGTCTGAGTAGGTTTATCAGATTTTCTAGATACTCAGTCACCCCAGAAGGCTATCAGATGGGTCTGGCTTGACTTTGATACCATAAATTCACAGTGCCTTATGTCCCTTGCACCTGTAGCTATTTACATTCACCTAGCCCTCATCCTCATTAACCCTTCCTGTCTTGGAATCTCAGTGCTCAACGTGATCACACTTTGTGACAGATCAGACAAAAAGCATTATTGGTTTGGGAAGTACTTTTCTTTAAACCTATCTTCCTCCTCACTACCTGATGGCTGTATGTCTTTCCTTAGGCTACTTTTCCTTAGGTCACTGAAGGATATCTTGTGATTTTTCTTAAATAATGAGGCTTTTTATTTTTAAGACTTAATTCACATTTTAAATATCCTGCTAATCATAGTCAGTAAATACCTGTTGTATTACTTGAATTGAGTTTCAGTGGCTTCCTTGAAGAAGATAATGGGGCCCTAAAGGAAAGGGACATCTTTTCTTTTCAGACAGAAGGAAACTGTGACAACTAATAGATGGTTTACACCTGCATATTGGTTCTAACTAGGGGGAAAACTTTTAACCATTTTGATGTTTTAAACTACATTTTCCAAGGACTTCTTTACATCTTTGGGAATGGCATGAAATGCTTTCAGCATACTTCAACAGTCGTGGTGGGTCAGCAGCAGCTGACTGGCAAAAAGGAGTGCAGAGCCACAGGATGGGGCTGCTCAGTGCACATGAGATCTTACACGGGACACTGTGGCTATTTGGTTGCTTGCTCCAGCTTTACAGACAGGACCAAGCGGGTGCTGCTGACCTCCTCTGCAGGGGAAAACATGCATAAGCTGCTGCCCTGTGTCAGAAGATTCAAGTTCACTGCTAAGGAAAACCAGAGGAGAGCATGAGGTACAGGGTTTCACCACAGATAAGCAGAAGATATCACATGCCTGAAACAGGTGAGAGTCAGGCAAAACCTGCATATGATATAGAGCAGGTCAGAGCCCACCCCCTGAGACATCACTGGAACATGAAGTACCTCCAGCTAATTTTTTAACTAGCCTTTCAGTACTCTACTCCCCTGTCATCCACCTCACCTTCCCCCACTCTGATTACACTCCCTTGCTCTCTTCTCTCCATTACCTGTAAAAGGAGCCTAGGATGGCGAGCTCAAATGCAGATGTCTCTGCTGAATGTATGTAAGACTAGCTGTGTGAATGCTCTCCTGTGTTTACTTCCACAGGCTGCAAGGGAGATGGCTCCACTGCAGCAAAAGCTTCTACCTAGCAATGCACATGCACTGCATTCCTTCATCTTCACCCAGCCATCACCAGCTCTGACAGATCACTCTTCTAAGACTCTTGAGCTCCTGATCCACCACTTCAAATTATGCGGGTCTACACCACAAGCTTGCAGGCAGCCAAGGACAGCTTAGTCTGTGTCTTCACTCACTAGTTGTGGTGCAGAGCCAACATACACACAGCTACACCCCTGGTCAGCCCAGTGGGCAGCTGGCTCAGAGAACAAGTCCTAGCTGCTCTTCCCTCTGGGATCACTGGGAATGCTGCCAAACAGCTTTAATATCTTTACACTAAACCCCATTTTGTAATGGTTCTTGAAAAGCCAAATATTGAAAGGGCAAGCAGATGCCAAACCGTGTCTCAGAACTGATACAAACACTGCCTGGAAGCCAGTACAATGATGCTGCTGGACTGTGGGGCAGGAGCAATTTTCCATGCTCCAGCCTCACTCACACTAGCAGAATGCCCTGCTGTCGACAGCTGTAACTTAGGCTGGCCATGAACCCGACATAGCTTAACATTGTTTTTTCAGCTGTTGTATAAATTTAACTTGCTATTGATAAACTTTGAAGGTTGAAGACTGTCCCTGTTGAACCCAGTACCAATACCAATTAATTACTTTCATGATACACACAAAGGTGAATGGGGGAACTCTGCAGGCTCTGATCCCCACTCAGCTCTCCTATTAGCACCACGAAGTGGATCTGGAACAGACTGACACCAAAACAGATGGTTTCTGTATTGGCCAAGTCAACCCTTGATTAAGCATACAGGTTTTCCTTGCATGCTCTCCTGTGTCCTCAATCTGAAGGAGACAAGCTGTTAAAAAAATCACTTGCATATCTCACAGACTACTCTTCAGTTAATCCATACATGTCACAGCCAGCAAAACAAAGATAATATTTTCAGCTAGAAAAGGTATTTATCTGTATCCAAACTGCTGTGTTACGCTACAGTTCCAGTAATCTACACTGGTGCTCACCATTTACATCAGCAGTGTCATTGCACCAGTGCAGAACTGCAGTGGCTCCACTGTACTCACTCCAGAACGACACCTACTGCCTGTCTCCTGGACATACTCTAGCCTTTAAAGATTTTGAGACAGAAGACTAAGGCCCTGAGCTGGTGCCTCCCAAACCTATGAGCAGTTATTGCACAGAGCAGGAGTGAATTACTCAGTGGTGGGGTTGCTAATTAATCTTACCAGAAACACAATGTGAGGACTGAGAAAGTCATATTTTCTTACGTTTGTAGAAGAATAATAGTAGAATATAAGAATCACTGCAATGGATCAGGCTCTCCAACCCATCACATTGTCATTGAAGCAGTTCCAGAATAAGGTGCTTCAGAGAAAAGTCTTCAAATCCTTGCACCAGCCACTCAAAAATCTGCAAGTGCTTTATTACACAACCAGTGATATTAAAAAAAAAAAGCCAAAAAAAAAGCCTGAGTCTGCCTGGTAGATTTTTGGGCAGCTGTCATTTCTACCGTACATCCAACGTCAGCGTTTTTGTGACAAGAAGCCTTGCTCTCTGACAGTTAGCTGTTCATTTTCATAAATTACTCTATGGATTTGATATACTAATGAACTCCCTCGTGCCTCTGTACCTCCCAGTTTATTTTTTCCCCTAAATGCTTAATTAGCTCATCAGGCATTTGTGCGTGGTCTTGGGTCTGTGTAGTGCCCCAGACCCTCCAAGTCCTTTCTCACATTGGAAATATGCTGCTCCAGCCTATGTCTGAATTTCAGCCTTCCATTCTCACTTAATTTCTAAAAAATATTCCCCAGAATCATAATATAACCTGTCGCAGGAAAGGAGTTACACAAATCATCAAGTTTAGTTGCTTGCAATAGTGCAGCAAGCTTGCAGCCCCAAACACTATGTAGTAATATCCACTGTGTGCCTCCTCTTTCCAATGTTTGTGGCATTATGAGCCACAAAACAAAACCTGAGACCTTTAACACAAGAAAAAAAACAAATGTTAAATGCTCCAAACATCACAATGAGACACGGGAATAAAATGGGAAAGAACAAAGATACCATCACAAACCTAAATCCTTGCAAAAGCAGGCAAATTATTTAGGTGAAATGCCTTAAATGATCCTGGGAACCTGGCCACCTTCCATGGCACAGAGAGGGAAAAAAAGAAGCCCAATAAAACCCATCACTATTCCGTGACTATATAAATTCCTTCCTGACCACCAGTCCAGATCCCCCCAAACCAGATCACACAGGCCAGTATCAGTATCTTATCCATACCTACTCTCACCCCCTCGGGTTTCTACAAACCCATTCTGAATTACCAGTTACAGAGGAAACATTACCCAAGTTGGACTCAGATGGAGAGGAAAGTGGGATCTGACCGGTGTCTTTTGGGGTTCCACCTTTCATGGCTCAGTATTACAATGCTCTTTCTTTAGCCATTTCACCACCAAACAATTTTGAAGGGGGTCTCTATTTCATTACCCCAAAGTGGGCTATGGAAAAAAGGCTTTTTCTGAGCTGCCCCATGCTACAGCTTGCAGGTTCTAACACCCAGACTCAGAATGACTGTGCCTATTTGATGCTGCTCACATTAGAACATCTCTCCCTTTTAAGCAACTGCCTCCTTCAAGTACCACTTTTTGTTTTACCAGAAATAGGAAAGAGGAGTGGGATAAATGACTGAATAATTGCAGTTTCACACAGAAGTGGCACAAGCAGCCCAGCTACAAATACGAGACACAGAGTAACTGCTACGGTGCAACAATTCTGGCCTGACAGCTCTAAGACTGTTTTATTTCTTTCATCAAAGAATAAAAGGCTTCAATCTGCAGCTTCAAGAAGTCAGTCATATTGCAGCAGGTTATACAGCAATTTTACAAGGTTGAACTGACCCAATCTGAAACAGTGGGCACACGTCCAGTGAAGGAATACAGAAGGCAGTGTGTGAAATGACTGCCTGACTCACTATATCAAAATGGGTTTTTCCAATATCCCATCAAAATGGAAACCCAAGAATTTCCATACCAAAGTTAAAATAAAATGATTGATTTTTATTTCCCTCAGTTCTCAACTTTTTTTCTGGGAAACTGAAGTGTCTCAAATATTTTAATTTCAATGAATCAGCAAATTCCAGTTTCACAGGTTTTAAATCTTTCCAACTTGCTCTAATTACATTCTACTACTCTGTGAAAACAAGAGGTATTAAGAACATGAGAAAAAGCTAGCTTATCTGAATCAGAGGAAGTAATCATAGTGGGCTATGAGGAAGAAATAAATAAAGGTATTTTTAATACTACCAAGACCATATTTAAGATACAAAACTGCAGCTGTATCATATTCCTGCATCTCTGTCCCTTGGCCTGCGTGGAAAATCCCAATATTCCCTTCTCCTTAAACAACGGGCATGTTGACGGTTGGGAAGAGGAGTAAGACAATCAGCTTGAGTTCAAGAGCTCCTTCAGTGCATTTCCAAAGTCTTAAACTTCACACAGCAGCAGTGCTACTCGAATATGGGAATGCACATTTTCTTCAAGTTAAAAGGACTACATCTGTTCAACTTGCTAATTTACTCAACTGCTTAAAAGTGACAGGATTCTCAAAAAAGCTTACAGAAAATTCAATTCTCACTTATTTTCCTTAAGCTCCTTTGAGAAACCCAGACTTCATGTAGCATCATCCCTCCTTTATTTTGCAGGTTTCTCACTGTGTTCCTCACTTCCAATGCTGGTGGCAATGTGGGAAGAGTAAGTGGAAACCATAAGCCAAGACAGACTCTTTTAATTAGGCTCAATCACTCCAAAGCATGGTTTGTGATTTCATTAAATTCAGCTTCCTAAAAAAAATCATATGACATTTAAAAATAAAAATGAACCACAGATCGACTCTTCTTTGGAGGACTTCAGGCCATCCCTTTTCACATCAAGTTTAATTTCAATGCTAAACATACACACAAAAATGCAGTATTGTCTCAAACCCAGCTCCTGCTTTCCCACTCATGGCAAATCACCCCCACATCTCACCAGCTCCTCAGGCATTTTCCTAATACTCCTTCTTCTGATCACCCCATGTTTTGCTACTACTATTTCTGGCCTGGATTTTGCCTCCTGATGGATATGTAACTGGTACCCATAACAGACATCCTGTTCTTGTGGCCCTTCTCTGCAAACACCACTTGTACACAAGTTAACATTGTACTATGAGAGGAAAAGAAATGAAGAATTAATTGCATGTGTTACAAAAAGCATGCCACTGCTGTTCAGTCAGGAACCAGCTGAACTGTCATTTCAAACCTGAGGTCAGAGGTATTGATTTTGAAACAAAATGTTATTACTTACAAAATACAAAACAAAGAATAATCACTCCACCTCATAATGCAGTGTGTTACCAACCTACTTTCTCAAAAGAAAAGAAATGATGCATAATACTGTCATTTCCATAAATATTTGAGTTAAGGAACCATAATTAGAACAATTAATCAATAACCATGTTCAACAGTTTCAGGCCTGCAGCAAAAAATGAGATTATTTCTTAAAATAACAAAAGTTACACAAACAAATTGAGTAATCTTTGCCCTCAGCTCTGAAAAACAACTGAACCAACGGAGGCACTACATATTCAAAAGAGCAAGAAAAAAGCTGACTGAGAAAAGGCATTGGAAAATTGGAGTGAACTCTTGCTAGAACGTGTGACCAACAGCTCCAAGTCTGTCCCCACCTCACAAGTTGATGTGTATTCTAGAAGCAGGATTAAAACAAACCATAAAGCAAACAGCTTGCAAACCATAATTTAGTGATGCCAACATTTTCTAGCCTTTAGTGAGGGCATTAAAGTGACTAATCTACAAAAGGATTCCTGGGTTGACTTTTGGACTAACAAGGGATTTCCATAGTATAATCTCTCCTGGTCAGTTCAAACCCATTCAGCTGTCTTTAGAGGTGTGCTAAGCTGCCTAAAGCAGAAGTCAAAGCTCAGCTGTTAATGAGACCTGAAGTGCAAGTACTAAAATTATCAAGTGCAGATGGAAGTGACAGTCCATGAGAACTGTGAGTGGCTCCAGGCCAGCTCACCCTCTTGCTGAAGAGCACGCTGCAGGGTGTCCCGCAGCGCTCCCCGGCCTTTCAGCCTCCCAGGTGCTCCCGATCCTGAGATGTGAAAAAGCCCCTGTGCTTCCCATCACAAAGTGACAGAGCCCCAGCTGCCTGATGGCACTGCAGCCATCCTTGGTTCCTACACCAGCTGGTGTATACAACATCTGTAAAGGTTTCAATAACTGGAAGAACTTAGAATACAGGGGTTTATTTTCACTATCAAAACAGAGCTAAACGTTAAATTTTTGCAGAATAACACAGAATGCTATCTCCTCACAGATGAAACATACATAAAAATGAAGCAACACAAATGTGCTTCAATGCAGCCAAATCCAGAGATTCTGAAATTGCTGTGCCTTACTCCAGTGTGCATTTAAAAGGACACTCCCTGCCAAATCTCCAGGGAGACATACCAGAAAATTAACAGGCCAGGCTTCTTATGAGTGTTTTGTGCTTTGAGAGCAGAAGCTGCCACAGAAAGCCAGAAGTTACCATCACTGATACCCTAACCAGTTCACTGCGAATATAGGCTGTATTTCACTTTTTTCATTGAACTACGTTCTTGGAGTTTAAATCATGCCATATATCACTGTGTTATGAATTTGCAGGCAAAGAGGAAGAATTCATGTTTGTAAGTAGTGTCACCTCCACTGCCACCAAATGTATCAAGCCTCTTTTCTCAAACTGCTCTGTCTTAAAAGATTTTTGTTCCTTCCATCAACACTGAAAAGCCATTCCAAAAGCTCTTTCCTCCACGGCCTATCCCTGACTTTTTAATCTAATTGTATTGATACTGAACTTTTATTCTTTTTGTGTATGTGGTCCTTTACAGTTTCTTCCTGTCATTGATACTTCTGTCCAGGAGTATTTCTGAGAGAGCATTACTGTGAATCTAGTTCCCTCCCTTCCTTGGTATCATCCCATTTTATCCAAGGCTTCAGACCTCTGGTATGACAAATATCTCTTTCTTCTCTTGTGCTTAGTTAACTACTCTTCCTTCTTGACAACTCACCCCCTCCTTCTGCTGGCACATTTTCTCTCAAGTGAAATAATTCAGTTCTTCCTTCAGAAGCCAATCTCTTTTTTCATGTTTTATTCATAGACATATTCCACAGGACACCTCCCTCAGAGATCTGTCCAGTCTTTGTTTCAGCAATTTCTTAAACATCCTGAGATGTTGTCTACAACTTTATTCTTCTGCTCCACTGTTCTGATTTAATCCAAATGGTTTTAAACAGTTTTACCTGTGACACTCTTATATAGGCTTTGGCAGGCAAATATTCAAGCATGGGTAGCTTTTATTGAGGACTTAAAACGGGTAACACACATCCTATAATTTCTACACCCTGTCATCATTGTATATGGAAGTCACCTCCTCTACTTCTTCAGCAGCACTTCATTATTTCCTCCTCTTTATTTTTTACCATTATGGAAAGGAAGAAGAAAGTGTCCTGTGTGTGTTTCTTAACTACAAGTCTGTGCAAGCAGGCTCCTTTGACTGCTGGCTTCTTGGCTTTTTAAGAATTTTGCCAACATCAGCCTTGCACCTTCAGATTCAGTTCAGCAGTTTAACTGTTCACCAGCAACAACCAAACACACAAAATCACACAGTTGCAAGGATTAGCAAACAGCCCTCAAACTCTGCCAGTTACTAACAGAAAACCACAAGACTCTACCAACTAGAGCTAAGCAAACTAAAGAACATCTACATGCACGGGTCTGTTCAGTTTAAGAAGGGTTTGTGTCAGCCACCAAATAGAATGAAAATTAAATGTCTCCAGATGGCCACAACCTGCACCGTTCTCCATGCACTGTCCTAACGGTCACTGCTTGCCAACGGTATTACCAGTTGTAGAGTTGAAGAAATACCAGGGTGGGGAGTGGTGTTTTGTTCCCCAGAGCAAACCCAGGAGGAGTCGCTTTTACTCAAAGAAGGAGTTCCTAAACATGAGGAATTAACCTAAGGTAATTGCCCCCAAAACTTCCAGAGTCCGATTCTGATAGGATTTCTACCAAAGCAAGAGAGATCAGAATTTGACTTTCCAGAAGGTGGGCATGTGATGAAGTAACTTCCTCTTATGTCACAGAGCATTTCTGCCTCACAGAAGATGGTACTTCCAAAAGAAAGGACTGTCTCTGCACTTTCAGCCTGCTGATGGTTGCAGAATAGAGGTTTCTACTTGACCTATCATGGGAAAAGCTCTAACAGCTCCTTGCTGTTGGTCAAAAGGGAAAGGAAGGCAATAAACTATGGTGAGTGAGTTAGGCTTTATTTTCTAGGTCCCGTGAATAACCTTAAGTATGGGTAGGAATTATGCCCATCAGCTACCTTAAGTAATGGAAGCCTTCCACAGAAACAAGGCAAAATGGAAACTGGAAAATTTTGTCATACAAAGGAATGCCTGGTAACATGAGTCCTTCCAGAAACTTCACTATGGATTCCCCAGAACTACCACAAAAACAGGAGCTGTTCTGCTTGAGGAAAGAGGTTCAAAGGGAGAACCAAAAAACTGTCTCATACTTTAGGAGTTTTTATTAATGCAAAATGGTAGAGTATCAAGGAGCAGACAGCTTCACACTGTCTGAATTTTATGTTGCCTGTCTAAAAGCCCTCACCTGTATCAAACTGCTGTTAATCAGTAGTCATCATCTTTCTGGCACTGAGCTGAGCTGTGCCCAACAGGTTAAACAAAAACTTGGATCCTCAATGAAAAGCATGCCATTTAGAAAGCAAGCATACTAGCTTAGCTTGGATAGGAACCAGAGATATCACCTAGGTGCCTCCAGCAACAATTACAAATCAGGCACGTGGCACTTAAAATGAGATATAAAAACACAGATTTGGGGCCACCCATAGAATTAAACACAGAGATTCACAGCTATAAAACCCACAGCTGCTAAGCACTAAAATCCTCATGATGAACAAGGACCCTCAAGAAATCCTCCTAATGAGCAGCAGAAGAGTTGAGGTGGGACAATATACCTGCGAGCTCAACCTGGTGCCCTTCCACACAGAGAACACAAATTCTGCTTCCATCCCACCTCAGCCACCACTGTAACCTTTCCAGGTCCTGGATGTTGAGTTTTAGTAAGATTTCCTATAATCACTAAAGTTTTTCAAGTTACAGAACCCCTCCAATTCAGGGAGGTCCGCTCTGTTCCACGATAGCACCTTATTCTCCATGTAGTCCTGATATTTCCTTTATTAAAGATTAAAGTAGTCTGTAAAGATAACACACTGGGGTTTTTTGTAGTGGCAGAATATTTGAAAACAACGTTAATTTTGTGAATGTGTATGCAAACAGGTAGAAATGGCACTAATTTTTAAGGGTTTTTTTTAGTTTTTATGATTGAAGCTTGAGAAAAGTACACTATATAGGCTGTGCTATAATTTGTGAACATAGTACAACCATCCGTAGCCACTGGCACACAAAAACTGCAGCATCAGATCTGAATTTGTGCTATGGTTTGATGGCACTTCTTTGTCACCTCCAGTATTTGAAAGATACCTGATTCAAATGACCACTGCTTAGAATAATTACTACTGCACTGAATCCCTTGCAAATATATACTACACAACTAAAAACCAGAAAGAGAACCAATTTCTCCTTCGTTCTTCTTTGCATTAAGTCATAAGAAAACAAGAATAGAGAAGAAAAGTAAAAACACTATTACTTAGAACAACTGCTCTTTTCTAAAAATTCTTTATGTCTTCACAACTATGATGAGCTGTGTTACTTTCATGAAAATCCAAAGTCACTCCACTTGCACTGTGGAAGTTTGAAGGCTGTCTGAATTTTGAAAGAAACAAGAGGCACTGAGAAAAGACCATTCTCCTACACTGCACTTACTGATACTGTATTAGGTTTAGCACTGAAGGTCAGCAGAGGAGTACTTACCTTTGTTTTGGAAAGAGTTTTGGAATAGAAATCAGCCTGTTGCTATGTGGCTGGTTTCCAGGCAGCAATTCCACTCATTTCTTTGAGGAAACAGCATGTTCTCCAGTTTCTGCAAATTCTGTTTATATTGAGTAAATCCATGTCCAACTCAGACAATATACTGTGAAGTAGTAAAGAAAAAATGCATTTGCAAAAACCAGAGCATAATGCAATGACCTCTCTCAACTCCTGTCTGGAGAAAGAGATGAATCATACACAGGACAGATTGCTGGTATAACATCTTCTGGCTGGTTAGTAGAGGGAATGCCAACTTTTATGAACTATACTTGATCATAGAATCATCTGGGTTGGACAAGACCCATGGGATCATCGTGTCCAACCTTCCACCCTACTCTACAAGTTCACCCCTAGACCATATCCCCCAACACTACACCCAAGCAATTCTTAAACACACCCAGGGATGGCGACTCAACCCCCTCCCTGTGCAGCCTGTTCCCATAGCCCACCACTCTTTCCCTGAAGAATTTTGTCCTAGTGTCCAGTCTAAACCGACCTTGTTTCAGCTTGAGGCCATTCCCTCTGGTTCTGTCACTAACTACCCGAGAGGAGAGACCAGCACCAACCTCTCTACCATGTCCTGTCTGGGAGTTGCAGAGAGTGATGATCCATTCCATTTATTATGTGAATAAATATGTACAGCTTCCCCCATTTCTTACCATGTCTGAAGGACTTAGACATATCAAAAGCAACAAGTGTCAGTGGAAATATTATAATAGGGTGAAGTGCTCACCAAATACTGATCAACATTGCTCAAAAACAAACCAAGGATACATCCATAAAATGTTTTTTCTTACAATTTTTTTTTACACTAATTTTATTTGCTCTTTTTCAGAAAAAATGTCTCTGTCCCTTTAGCATCTGTTATGACTCAATTGTGGAAGTTCAGAAAAATGAAAGGTAATTAAAAATTTCAGTACAACAGGATGAAATCCATTGAAGCTAAATTTAAACATCATTATCCAGATCAAACTTCACTGCCCTGTTTTCGCCAGCCCTGAACTGAACAACCTGAATTGAATCAAACTCTTATTTGATTATTTATTTGGATAATAAATAACTTGCTCAGAAACACAGAGACCAAAATCCACATTCATATCTGTTGAATTTTAAAGAACTTAAAGGAGATTATTCCATCTTTCAATGTAATTAGCATCCAGTTAAATAAATTAGGAGACATCAACTTTCAATAGCTATTAAGTTTTCCACTGATGGGGATCTTTAGTTTGAATAAATTCAGAAAGAAGATGCTTAAAATGTCACACTGTAAATAAGGAAAAAAGTCAGAAAACATGCTTTTTAAGAATTAGTCTAAGAACCAAACATTTAAGACAACATATTTCATCTTTTAAAAAACAAACACGTTTTGCAAGCTCATTTTCCCTGGGGGCAGGGGAAATAAAAAAAAAAAGTAAAACAGAGAGAGATACAAGAATACCACAGACAAGGAAAAATTATTAGAAAGAACCCTGGGACCAGACCTCTTGGGTAATATCAGTCATAAGCAGCAAAAGAAGTACACTATGAAAGGGTTTGGGGTTTTTTGAGGGATGATACAACCACATCTTTTCTGGTGGAGCTATGAGGGCTGTATCTCCCAGCAGTACTGTCCGGTGCTGCTCACCCCCTCCTGGTTATGGGAGTAAGCAGAACTACTGTGCAGCCTCCTGATCCAAACCAAAGCTGCGTGTGCTCCTGAGAACACAACTGACCAAACTCACCTACAAAAACCTGTGCAACATGTTAAAGAACATTATTCAAGTTGCAAAGTCAATCACTCAAGGATTATGTAAGAGCATAAGATTTAATTTGCAAGTAGAAATGTGATTTGCTCTTACCACATGTGGTACAACACAATCTTTCATTACACAATGACATACACCTTCCGGGGATATCAGGCCGTGTAGTCAAAGAAGCCATACCCTCTAGCTTCCTACCTCCCTGCTTCCATGAGTTGAAAGGACTAATATCAATAAGCTACAGAGGTGTAAGAAGGAAAAGGAGGGTCTAGGTGTTAAAGGTATTCACTTCTCTGTCTGGAGGAGTTAGGCTCTGTCTCTGCTTCTGCCGAAGGCTCCTACCTGGAGGAGTCAGGGATGGGAGCTCTTGTGCATAAACTGTACAACCCTTATTATCTCTGCAGGTCATGTGAGATTTTCAGATCTGACTTGTAGAAAGGCTGGAAGTATAGTGTAACTGACCAATATTCTATAAAATCACATGCCAAGAAAAGGGCACTAACAATCAGTGAACACTGGGTTTTAACTGTATCTATGTTTCTGTTCTTCATACACGAGATGTGTAAAAAATTGTACCTTGCTAACTTACACTGTTGTGTAAAAAGAATTGTCCACTCACTGTGGAAACCCCAACTAGCAGTCACTGGGAGAAAACTAATCCTGAGGTTCTGTCACTAAGACAAGTATTGTTAGATTTTCAATTTTAATTATAGATTTTATATTGTGTAGGCAAGTCTGTGCCTCAATTTCTTATTTATTAAATAGAAAAGCACCTTTGTTTCCCATAGGGCTTTTATGAGAATGAGAATAAATCCGAGATTAGGAGAGACCCAGACAGTTACTACAACGGTGTGGCATGTACCCAAGCATGAAACACAGTCAAGTACACCCCATGGTACTAAATAAAGACTTGAAAGATTTCAGGACCAGGATTTGAATCTGCAATTTCACCCACGTTTTCCCCACCTGTATTTTCTCTTGACTTATTTGTAGCACTAAACAATGAAAAAGTTAGTCAGGAGAAGTGGCAAAAAGTTGCATAACGCGT
Organism: Chloroceryle aenea; assembly: GCA_013399075.1. Classification (NCBI taxonomy): domain Eukaryota; kingdom Metazoa; phylum Chordata; class Aves; order Coraciiformes; family Cerylidae; genus Chloroceryle; species Chloroceryle aenea. The sequence continues at coordinate 8,019 of VWZY01013551.1, read as the reverse complement.
GCTTTGGATGTTTTCTTGGTGCTCATGGCTAATTTACAATACTCATTAGGATGTAACTCCTGTCAGCAAGCATCCACTGAGCAGATGGACATTAGCAAAGCTCCTGGATGTGTTTTAAGGTACCATTATTACCGTACAACAGATCATGCCTTAATGGCCACGCCATTCCAGTTAGTCTGAATCCCTACTCCTGTCACCGGAAGGACTTTTACATGCTTGTGCTTAATTGTCCCTGAGAATCCACGTTTGCTTGCAGCAAACACTGCAATTATACCATACAGAGATCCACAGCATAAAAATTATGGATAGTAAACTACTTATGTCACTTACTAGACTAGCTGGGGAACAGAGGATTTTTATTCTCAAAAAGAATTCATGCTCAGAAAATCCATACTCTGTCAAGAAAACCTCTCAGTGTGACATTTCGGTCACGCCTACCGTCTCCGTTACCTCCCTGAGATATTTTTATGAAATGCACGAATTCTCTTTACAGTATCTTAAGCATTTCCACAGTAACCTGAGGCAGCTGGTTTTGGACTGGCACAGCCAAGTGCATCCCCTCACCCACTCAGAATGGCACTGGCAAGCACTGGGGGCGGGTCTGAACTGTTTTGCAGAACACAAAGTGCGTTTGAACTCAGCATTTTTCCACTAACTCAAAAAAACTGTAGGTACAAAGTCCCTGCCTCTCACCTCTAAGCTTTGACACCTTCTGCCCATCAATCAGTCTGCACTCTGCTGGGCACGTTGACTTGGCTTCCACTCCGGCAGCTGACAAGAGAAGAGGTCTGCCAATGGGTCGGGCTGAAGGCAGCCTCCCCTTGACATGACCCAGTGGCCAAGGAGCCACTGGGGGCCAAGAAGGCGCCAGGGACCCTTCCCGCTGCCCACCATTTACCTGGAGCAGGTGGTGGGCCGCCCGGTAGCCAAGGCCCGGGCCTCCTTGCACGCCGGGCGGCAGCC
>VWZY01013548.1:29490-117580 GCA_013399075.1 Chloroceryle aenea | reverse complement strand
CAGGGTGATGGCGATGGCCATGGCCATGGTCTTTTTGCCTAAAGGCTCGTCAGTAGTGCCTGGTGTACGGGGTGGGGGTGAAGAGCACCCGCGGACAAGGGGCCGGGGCCTCCCCAGGGCGGAGAAGGTCCCTGAGGTAGGGCCCTAGTGGGCCGGGGCTTCAACAGCTTGTCTGGGTCTGTGCCAGCTCATCTTGGCTTCTCAGCAAGTTGGGGAACATGAGCAGGGACATAGCAGCTGGGGCCCCGATGTCGATGCCCCAAAAGAGGGCACAGAGCCCCAACGCTGGGGCAGCCCTTGAAGCAAAGCAGGGATGGTGTTAGAACACCCGGGCACATGGGCTCACCAGCAGCTGGGCCTGCCACCCGGCTTGGACTCTGGGGAGCCTTTGCGTGGGCCTGGAGTGAAGCATGCTCCTGTCCATTGCTGGATCCAGCACTGAGCACGCTGCAGGTTGTTGAGTTGAGTGCCCAGGATGAGTGGTTTGGTTTCTGGGGTGCGTAAGGTGTTAAGTAACAATCTTTCCAAAACTGCCATTGATTTCAAAGCAGTTTAATGACACAATAAAAACACAGGAATTGAAAATACCGGTGCCTTGACTGGGTTAGTTAAACATGATTCAGAAGTATCCCTGGAGTAATCTAAGGATTTCATCCAGGAGCTGAAGCCCCTGGTTGTACAGCAGTCAGAACAGTTTCTCTGATGTTCCAGCAATGTTTGAAATCTCTGATCAAGGTTTATTATTATTACTATTGGCATCCCACTGTGCTGGTTACTGTACAAACAGTCCTTAAGAAGACAGTCCCAGCCTCCCTTCTCACCGACAGCGATAGCAGCTATCGAGCCCACCCTTTCACAGCACTGCTTTCAAAATAAACAGCAATCAGATTCTCTGGACAGATTGTATGCAACTGGGGGGACACATTGTTTGTATTTTTGATTGCAAACTTTCAGTATAAGTTGCTCTAAAGGTCTGTTAGTGCCACAGATTTTACAAGTTTTATAATAATTAATGTTTCTGTCTTTAAAAAATGAAGATTAATGTCATTCTGATGATTCTGAAGAACTCTAGCACAGCCTGGATTATCAGAAAAAATGGACTGTGTAGGTATTTAAAAGACCAACCTTATATTCTACTGAGATATTTTTAAATTGCAATGACTTCATTAAAACTTTAAAGTTCTCTGTAGTTCATACAGAGAAATGCAGAGAAAAGAATCCATCTCCCATGTGTCCTTGGGCAAACAGAAAAGCCCAGTGTAAGTTAAGAGGTGAGATTTAAGATGTATTTCTACTTTGAAAAATCACATAAGTGTTTCATTAATTATATTTAAAAATACCAAGTTTATCTACAAATGGATTTTAATATTTTATTTTTTTTTACTGCAATCTCTACCAATTTAGCCTGTAACTTGATCAACACACTGGTTTAGCTTAATCTTACTGGTCACCCAAAATCATTGCTACGTAGGCCAAACTATCCTTTTAATTGCATCCATGCCACCCTGTGTCTTCAGAATAGCCTGACGGGAAGGCAGAACTGGAATTGCAAATTTTTTCATGCTGGTAATGATGAATGATCATCTTGAACCTCATCAATCCAGTTTAATGGGCTGGCATGTAGGAAACTACTCATTATTCTCCACAAATCTTGTCTATTTAACATGCAGTTCCCATGAGACAAAAAACAGTGATGCCCTGCAACAATCTTCTCACACAATGTTTTTTACTACTGAGAAAAATACTTTAAAGGTGTTGACAGGTTCTTTACACAAGAGACATTGAAAAAAATTTTTGATTTGTGGGTAGATGGAGGTGTCCTTCCAGGTGATGTAGAATTCACCTCGGCATCCACGTTCAATGGAAGTGTCCAGAGGCACTGAAATATCTTTAATTTTGCTATTTTTCAGTAAAATGCAACAGCAGGAAGGACTGCTCTGAAGTCCAGGACAGATAAAGAAGGTTTATCACAATGGGCACCCAGTAAAAGTGTTAATAGGAGCAATCCAGAGGCTGAAAAAAATCACACAGCCTTCTCTAGATGCTGGGTGCTCCCAGTTTCTCCCAGTTCTTGCATGCTGCACTCCAAAACCAGGCTTCCTGGCACACTGCCAGTGGCAGACCAAGTGTCAGATCTTCAACTTTCCTTTATTTGAAGAGTGATGGACACAGGAGCTCTGGGAGGAGACCACTACAACACCAACAGAGAGAGGCAAGACTCACCCTTGCAGGTACCAATCCAACATGATTTTTCCAAGATGAAATCTCCTGCCATCCATACACATGCACCTTTTGCTGCTGGAAGTTTTCCCTCTTTCAGCTTAGTCTTAAACCACTTAAACTTGTGTTTAGCTGCTAGAAAACTCTACTGGAGTAAATGGACTTTTGTATCCATGACAACCTGTGGATCCACTTTTGATGTGCCTCAGGGAAAATGTTTGTGTTTTTTCTTGAAGTTTCCTGGGTTTATTGCAATAGCAATGGTGCCTTCTGTATGCTCCTTCTGAGCCTGACAGCCTTCAAGGTTAAGACACTGATAGGCCTGAGTCTTCCATCCTGTGCAAGAAGTCATTAAATTCTTTAGCACTTCGCTTGCAATCCCAATGGCCAACTGTCAGTGTCTGATTCCTTAAATTATTTCCAACCACATGATAAAATATTTTGAAGAAGATGCATGTGGGATGACATCATGCATAGCAGAGTGCACTGAGTGGTGTCAGCACTAGTGGTCAGATGGTCTTCTGGCTTCCACTTCAGCCAAAGGTACCATAATCCTATTGCCCTGATCAGGGTGGTCTCTGGTGGGAGTGGGATTGGGTCCCTGATTTCTCACCTAGGCTGCTGAGGAAGACACTTCTGTTTCACATTTGCCTGCTTTGGTGGTTCTGTAGCTCCCACAAATTGACTGCAGGCTGTCTGAAGGGCTCTGGCTGAGAAATTGAGAGATGGCAAAGCATAGGTTTCTAACTCTCCCCCTCTAACCACTTCGCTTTACAGTGTTTAAAGATAGCTAGAAATGTATCAGGGGTTTTCATATACTGCTCTCCCCAGTTTTTCAGGAGGTGTTATCTCTCCCTGAAGACACACATGCTACGAGAGAAGGATTGAGTTTGAGCAGGTCTGCTAAACCTACATGTAATATGGTGGGGATTAAAACTTAATAGGATAAGAAAAGTAAGAACTTGTGGGGAAGTCCTGTATTTCTCACTTCTCAGTAGCTTACTCTTTATAGTTAGTCTTTGAGAAAGGGTCTTGGGCTGTCTTTGCTCAGTACTTTACATTGTCAAACCTTAGCCCACATCCAAGGACATTCCTATCTCCTGCCTAAGCTTCCTCACTTCCTATTGATTTCAGAGTTTGTAGACCTAATCCATGGTGTGAGCCTGGTCCTTTCACATCACAAATAGATTGGGATGGAACAATATTTAATCAGGTTACAAAATTATTATTTTCTAATTTCCTTTTATACAAATGTAGCCCAGAATCTGAATTTCCATCCCAATGCCCTCATAAAAGGAGTCTGTAGAGTCAGAGTCTATTTGTTCATCCAGCATGAGGTCAGTAGGCTCTGTTTCCCTCTGCCCTTATTGCACTGCCTTGGGTAAACAGGAAAGCTTGGGGAAAAGGCTTCATCAAGACCAAAACCAGCAATGACTTAGAGCCAGCATATGGTCTCCTCCCAAACCTCTGAGAACAGGCAGGGAGGGCCTGTTCCATCACCAGGAGAGACCACAGATCAGGCTGTTTCTCAGCAGATAATGTTGTGATATTGCTGCCTGGCAGGGGAGAAATCTGTACAACCACAACTAGTCCTGTTACATGGCTCTCCATGCTCTGCAAGAAAGGCTTTCACAAGGCACAAGGAAGAGAAGATATGTGGGGCTTGATTTGCCACTGTACTGCCCTGCTTCATGCAAGGAGTTGTGGAGTTCTTTCTCTTCCTCCTTCCAATTCTCCTGTTGGAAGTAAGATTCAAAATATATGTGGGGTATTTTTCTTTTAAACTCATCAGGTATTTACAGCACATGGGACAATGGCAACAATAACACTTGTCTGGATACTTCCCTTTTGCTTTCTGGTTTTCAACTTCTTCAGTGTTTGAGTCTTCTGTTTCTTGGACTGATACTTTACATTACCCAAATACAATAATAACTCAAACTTCAAGAAAAAAAAAAGGCAAGTTGCTGTTTTCAAGTGAGAGAAATGGAACAAATATGTTTTTCACATAATATAAAAGGGAGAAGTGATTTTTTACACTTCTAACACTGAAACAGGTGGGGACTGGAATTTAAAATGTAGCAGAGAAATTTGGGTGTTTCAGTAATGAAGACTTTTGATTTGCTTGGCTTAAGAGCCTTTGAAAAACACATTTTGTGCACGCACGGTACATTTTTAGCAAAAGCTGTATTATGAGCAAGTCTCACCTAAGCTCCAGAGGGAAAAATAAGGTGTGCTGCTCATGCATGCATGGAAGATTAGCTGTTTCATCCATAATTTATGGAGGGTCCTTAGAGTATGCTGCAACAGCCTGAAAAAGCCCCGTCTTGCTCTCTGGTGCATGCACAGAGCAGAGGCTATATCTAGAATGCCAGAAACACAGATCTGTGCTGTCTCTTAAAAACCAGAGTGCCCTAATGCTGCACTTATTTTTGCATTGAAAGCACAGTTTTGAAATGAACGTTTTGAAGGGCTGACCCCATGCACATGCTTTGCAGATCTAGATCACAGATCTGATCCAGTAAGGCAGAGCTCATGGGAGTGCTGTTGAAGGCTGCAGTCACTAAGTCAATGCTCTACAACAGCTTCTGTCAGCTGCTGATCAACATGGGAGTGGAACCTAGAAAATCCCTGAGATTAGGAGTGTGATAGCATCTGGAGGCTTTTCGTTTAGAGCCTTGATTCTCTTAAAATGCACTGCAGGGTCATTGTTTGCAGGGCATGATGCCCAAAGCTAGTGATAGGAACTTTGCTCCTCAGGACCTACAACTCACAATCAGGTCTGGTATTTCTACCATCTACAGCCCTGTCTGCTGGAAATGATAATTTCAGGTCTTATCCAATTTGATCATTAGCTCAGTAAAATATACAAGGTTTTCCAGAGAAAGCCATGTCATGGCAACACATGGAGGAGGTGACTAGTGAACAGGATCCCATCCAGGCTGGCTCCTAGTTTGTTGGTTGGCAAAGCAGTTGCTTTGCCATGGTTGTCCGTGGTTTGTTACCCCTGGTCTGCAGATTTCCAAGTTCAGTTTCCTGAGACTTTCCTAGAAGGATGCTTCAGCTGCCAAGTCAGGTGCCTGAGTGGGTGGGTACAGCCATATTCTGGCTATTTGCTCTGCTGGCTACACCAGTGTCTGTTCTTCCCACTGCAGCTCAAACTGGAGGGTTCTTCAGTTGCAGAGTTTGTTTTTTTGTGTATCAGCTTGTAAATTTACCTTTCCAAAATGAAAGTGGAATGGTAATATCATTAAATACTACACATATTAATCAGTGATAATAAATATTTAATGATTAGTTGATAATTACATTATCACTATTATTAATAAACCATTAAACATTAGAATAATAATATAATTCTTTTCCTGTGCTGAAATGCATTTTGGTTTTAGCATCTTTTTCTAAAATGCCCTTTGAAGCCATCAAGGAAATATTGGATCCCATCTGGCAGTTGCCAAGATTCATTGATTAGTGTTGTCTAAATAGGCCCTGATCTGTCAACAATCTATGCTAAACCATCTCAGAAAAGATTACTTCCTCCTTTGTGCTAGTAACTTGTCAGCCAATTATAATCCTATTGAAATGAGTAGTCCTTGCAAAGCAGTACAGGTTATCAAAGTAAGTTTAGACTGTTTATGTTTTGGCCAAAAGCAGCCCCACGGATCCCATTTTTTAGGGGATGCAACTTCTCTTTGGATAAAAAAAAAATAGAGGCTGAAATAGCAAAATATCTTCTGCATAGGGAAATTTGAATTACTTAAGAATCTGAAATAGAATCACATCTTCCCACAAAAATGGAATAATGTTAGTCATAGAGTATGGCAGATGGCTGTTAGTCACCATCAAATTCAGAGAGCTTACCCACTCTGTTCAATCAATACAACCATGAGAGAGACAAGTTCCCAATTAGCTCCTGCAAAAGAAGTCTTTCAGAAGTCAAAATCTGATCCTAAAAGGGAGCAATACTGAAAATGTGTGAGGGCACAAGGAAGAAGAAAGCAAGAGAGGTTATTTTCATTAATAAAAATAATTGCTAATCTCAAAAATACTTTCTGTTTGACATCTGTTACCCTGTAGGAGATAATTTCTTTTTCCAAGTGAACTGGAAGTTCAACCATCATACAATAAGCGTGCTTTGCTCTTGAGGGTAATCAAACATCTGCAGCAGTGAATGAAATGTACAAACACTCCAAGCTCTCAGGATTTGGCCCATCAAATGGTCCTTTCAGGGCAAGCCAATAACTGTTGGCTCAGCACACTCAGAATTTCTATTCTGAGATGCACCACTGGAAGCTACCAGTTCCAGAAGCTGTAGTCTCTAAATAGCTTGTAATGTTGTTAGAAATAGGATATTTAAAAGACATCTGGAAAATACATTTGTGATCCTCTGTCAGAAATGGTTTATTTGCATGCCAGTTTTTCTCCAAATATGCAGCCAGGATTCAAAAGAGGAGCATTTCCAGAGAGCATTGTCAAGATAAAAATCAGTCTTGGTACTTTGAGATGGAGAAAACTGTTAAGAAATGCCTTTTTAGAATTTTCCTCTATGTGATGCTGAAAATAATCTTAGAAAAGTGAAAAAAATAATACAAATCAGCTTTTATGTCAGATTTAAGTTCTTCCTTTGTTTTTTTTTTGCTTTGCTTTTGTGGCAGCCCCCCAGCTATTGCATTGTCTTCCTGACAGTACCAACCAACTGCTTAAATCCAACATATGAATTAAAAAGCCACCATTTGTTGGTGTATCTGTTTGTCCAAATGGAGCTACTTGCTCCTCACTGGGACTTCAGGGCAGAGCAGTCCCATCTTCAGACCTTGGAACATTTCTTAGTGGCTTTGCTAGGGGATTACTCTTCTTAAATTGGCAGACTGCTTGTTGGGATCGCTTCAGTCTTTGTACTTATTCTGTCACTGGTCAGACACTCGAGTTGTAGTTTGGCTGGAGTAGCACCACTGTGTTTTGGTCAGAGCATTGACCATCTCCTAGAACTCTGCAAAGAGCAGGGCCAGCACATTGACCTGCATTTGAATAGCACCTTCCCTGACATCAGAGCACCAGCCCTCTCTGTTATCTGTTTCCTTAAAAAAAGGGACAAAGAAAATGCAGCTTTTTGTCTTGTTCTTTCTTGTTTTGTTTTGTATTTGGAGTTTGGTTTTTGTTTTGTTTTGAAATTCTGCTAGGTGCAGAGTGCTTTGCTGAGATTTTTGGGGTTTTTTTTGGCAAAGTTTTGTATGCTGAAAGCAGCAGAATGTTCATGGAAATTCAGCTACCACTGTAAATCTGACAATGCTGTGTCATGTCCTAGCCTGCTTAATTTCATGAAGTAAATGAGAAACCACAATGGGTAAAGCCACTGGGTCTTCACTAAATTCTGGAGTGACATTGATATTTGTCAGATACTTAACTATTATCCTGTACTTTTCCCCACTTGGGTCGTCTGCCTTTTCAAAGGTCTTTATGTGAAAAATGCACCCCTGAAGGAGATTACAAATAATGGAAATATGGCATTACTCTCCTGATTTACATTACATCTGCATCTTTCTTCATCTTCCCCACTTCATACAACTGTTGTATGTTCCTCTGGGAAGCCTGTTGTCACAGATGACTGTGCCTGACAGATGACTGACAGATGCCTTCATGGTCTGTAGGCTGAGGACACACACTGGTTCCCTTCATCTCCCTCACACACAGCCCTGAATCACTCTCCCTGATCTCTCTTGGTCCACTTGTCTCATCAGGACAGGCAGGGGATTTTGTCACTGATTTAGCTGAGTGTAGATTCATGGACTTCACCTTCCTTGTGAGATTCCTCTGGGTGACTTTTTGATTTTAGGAGTCTTTTCCCACAATGTGTCACTTTTGGTTTCTTTTCCCATATTCTCTTTCCCTCCATACTCAAAACATAGAAAAGAACTTACAAATTGGTATCTGTTTGGGGAGCAGTGAGGAATCAGTACATTATGTTTAACTGACTTACCTCACGTAAAAATATCTTGTGGGATTTAAATGTTTTAAATTTACAATCATTATTCTTAAAACAAATGTTGCATGGCTTGATTTTCACCCTGCTCATCCTTATTAGTGGACTGCTGCAATTACAGAGGGACCATTCTCTTCTGGCTACTATTCCTTACCCATTAAAGAGGGGAAATCACATTGCTCTGTAGACACAGCCTTCTTTCAAAAGCTGTAATGTGTGATAGCTTGGACTGAATAGACACTGGACCACCAAAAAATGTCATGGATATGCTGTTAACCTAGTGATGTTCCTGTAGCTTCTCTCCTTTCTCCATCCCTGAGTAAATTTGCACCTGCCATTCCTGGTGCTCTATATTCCTATGTTTTACTACATAACCCCTGCCATTGCTTTCCAGAGAGAAGGCAAAATCGAGTTCATGATTTCTTCCCATCCTCAGTTACTGCTATTAGGTGCCTTCTCTGACCACTGTCTCTTCCAGGAAAACTGCCCAACCACTTTTGCATCCTGGACACCTTCACCACCTACTAGCGAGGAACATGCTCTCAGAATTATACCTGCCTCCCAAAGACAATTAGTCTTATCAGTACTTAAAGATTGGCATGCAAATTCCATTTCTCTGGAGTTTTGAACCTCTTGGTAAAATAGACATTTGCTGCAGGCAGCTGCAGTACAAGTCAAACCAATTTATTTAGTGTAGATTAATAATTTGATACAATTATTTTCCAAGGACACTCATTAGGGTTATTTTTGAATATTCAGTCATTTCACAGCCTTAAATGTTCTGTATGATGAATGTAGCTGGATTTATACTTCTAAGTCAGCTTTGTTTCATTTCAACTCTTTTTTTCCAAGCAGAGACTCAGCAAAGATGAGTGGAAGTCAAATCATCAGCTGTGACTGAAACACTGTCCCCTTTCTCCTAGTTCAGTGAGCTCCAATCCCATAAATCTCCTTGATCTTGAAATACACAGAAGCACACTGAAAGCTAAAAGAAAAACCTGAGCATTTAGTCGTCTTGGAAATATATTTCCAAATATATATCCTGCAAGATTTATCTTGAAAAGCTTGTTGAACAGATCTACTGGGCACCTTTCATGTGGTGGTTTAAGTAGAGAGACATTGATTCTACTGAGAGAAAATAGTAAGTAAAAGCTACTGACAAAATAGATGATCATATATCTGCAATTCCCTGAATTTATACAATTGTGGAAAAATGTCCTTGTGTCTGGCTGCACCTTGATCACATGAACACCCTGTATTTATCATTTGCCATGTCAATGAATCGTTGATTGTTCCTGTGGATGTCTGTTTGCAGCAGGTACTAAGTGTGATCAATCAATAGGTGAAACCAGATAACCTGGGGCTGTAACTGTCTGATTCAATAATGTTTGACCCTATTAGCCTTATCTGACCAGAAGATGTATGGTTATCATGTTAAGGAAGCTCCTATTTCTCAGTGCTTGTGTTTGCAGTTTTTCCTCTTCTCCACCTTGTGCAATGCAGGTCTGGTGGGCTCACAGCCCAAATCCCATGAGACACTGACAAGATCACCTTATCTGTGCTGCTTTTTCCTTCACAAAGGCCCTGCCCCATTCTTTCAGAAAGGTTCTTCAGACCCAGCAGAGAGCCAGCTGCTGGCTGGACAAGTTGTTCCAGCAGTGACAGCCAGCTCTGAGTGACTGGATATGTGCCCATCATATTAATTGAGATATCAGTGCTGTCCCTGGGTCATGGGTATGTGTCGGGTTGCTTGATGATGACTTTCAGATGCCATGCTCAGAAGTCACATGAGCATCCCCCTCTTTCATGAGCATGGAGACCCCTTTACATGAAGGCTCTGCTGGGTAAAATTTGAGATGTCTCCAGCACTCAATGTTTTCTGCATTAACTGAATAGCAAAAGTTATTTGCTTGATCAATGCTGAATACAGAGTGCATCCATCCATCTTTTCTTTCTTTCTTTCTTTCTTTCTTTCTTTCTTTNTGCTTGATCAATGCTGAATACAGAGTGCATCCATCCATCTCTTCTTTCTTTCTTTCTTTCTTTCTTTCTTTCTTTCTTTCTTTCTTTCTTTCTTTCTTTCTTTCTTTCTTTCTTTCTTTCTTTCTTTCTCATATTTCTGTTTTCCTATTGATCTCTGCTACCACAAGGAAGTCTGTGAGATACGGGCATCATATTATGAAGCTGCAAGAAACAGTGACATTTTTTCATCCCTGAAGGCATTCTCAGCTATCTGCAATTGTCATTTTGGTAACTGATTCCCAAATCAGTTGATGTTTCAGTTCAGGATATTACATATATACCAAAGGTATCAGGCTATCCACGATGGGGTTTTGGGGATGACTCAATACCCAGGAATTCCTGTGAAAGAAGGAGTTGGAAAGGTGAGAGAAAAAATGATGTATCTATTGAGCACAACAACTGCACCAGGGTCCACTTCTCAGAGGGGATAGGGACAGTCTAGGAAGACAGGGGAAGCAAGGGGTGAATGTCAGCACCTGGTAGGATAAACAGCCTGTAAAAATATTTCATGTAAAAATTCATGTGCTCCAAGCATTACTACTCTTTATTTCACACAGGGGATTATGATGCCCATGTGTTGGCTTTATACTATCTCAACAGCTCAGTCATTTTAGTCCCTTGAAAGGAGGTGACCAGCAGTCAGAGTGATTTTTATACTTCTCTGTTGACCCTTCAAATGTCTAAATGAAACTAAAAGAAAACAGGTTTTCTCCTGATTACTCTAGTATAAAAATTTTACTAGACTAGGGACTGAAAGGAGACCAGACAGTTTCTCCCTATTTAGTTATAAAGCTGATTTTTCCTCATTTATTCTTTTTGACTGCCTAATTGATTTGGCTTCAGTTAGTGACTCTTGGTTACTTTGAAGTCTAAGGAAAAAAATAAATCTGGAAAGTCTGAAGAAAACTGGACAGTTTTATGGAAATAAATGTCCTTTTTTTCCAGCTATCTTTGATTTAAAAATACTGTTTAGCGTAACAGCAATTTCCAGAATGGTCAAGTCAGTGAATTACAATAAATATAGTTGGGAATTGTGATGAATGTACTCATTAGCAGACTTAAAAAGCATATTAAATGCAGGCTTAAATGGGGGAAAGAAGCCAGCACTGGTGAAATCCAGGTAGTAATAGCATTGTTGGAAAGATTTTATTTTATTCTGTCCCTTTATATAAACATGTCAGAGTGGAAAGAGGTGGCTTCTTCCACACAGAAGCAAACACCACGCTGTTACTCAGGGTTTGGAAAGTACCTGACTTGTCCCACTACTTCACTAGAGGTCTTGTACTGAGATAATAAATGGCTCTTATAGTCCTCTGTGGTGTCCCCTGGGCAGAGACAGAAAATCAAGAGGAAAACCTGTTGTGCTTAACTGGCAATTTTTCCTCTTGCTCTCCGTTGAGAAAAACAAAGACAAGTTGGTGCATCTTGTTGCCCCTAAGGATGGAGAAACACTAGCACTGCACTACAGTAGTATTCCACATGGCTGGCCATGGCTGGGAGCTTCTCCTCAGGCTTCAGAGGAGCTCAACTCAGGATGGGTGGATTGGGCTGGTGTGTGCTCAGCTCGGACAGTGCTGAGGACACTGGGATGCTGGGTACAGGCTAAAGCATCCAGCAAGTCTGGGTATTTCTACTGCCTGTTTGGAGTGCTCTGTCACCCTGCCAGAGGGGACATCTTCAGGGCCCATATTTTTGTCTATGCTGGAGGAGTCTGATCTGGAAACCAGGGTAGCCCCAGTGTTTAACTGATGTCATAGACAAACTTTCTGATACCTTGGAGCACTAGATGCATCCACACTATTATGAATGGCAGTGAACCATCAGAGAAAATCTGCCTTCATCTCTTCCAGTGTCTGGGGTCAGGCTCTTCTGTGTCCAGAACAAGAAGCTGTTGCCACTTACAGAAGCTCCACTATACAAGCAGAAATTATGAAATCTCTTGGGCCTTTATGAAGTGGAGTGCATAAAATAAAATGCTAGGGAAAGACTGAAGTCCAAGGCTTTCTTTTCCTCAAGACAGCTCTGGTTCCATTTCCTTTGTTAATTCAATCATGCCCTGACTACTTCTAAAAACACATCTTGCACAGCAACCTCTTCTCATATTCTGATTTCAGTCACCCTTTAGGTAACTAAAAGCTAGTGGCTACTGGCTCAGGAACTCACAACCCTAACTGCTGTCCCTCACAGAGAGGAATTTGCCTTTTTTTTTCCACACAGATGCACTGGAAATCACAGCACACTTACATAAAACAGTTATTAGCTCCAAAATAGTAGATGTCTCAGGAAGTCATGTCAAAGACTTAATCAGCATAAAAAATCACATCAACTTTAATTGCTCTTCAGTGTGGCAAAAGTCTCTTCTAGACCAGTTCAGGAAAAAATGTCAACTCAGACAAGAGTTGTATTAATTTTCTTTGGCATATTGACAGCTCTGAGTTCATGTATGGCATTTAATAGCTATTTACTTCACAGATCCAAAAGGTATGGGCCAAATGATCACCAGTGTTAGTCCATGGAAGAGAATGGAAAAAAAAAATCAAAGAAGCATCAAATCATGGTGAGAATGATAATCTGGGTAATGTAGGGCAGAGTTAGAGAACCTCTCTGCCCTGGAGTTATAATTGCTAACCAATATATCCCTGGGTTGATAAGTGCTACCTGAGGTTTCTGATCTGGTGCACAACCTGGAAAATGGGTGTTGAAATCTTCCAGGCAGCCTCCATATTCTGCACCAGCCCAGTGCTGCTGACAGCCTGCTGCCCAACAGCAAAGCAAAAAGAGCAAGGTTTGCAAATAGAAAGAAAAGCAACAAAGTCTTTGTCCAGGTGTTATTGTGCTCAGAGGGGCAGGATCGAGTGCAGAGACAGCTGCATAATGCAGGACTTCTCCTGCCTTAGAATCCTTGCCCTACACAAAAATTAAGAGGTGATCCACTCTAGAAACAGACAGCCCCTTCTTTAACCTGCTAGGTCTCACCTAAGATATGGCAAGAACAGTTGTAGGGCAGGGGACACTCAGCTGAGATGAGACAGCCTGCATTTACTACATTGTCTTCAGTCTGACACAGAACTGCTCCCAGAGATTTTGCACATCCTGTCCTAAGGAAAAAGCAAAATCTTATTGCTCTTTGTGAAGAATTCTAAGAGTTTAAAGCTCTACACTTATATCACCATCTACCCTTTTTCCCTTTCCTAACTGTCAGAAATACCCATCAATAAGGACAGAATACCATGAGGGAAGTCCTGCAGGACCTGGGTCAGATCATTAATGCTCAGAAATATCCACTCTCACTGCTTTGCACGACTTCTTTGCTGTCCCCACTCCTTGTTCCACTCACTGCCACCTCATGCCTTTCCTTCTTAGCTGTTGATAGCAGTGCAGAGCAGGCAGGAGCTGCATGAGGAACATGGCAAGAGAGGAAGAGCTCCAACCCTGAGGCTTGCTAGCTGTGCTGACAGGCTAAGTTATTTTTCAGATACAGAGACACACAGGCAAGAAGAAAGTGGTTCCAGAGAGTGATTGTGCTTGACAGCTCTTTCTAATGCCCTAAATATTGCTAGGACTCAGGAAAAGAACTTTGCTCCTTTCATGTAAGACATCTCTAAAGAGCCTTGCCTTGTAATGGGAAGAGGAAGGGGACATAGGGATGTAAACATGAGGTGCCAACCCTCGCTTGCTCCATCCACAGGATCAGGCACTCCTGTCACTACCCCACCCTTCATTTCTGCTTTCCCCCTGCTTGCTGACCTGGTCATGGGCTCTTTTGCCTTGCTTTGCCTTGCTGTGCCACTCGAGGTGAAGTTAGTGCCAGCCATGCAGCTACATTTTGGCTGCTGTGGAATATAACCAGCAACTCAACAAGTTATTTGAGATTTTGGCTTCAGACCCAGACACCAGGCACAATCCAGAACTCCATTTAGACAATCTCAGGTATGTAAAGTTCACCAATACCATCCAGTTTTATGCAGTAACTCCTTGGCTCATCCAAGACCATGGTCCTGCAGCTCCATGGAGGGGATGCAGTGAGGATCACCTCCTTCCTGGCAAGTAGTGAAGTGAAAAGCAGTCTGAATGGTGACGCTGGTGTCATGGGGAGAACTGTGTATGGCTCTGAGCATCCCAGGCATGAGTGCTCCCTGCTCATTCAGGGTCCACCTAATGAGAGATGGCACCCAGGATGAGACAGAGATAGAAGAGAAGATTATGGAGTGACTGACCTGCTAAGAATGTTCTCCCAGCCACTAGCTGTCTGCCTCCCCAAGCATAAATATCAGTGTCCTATATATGCATATGCACACACATATATATAAAACACTGTACCTAATCTAAGTCCTCCTTTTCTGTTTGAGGTGAGTTTGGTGCCACTAAGATCACCTTGATCCCACAGCTGCAGCACATCCAGCCATCTCAAGAGAGGGTTTAACTGCAGAGTGCACGTAGTATTTTCATTTTTTTCTTCTTTTTTCACACATTTATTAACATCAGTTTGGTCTGAGAGCTTTAAAAGGGGCAGCACACACCATTGTTTCTCTGAGGGATGTAAGAAGGAGGGAGACCTTTGCTCTGTGTTTATTTTATTGGAAGGAATAGAAAGGTTGTCATAGATCAAAACCTTCCAGCTGCTCTCCTGGGAAGGCATCACCACTGGGTCTATGGAGCTTCAAGAGCACCAGGCACACAAGTAAGAATAAATTATATATAATAATTACTTGTGATTCCTTTCAGCATTCATTTTTTTTGCATGGTATAAACTAAACTCCCCACTGTCATCAGACAGTGAGCAGAGTACTATTTAAAAATGCCTGCTGGAAACAGAGCTAGTCAAAAAAGATCTATATACCCATTCCCCCTAAAAATGTGATTTCCCCCCTAAAAATTTCACAGAAATATGCCAATTTTTCCCACATGTCCATGCCGATTTCCCACATGTTGTGGTCTTTTTTTATCCCTTCCCTGGATGCTGGGAACTTTCTGAAAAATCTCTGCCTTTGAATGGAAGTAATTACACTTAGGACCCTCATCTGCTGAGCAGCCTCTGCCTGTGGCAGAGAGGCCCCTTTTAGGCTGAAGTCACTTAGAAGAACAAGGGCTGTTGGTATTGCTTTTTAATTTGATGATTATTGATCTCTTTAACTTGCACATCTCTCCTTTTGGAGTCTGGGCTCAGGCACATCTAATAATAAAGAGAAGCATAATCCCATACACCTACAGCTGTCTCTCTCCCTCTTCAGCACTGGTGATGTTTTCCACAGCCCAAAGTTACCATATGCCACACAAGAAAATATCAGATTTCCAGTCCTCAGACTCCCTAAACCTGCTCGGTTAGTCCAGTTATTTTAAAAATTACTTCCACTTCTATTCAATTTTGGATTTGACTACAACTACACCCTTTGTTTCCTCTTCTTTTCTACTCTTGTAATTGATAATTAGAACTCCTCACTTCTTTGCTCAGCTCAAAGACAGCATGAATGCTGAAGCCCAGAAGAATGGGAATTGAATTGCGAAGGAATTTCTGTATGTGGCCACATTGTTTAACAGGGATTCTGCTTTTTAATAATCCAGTGTGTGATTAGAGAATTAAAGAGCAAGGAAAATCTGAAAAAGCAAACAAAAATTATAGAGACCAATTACCAAAATGAAACAGACTAATGCACCCTAAGATGAATGATGCTTACTTAAAAAATATATTTTATCAAATCAGACATAACTTGACCTATTTTGGAAACAGAAGGAATTATAGTGATTACTCTGGGATAATGCCAGAAAGCAGCTTGGCTGTGTTATTAAGCTCGAATGAATCAGCTTCCACTATAAAATGCATCACTAAACAGACAAGGACAGTAACAAATTCTCGAAAGGAAAGTGAGGGAGTCGAGAGGCCATTTTGTCACCGCGCGTCAGCGTGCAAGCATTGCTCATCCATCTTGCTGGGGACAGTGCAGGGAGGTGGGAAAACACCCATCCTCTCAGGAAACCAGATCGAGACTTGGCACAAGGCCACCGTGGAAGGATCTTATCCAACTATAGTGAAACCCAGGTAGCAGCTTGTCAATCAATAGGTTTGATAGGATACTGGGGCTGGATCAAAGTTATTCGGGAAAAGGCAGGACCTTTTCACCTGCAGGGACAGTCTTGTGTCGTGTCAGTTTGCCATCTTGCTGTTTCTAACAAGACAGGTGAGTGCAGGCACTGTTTGCTACAGTGCCGAGGATGCAAATACACTAATATACTTGTGACACCAAATGCAGTAGCATAAGGTGCCAGGGTGACAAGGACAGTTACAAATGAAGCTTCAGTCAGTCTTGGTAATGCTTTTCTTACCTCTGTGATCCTAGTGGAGTTGTGCAGTTGTTACTAAAATTAGTTTTTAAGGCAAAAGAGATGAATACTGCCTTGTGGGCCATAGCTGGAAGGTAAGTGACCATCATCTATGCCTGTCAGCTATGTGGCTAGATTTTAAAGCTACTGTTCTCAGGACCAAGAGATGCTAAACCAATAAATGACAAAGGAAGAACACACCTCAGGCCACCTTTTGCTGCTAGAAGACAGATGAAATCTGTGCTAACTAGTTTTTGAGAGATCCAATGTGCCAATATGCAGGAGGGGGTGAAAGTGATGCCACCTTGGAACAGAAGGCGGTTGAACGACACAAACTGATCTCCCAATTGCCAAGATGAAGATGCACGTCCACATGAAAAAATGGGTCATGTTTAGTTACTGAGAGGTTTTTTGGAAGCACTATACAGTACAACCAGAGATTCTAATATTTAATAGAGACTGGTTGTGAAGCTTTCAGCTGCAGATATTTCCATGGTGCTAATTTTTGCTGGAGGGTTGAGAACACCCTATAGATTTCACACTGCAATTTTTAGACCTTTATTGTGTTTTTATAAGTTACAGGCCTATTCCCTTCTGTTAGACAGTCTCTCATGGGCTTGATTCACCATCTGTAATTTCCTTATGGTGCTGAACTTTAAGACATCGGTTTCTTTCACAACTTAATCAGGGTCTATTGGAAAATGAAAAAAAAAAGTACAAATGAACATATTAGTCAGCATTTTAAAGCTCTTGTTCCTGGCTAACTTATGTAGATATATTCACCCAGATGTAGATATATTCACCCAGAATTTTCTCAGGAAAATAAAGCAAATAAGAAATTTCATTTTACTGTAGACAAAGAGGTGAAATTCTGGGATTTTTTGGGGGGAAGTAAATTAAGAAAGAAACTTATATTTTTGTTTCAAAACCTTTGAAATATTTCCACCCAATTTTCACAATTTTCTTACTTACATGTATTGTGTTTGAACATAGGGAAGCCCTCTAAACACAGTGGAAATGTGCTGAAATGAGAAAAAATAGTTATGTTGAAACTTTTTTAAGCACTTTTGAAAAATTCTGATAGCAAAAATATTGTCAGAACTGACACTTTCCTTCAAATGTTTTCAGTTGGAATGAATCAGCATTATTCCATAGAAAATCAGCTTGCTGAAAATTACCCTGGTAGTCCAAAGCTTCATTCAAAGGGCCAAATGCATCACAGGTGTCATCCACTGTGACTTTCTGATTCAGAAAAGTTTTATCATCTTCAACCAAGAGTAAATTTGGCCTGAGAACTCTTTAGGAGAGTTTACTTCTGTGCAGTCCCCTTCCTAAGCATAGACTTTGATAAAAAGCTCTCTAAGGAGCTCCACTATATGTTAGAAAAACATTTTTTTACTTAATTCAAACAAGAACAATTTTGATCAAATAATTTTTGGGGACAGGGTGGGTGTTGAAATCTGGTTTCTCAGTCTCAGCCCAATTTGACCTTTGGTTTTTAAGCTTCAACAGAAGTTCTTTGTCTGAGTCCTTCAGCTATATGTAATTTAAGAGAAATCCATTTAGAAATTAAATGCATGAATTACTCAGCAGTGGATAGAAAAGAACTTCAATTTTTGTACTTGATTGAATCCAAATATCTTTTTTAAGACTAAAACACTGAATCTACTTGAAGAGGAATTAGATCAGTGTTTGAAAATACCAGTATTTTTTTTGATGGAAAGTTTCCTGTTCTTGAAGAGCTGTTTGTTTATGGTTTTAGGTTGATCCAAATTTGGACTGATCATGCATGCTGCTCTGAGAAATGCTAGATGCAAATGTGATTCCCTCTTTTGATGGAAAATGTCTCTGGTCTGACATCAGTGTGAAAGAAGATGAATGGTAAGGAATTCAGTCTTGGGAGGGGAAGGAGGCAGTCCGGAATCACAACAGAACTGGTCCTTCCACTGACAGTGGCACATCCAGTTTCCCATCCTTGTTTGCAAAACTGGAAAAGCAGCATGATTTTTCTGGTCTTTGGGTAGGTGCTGAGCTTAGTTTATGAACATTTATTAAATATTTATTGAGTCCAGCCAGTGGAGGGACCGCTGTAGCTCAATGTTGTATAAAAACTCCAGATTAAGGCTGCTGCAAGATAATATAATCTTCTCCAAGGGCAGCCTTTCAAGAAAAACAATTAATTCATATTTTTAAATCTCAAAATCAAAAGAAAATTACTTTCCTTTAGGACTTCAGTGGGTTTTAAAGGTAACACTTCTGACAGGCTATATATATGAAAGCAGAACATTTGAAACTCACTAATCAGAGCTTTTCCTGTATTGACTTTGTTGATCTCCCTGAGAGGTACACATGTTGAATATTATAAAGTGTTAATTCAAAGCTGCAATGAAAGTGGTACTGTGTGCTGCTCTCTGGTGCATTGCTCAAGAATCCATGGGAAAGAGTGTTGGCCATACCCTCCAAGCCCGTGGATCAGTGCTGTGCTTGCAAGAAATTGTACTTTTGACTAAACTTTGCTCTTCTACCTTCTCCATTAACTCTGCACATTTAAGAAGAACATAGAGAAAAACTGGGTTTTTTTATTCTTTACTTCAAAGCTATTTTGAGGACTGTAAGTTGGGGAAGGAGACTGATCATGCCGAGCTATAGGCCTATATTTTTCATTTGGAGAACCAAGAAATTATGTTCACACCAGAAGACTCTTTGAAAAAACACCCCTGCAACAACTGTCTGAGAAGACACTGATACAGTGAATGGATGAAAGGCATTACAGCCCAAGGTGCATGCCAGGTTTGACTACTGCATAACTTGGAGTTGTTTGTCAATGATTTTCTGCATGACAGAGATAGCGCTGGAAAATGTTAGGAGCAGTGGCATATTTGTCTCCTGCACACACAGGCACCTTAGACATCTCTGCTGCAAGCAATCTCCCGTGGCAAGTTCGCTACTGAAAACTGGGCAAGGCTCTTCCAAAAGAAATGCTGGCGAGTTGTGTTCCTGGGTGCATAGAGAAGGCTGAGTCAAGCAACTTCTGTGCTGGTGGCAGAGTGAGCTGCAGAAAAGTCCCTCCTAAAAGGCTGTCTGCCAGCCCCAGGAAAAGGCACAGACCTAATCAGGGTGCTGTTGTAGCTCTCGGCCTTTTCCTTCCCCTCTGGCCCACATGAATATATCCCTGGGAATCCAATAGAGCAGCAGCATTTTCTTTCCTGGAGTCAGATGATGACAGTTTTCACCCCTCAGTGGCCTCCATGGAGGGTCAGAGGATACTGTCAACAGATAACAGAAAAATGCAGGAGAAATATTCCATGGGAAGAGTTCAGAATTTACTTATTTGTACACAGAGACTGAAAATAGGAACAGGTGATAATGACCAAAATTCAGATGCTATTTTACCTTTCTTATGTAGATAACATTTGCTCCTAGTTCCTTGTTGTTGCAGAAATATTGATATCAAAAGTCAATACTATGGGAAAAATCTTGGAAGACATTCCTGACTGCAGCAACTAAATTGGGGACAGTTTCCCTGCTGCTGAAGTGGCCATGGCTGAGCTCAGTCCCTCACCTCTCACCTTTGGCTCATCCCAGTTCTCCTTCTTCCCCTGAACAAGGAGCAACCCTCCTTCACCAACCAACCACAGCAGAGTCATCCCGGTGTGACAGCAACCCCAGGGCCGTCACAAGGGGAATGACATGGCTTCCTCCAGCCCGCTTTCCCCGCGCGAGGCCTAGTCTGGGCTGCGGCGGCTGCATATCCCGGGAGGCCATTACTGGCCTGCCTCTTATGTTGCTCTAGCCAGGAAAAGGCATTAGCAGAGGTCATTAATGAAAGGTTCTGAGTATTCTTAGAAAATCACAGCATTAGTGGGATGACTTGAAATATTGATTAACATGGGGAATTATGTTGGTTTGGAGATTTCGGTCATTACCCTACTTTTTTTTTTCTTTTAAGCTGGTTGCAAGGCTACCAAGCAGGCCTGTGAGGAATCCAGCAGTTGTGTCTTCAATCATGGAAAGTGCTTTTAGAAAACATTATGATAATGCTCCGTGATAAATGCTGTTTGTCGCTGGAAAACAGGAAAAGCCACTGTGCAGAAAACAGGAAAGTAGCACAGAGAGAAGAGTGTTTGCTGCAGGAAAAAACACTTTTTCATTCTCTCTGCAAATGTTTTGAACACAAAATCAAGATGGATACAAGCAACAAATTCAGATGATGAACAGTCCCCACTCTTGAACACAGTCATGAGCTAGACAAATGAGAAGAAAAAAAATCACTGTTTTCATCAGATTTCCTTTTGTTCATCGAGGACATTTCAAAAGATAGCATGCAAGCATGGTTAAGGAACAGATATTTAGGGTAAATTTTGAGCTAGCTTTTAAAATTACTATCTAATATTCATTTGCAGTCCTTTGTAGGTATTACTGAGTGGATGCCACAAAACTGAAATCCTCTCTTTAGTGATGGTTTATTGACTTTCAAATGTTATTCCTATCTACTTTCTTTTGCATCATCTGGAGTCATGCCATCCTCTGCAGAAGCTACCAATGCCTGTGTACAACCATAGGCTGGAAAAGTAGAGCAAATGTACAAAATCAAGGCAAAAGAGAGGCTTTCTATCTCTGTTCTCAAGGCCCATGTAGAATCTGACTCATGTAGGAGAACTGCTACCAGAAATATCCCCATTGTGACTTATACCTACTCACATCTCCACCTGAGCACAAGCACCCACTCAAAGTGAGCCTGAGTACTGATAGGTGAGCGCTCTTGTTTAAATTGTTGCTGTTGCAGCAATGAAAAGGTTGTTAGAGTTACCTAACAAAAGGAAAAAATATCATAGCCTCCATATTGGTGAGAAGTATTTAGGTGATTGGCATAAATATAGGCAAAAGAACATTTATTCGTGTTCAATGCCAGGCAGAAATTGCTTTGTGGGTGTGTAGCTTTGCATATGTTTGTTGTGGTTGACTTTAAGTCAATAACTCTGCTGAGATAAGTACCTGAAATGCCAGAGGTAAATCAAGGATGGAAAAGACAGGTGTTTAATGCTCTCCAGACCTGTGTAATATCTGTACTGGTACCATCTAAAAAGAAATTGGCAGTTAGTTCTGAGCAGAATTTGACTCAGACTGGAAATCTACCAAAACGTAAGAACTTACTATACAGTAAAAATAATCACGTGATTCTGATGTTATTGTTGTTTTCAGCAATCAACATCATGTTGAATCATTTGCCTTTCCTGAATCTGAAAATCTAGGGGTAATAAGGAGTGAGCAGAGATGTAAATAATTGTGTCAGTGTGGACTTCAGAAACTTTCTGTTAAAACTGCCACATCCATTCTTCTTGTAAATGGGGAACATACTGAAGAAGGAAGCACTTTATGTAATAATAATACTATTATTATTATTTAAATGAAAGAACACAGAACCTATAAAACATATCGACCATTTGAATCTTTAGGGGAACTCTGAGGGGCTCAAAGTCAGAGGGAAAATATAGACCAAGGATTATACCATGAAAATCTAATGCTACATGGCCATTTCCCACTCATGCAAGGGAAAGAATTTCACTATTGATAAGCAGAAAGCATTCTATGTTAGGAACTGGAGTCAAAAGCAGGGCTAAATTAACAGGCATGTTTACCATGAACACCACAATATTGGATCAAAACCAGTAGAAGGTAACTTTAAAATATTCATTTCAGACATTGTTTAGACATCTAGATATATGACTTATGAATGTTACCCATCCCCTTTGGTCAGAGAAGAGACAAAGACAAAGATTTCTTCCCAAGGTTATGCATAATTATCTGCAGAGCTGCAGAAGTTCCACACTATTCTCCTGTTCATTTAACTAGGATTCCTCATGTGACTATGTGCTTATTGGCAGGAATCAAGATTAATAAAGCCTGCCCCTGAAAGAGCTTCATGCTATTGTCAGATGGATTTTATTCTTGTACAGTTTATTAAAAATATTGGAGCATTGTTGCCTGGATTTAAGAAGATGTATATGGAATATGGTAAGTGCATGTCCCTGGACAGGAGGCATATAATTTTGGGAAGCAAATTTCTAGATAAATTATTCCTTTTCATGCATGCAAAATTTATTTCCATATTTTTGCTTTAATTATTATTAATACTATTACTATTATTATTGGTTTTATTACAAATCTCTCCAGAAATTTTCCTGGTGAAGTATTCATGCACAAGGAAACAAATACATTTTTATCCATTTTTTTTTTCTTAATGAACATTTTTTGTGCTCTTTTCCCACTACAAATTTTGATGTTTTGCAGTGTATGAGGAATTGAGGAGTTTTTTGATGCTAAACGTATTAGTCATAGGGTACCTTGATTAAAAGGAGGGCTGAGACCACTGTGGCACATGTCAAGTAGAAGTAAAGCTTGACACTTCTTCCAGGAAGCTCTGGAAATGGGCTGTTACTCTCTGTGCAGCTGGAAAGCTGAGGATTTTCTCTCTTTGTTCAAAACTTTATTTCTTATGCCAAAAAATTATTTCAGAACCACTGCTCCTGTCGTCTTTCCTCACAACACCCCAAGGTCTTCAGAAGACCTCTCCTTTGAGTGACCTCTAGGAACAACAGAGTACTCAAGTGTCTAAATGGAGTTCTGTTGAAATTCATCTTCAAATGCCCATAACTTTCAGTGAAAAATGATGCCTTCCCCAGAATTTTAAAATGCTATTGACAGCACATCAACTCCTCTGAAAAACAGTACATTTCCACCTTAAATGGCTAGGCAGAAAGAACAAACAATCCCCCAAATGAATAATTTCTGAAGACCCAGACTTCAGTAATGCCATTTGCAGTTGCAAAAATGAAGCTGGAGCCTGACCAATTCCCTTCTTACACTTAGGAACGTGCATGGCTGCTGAAGAAACTCTGAAGACAGCCACTGTCTGTCTTGCTTTTGATGACCCCCCCAGTTTTACATGCATGTCCAGTGAAATGCTGGTGGCATGGCAGGTCATGGTTCCCTGAACTCCAGTAAGAGAAAAGAGACAGTTGTGGTCATGAAATGAAGCTGTAGCTGAGGTAGGAGGAAAAGTGCATTGAAAAATGAGGACAAGTTGTAAGCTCTCAGAAAATAACTGGCACCACAGCCAACTTCATTCACTAATGCATGGGCATGAAGGACATTGCCTACTCATCATGAAAATAATGAGGGGTTTAAATACTGTTCTTCTAGGTTTTCATCCCTTCTGTTATTTTTCCCCTACAGTTTTATTCTTTCCTTCTGTCTGAACATTGATTTTCATTTCCCCCTTTTCTCTCTTAGTTCTAGTATTATTTGCTTTTCTTTGCCCGTTCTTTTTCAAACACTCAAACTCATGATTATTTTTTCCCCTTTAAGTAGTCCCTTTGATACCCACTGTTTCAAATGTCCTTTTTTACCTCTGTCACTTTGTGTTTGGGTGGGGGTGGGTAGATAGCAAGAAGGTTTTTGAAGGTCTTTTTAGTAGACTAGAAAGTTGGAGACAAAGATGTTCTAGACAGTTTTGCTTAGAAATACAACATCTTCATCTGAAAGTATGTCTTATTCCTAAAAATCTTTTTTTCACTGGAAACACAGTGTTCAACCAGCTTGACTCCATGTGAGAAGCAGGTATATGAGACCAGAGGACAACTTGTTCCCTGAACCTTGAGGGTGATCTATTTGATCTTCAGTCAGTAAGCAAGGCAGTGCTCTGCCACACAGTGAGATTGTTCCTCTTGTCCATGCCATGAAGTCTTGGTTAGACAGAGTTAATTTCCCTTTGGAAGATGTCTGGTTTTGTCTATACTGCAGTGCTGCTGGCTGTGGACTGGGGTACCCAGCAGCTGTCTGCGTGAGCAACTAATCTGGGATGCTTGGAGCAGATCAGATATGTTCCTGTACACAAGTCTTACTAAAGGCTTACTAAAATATCAAATTATCTTTACTCATTAGGCTCTTGGACTCAAATCATCCTGTTCATGTATGTGGTTTAAAGCTGTCCCAAGTACCAGTAACTGTTCCAGACCTTCCTGTTTCACAGTTAGGAGGGGAGGGCATTTGGTGCACAGCTTGAGCAGAGCTTCCCGTTTAGTTTTCTCTCAAGAAAATCCAGTTCCTGTCTGCAGATGCAACTTGGTGAACCAAACCAACAGGTGATAAGTAGAAAAAATCATGTAATCCTCTTAAAAACATCACTACTTGTCTAAATGGAAATGTTAATTTAGACACAGGCAGTGAAGGCAACTGCTGATATTCATGGTTCTATGTATCTGACTTTTCAAGCTGAAAACCCTCTGGGAGTTCACAATAGTCACACGTACACACACACTGTACTAATCTCTGACATGAAAATTTCCTTTTTCCTTTGTGATCTGAAATTTAAATTAAAGTCATTGAAACTGAAAGATTTTTTTGGCTGTGTGACAAAGGTCACCATGAGCACAGCACAGCAACATATCATAATGAACTCTGTCCTCTCTTGCAGCAAAAGCATTCCTTCAGTGATGAACTAGGTGCATGTCTGTGATGGAATATAAGATGACTCTGTAAAGAAATAGTAGCTCTTTCCATGTAATTCAGTTGGTCACATCACAACACACAGAAGGAGTTTTCTGAATATATATTAACACTGTGGAAGTAGCAGTTTGAGTGAATGGAAGTCTGAGGAGTAGTGATATGTCTGATTAAATACCATCATTTTATTACTGAAGAGGACAATTTCATGGCAGCAGGCTCCATGTACCCTTAGAAAGATGGATTGTGCCTGCAGCATGTCCAAAAAGTCAAGGCTAGGGAATGAAGAGGCCACTCCAAATATTTTCCAAAACCAATTTTCAGCCTCTCTCTCAAAATGATGTAATATGTATAAATCAACTGGATCAGAAGTAAACAGCGACCTAAAGAGAAAACAAAAGAGGCTGAGTGAAAAATCTCAGCAACCAAAAACTTTGTGTCTTCAGTCATCAGCACAAGCCCCTTGGAAATGGATTTGCCAGAGAGCCAGGAATGAGGCTTTTCCTCCTACCCAGTCAGTCCTTGGCTTCTCTGCTGGCATCCTTCATCACTAACAGACTGATGAGAAAACCATCTTCGGACTCTTGACTCCTCAGTATTTTTTGTGGGACTAACTAAGGTACCTCTGCTGTCTCTCTGAAGAGGTCTTCCCCCTCTGAATTAACCACTACCCAAAGAGAAGCCGTTTCTAATACGTACACACTGTACTGTCTTGTGCACACTAACACTTGGTGATGAGAACTGGCCCAGGAGCAGACATCCAGAGCAAATTCTTTGTCGTTTGAGTGACTACTGCTTGCAAATAGAGATCCATACTGTACTCAGAGGGGCCACAAGATGCTAATAAGCCTTGAGCAACACGGCCTGATCTGGATTTAAACTCACACTTGGATAGGAATGTGACATACATCCTCTCCCTCAAGTCATCTAATGCTTGTTCTGTGACATGATTTTAATACAATTCTTTGCATTCACATAGCATGGCTTAATCTGAATTAGCTTTCTAAGCAAGACCTGATAGAGGCTGATCATTTAGCCTCTCCAACCTGTCTTCTCTCAGCCAGACCTAATTTTAGGTCTCCTTAATATCTTCTCCAGCTGTTTAGTCATGACCTTCAGCAGCTCTATTTCCCTCCAGTTGACCTGGGTGCTTTACTGCTGTAATCTAAATCCACAGCTCTCAGAGGTCACCTCTGCTCCATGGCTCCTTTCTAAGCTTTCAGTAAGCTCTCACAGAAAGCTCTTAAAGGAATATAGTTATCATGCCATGGAAAACAAGGAGCTCTTGGCATTAAAATCTGTTTATGACAGAGAGGAAAGAGGACAGGAACAAACAGTCACTTTTCATAACGAAGGGAAATTACCACCAAAAATCTCAAAGGCTATGTGCAGGGACTTGGAAACAGTTACAGATGACAGGAAAAGAAGGTGCATGCATAGGTGACAAAATGTTTGTGATGATAAAAAGTGATTTAGTAAAATCAGTTCTAAAGCTGACTGTAAAAGTTCTCAATGCTGAGTAGCTGCAAGATAACATGGCAGATGAAACATGAAGGTTAAGATCATTTGTATCACATAAAGGAAAAACACTTCTAAGTATACATCAAAGTGAATGGGCTTTAATTTAGCTATTTACATTGGGAGAATAAAGAATGGGTATCACAAATATTAACCAACATTAATAAATACACTGATAAATATCTACACAGATAAATACACTGTGTGCCCACATTTTTTCAGAGAAAATATGTTTTTTTTCCAGAAAAGATATGGACAAAGGAAGCAAGTCTGTTCAGAAATATGGAAGTAGCTTAGAGCCTTTTAACTTGGAAAAGAGATGACTGAGGGATACTATTATTAAAGTTAATGAAATGATAATGGTTTGGGAAAGGGCAACAGATCTTCACTGCTTCTCATAAGGAAAGAATGGAAGAGCACCAAAACAAAAGAGCTGGCAGCAAACATAAATAAAACAAAAAGAGATGGTTTTGCACAGCAGGTAGTTAAACCACTGATTGTTTTGCCCAAGGTGTTGAGGAGACTACGGCATGAGTGGCTTAAAAAACCTGCTAGATGTGTTTGTTAACACAGAAGTCAACCAAGGGTTATTTAACATGCCCTCCATTTAAGTCTTCTAGGTGAAGAAAACCTCCTGGTCCAAAACAGCCGAGACATCAAGAAATACAGGAAAGATGGTTTTATATTTGCACTTTTTCTTACTTTGTTCTTCTAAGTATCTGCTTTTGGCCAGTATCAGAGACACTGGGCAGTATCAGAGACACTATGATGAGTTAGAAGAGTCTTCTGACTCAGGATGGGCACCCTCCTGCAGTTAAGGAGAAAATGCTGTACAGAAACCATTGACCCAAAGCACATTTATCCATTGAATGAAGCTAGCACAGTGTCCAGATGAGATACTGCCAACATGCCTCCAAAGAAATAACACGGATGGCAATGGTATTTGGAAATGGAGA
Organism: Chloroceryle aenea; assembly: GCA_013399075.1. Classification (NCBI taxonomy): domain Eukaryota; kingdom Metazoa; phylum Chordata; class Aves; order Coraciiformes; family Cerylidae; genus Chloroceryle; species Chloroceryle aenea. The sequence continues at coordinate 90,064 of VWZY01013548.1, read as the reverse complement.
ATGTGCCTTTCCAGAGTAGAACCGTGCAAGGGGAATTCTAGTCTGGTTCAGATCCTGAATTACCCAGATATTTGGAGGCAGATCTAACGTAAGCACTGTGTGAGCCATCCTGCTCAGGGCAATTTTGTCAATCAGCTTCCATGATCAAATACTCTGCTGTGTGAGGGAAGAGCTGAGGATGATTGCAAGAGAGCTATAAAAAACTGAAGGACTCTAAATAAACAAGTCACATGATGGATGTGATTGAGATTAGCTATTATGAGGAAAAATAACAACTTCTTGTGGAGGAATAATAGAGAGCACACAATGATTTTTCTAATAGGCCAGGCTTTGTTCAGGTCTAGAAAGCAGATGGCAACAGAAGGAAATATGAGCTACATGTATTTATTGCCATAGACACTCTCGGAATGCAACAAGCCAAAACGACTGTCAGAGACAGGCCAAAAGCTGTTTACATAATTATGGGAGGAAGAAAAAGGAAGCAAGACATGATCCAGACAGGATGCTGCATTTCAGGACATAAGGTGGGAAGTGTTAGTCACAGCATCAGGCACTCACATCTTTAATCCAAGGAGAGGAACTGTCTGTGTGAAGTCGTTGGCTCTGCTTTCCAAAGCTATCAGGTACAGTGTGTTTTGAAAGGGTGCAGAGAAAGATCCTGAATTAAGACTCTGAATGGTGGGGCATGTCACGTCAGAAGGAACAGTTAATTTTCATCTTTGCTACTGAATCAGAATGAACAATCTCACTGAAGTACTGCAAAGCCTGGAAATTTCATCAATTATCCTCTTATGAAAGCAACATTCAATTCACTTCTGTTCACCCAAAGAGTTAAGAAGCCACAACTCTTTCTGCAAGGAATGCTACCAGAAGTTTGGAAATTGATGAGGTTTCTAAGTGCCCAATAACTAAAAACTTTCTAAGAAAGTGCAAAAGTAGGTGGCATGAAAATGCAGATAATGAAAGGAACAGATGAATGTTTTTAAGCCATCTATTTCAAAGTTTTTATATCCCAAAGTTCAGTATCAAATCAAGATTTGAATGCAAAACCTGCAAAATTATTAAAAATCTGGCAACTCTTGCCACTTGTATCAGTAAGAGAAATTTCAGCTCAGGGTATATTTATAGACCAGCATTCTGAATCCAGCTACGACTGACTGATTTTGCAATTCTCTTAGCTGATTTGGTAAAACTGGCATCGTATGCATACAAGCAAAGTTTCACCATTGGATGTCACCTTAAAAATGTGACTTTGTCCAGCACATCAGAACTCAAAAAGGAAATGTTCTCTACATCATGCAAGAACAAACCTGATTTTTTTGACTTACAAGTGTTGCAGGAGAATTCCTTGGGAATGCAAAAAGAAATCTCAGCATCTCTTTAGCTTCAGAAGTCATGCTTAGAAAAAGCAGTGCTCTTGTGAATTCATTTGTGTCTAATTTTCTGATTCTTTAAAATGGAGAAGTGACCATCTCTTCTAAAGGCAGTGTGTCCATAAAGGACACTTCTATAACCCACAAACATTTCAGAGAAGTGAGGACCAATCCCTCAGGCTGCTGTGGCTTATCTCTGGGTTGTGTGCCTCAGACTGGTCCATCAGGCACCCTGCAGTCACTGGAAATGAGGTCCAGGTCTGTCGTATGTTGCAGAGCTGAAGTTACCCTGCCAAGGCAGGTCACTGATCACAGATCCCTGGGGCAGGCATCCCTGTTGATTGCTTTCCACAGAGGGAGCAAAGCTAAGGGGTGTGGGAGGCATTTAGAGCAACAGGAAGGATGTGTCCTTCACAGTGAACCAATAGTGGAGAAGGGTGAACTGGAGGATGAGCACGAGCCTTAGTGAATGTGAGTATAAGTGGGGGTGATGGCTGAGGAAGGGGAGGTAGAGGCTCAAGGTGGAGTGAGTCTTTACACAATTCATCCTTCTACATAAGAGAGACAGGACCTGGGCCAGCAACAGATGAAGTCAGAAAGCACTTTTGGAGCACTGGTCTTGAAGCAAAAAGGAACAGCAACATCGTAAAGTTAACGTGCACAGACTGGCTGCCTCCTCAACCCAAGACATGATGCTGCACTTGCAACTCCCAACTACAGCTGTCTCTTGCCTGAAAATACACACAGAGGTTTAGTCTCTGCTTCATTACTGGCAAAGCTGCTCATATTTGCTTTTCTCACTGTCAGAAAAACAGATTTGATGTGTTGCACCACACTGAAAAACTGAGAAACCCCATCACAGAAAGCAGTAGTCTCTAAAAATGGATAGGTCACTGAATGAGGCTGAAGTTTCCAAGGCCAGGGTGTTGATGCTCAGTTTAAGGAGTCATCTTTTCTATAATGCCAATAGCCACATATTTCATAATCCATTAAGGAGGCTTTTCTGGATAGTCTTGGTTCCTAGGATGCCATTCTGGGATTTACTGTTCTAGATGGTGAATATCAGGGACATCCTCCCCAGGGTTTCTCTTCTGTCATTAAGTATTTAGCTGGCATTAAAAGGTAAAAAAATAAACAACAACAACAACAACAACAACAACAACAACAAGAAAAAAAGAAGAAATCTATCTGCAGCAAACAGCCAGCAAGGCAAGTTTCATCCTCAACAGCTAAAGACTTATATAATTACAGTCAACAGAAAGTAGTCTTATCTGGGAACTGTCAGGCAGCCTTACTTACAGGCAGTGATAGGAACTCAGTCCTTGCAACAATATGACTTTTTATGGTTCTTCTCCTTTTTCTTGCTTCCTCTGTGTAACCTCATGCCCTGATTTTAGACTGGTTGTAAAATCAATAGGGCTGCTGAATTAAAAAATATGGATTAAAAAGAAAAAGGAGGAGTTTGCCAACGTAATATTAATGACTTGTTAAGCAAGCTAAGTGTGGTGTGTGAAGGCAGCTTTCTCTGGCTATCAGAACTGATTTCTACAATGACTGTCTCTCATGGTTTTGAAGGATGTATCCATATTACATACAGTACCATACAACTGACAATTTATGCTCTATCACAGTAAGAAAACTGCAGGAAAAATAGTGCCTAAGCTGCAGTGGGAACAAAAATGCCTATAACATAGCCACTAGAACTTTCTTAAGCTACTTCATTAACAATTAAGATGTGAGGTACTGTAACAAATCATTCAAACCAGTGCAGTCCAGGCTTCCCACAAACAGCAAAGTCATTCCAATAGTCAAAGAACAGAAAAGTTATTTCCCCCGAGGATGGTAAAATAACTTCTACAAACCAGTCTGCAGCTATTGCAGAGGAGGTGTTTTCAGCAGCTGTCCTAAAGGGACAACAAAGAGCAGCAGCTCTGGATTTTTGCATGCCACCCTTTGGATATGGGTCTGTGTGTGTGCTGATGTGGCAGGTGATGATCTCTGTCTTTGAGAAGGAGTTAACCAGAACAGGGGTTTAGGTGTTTCTTAAGCTATTTTTCCTCCTGGCTTTCTGAGGGATTAATGGACTAGACAGGGCAGAGCATGGCTGGTGTGAGTGCCTGTACAAGCAGGCTCTATCCAGCCTGCTGCCACTGTCATCTGCAAACTCTGAACATCTTCACTGCCAAGTCCTGGGTATGCAGCACCTGTTCAAGGCTGAACCTCCTGCACATGCAAAAACAATGCTCCTGTTCTCCTTTCATGCAAGGAGAGGAGCCTTGCAGGTACTAGGAAACAGCAGAACTGAAAGGCAAACAATCATATGCTTTTTTGTCTCTGTGAAAAAGAATGTACAGATTATTTTCTAGTCTGGAAGTCAAGTGTATTGCCTGTAAGGACTGATAGCAGAATCTGTATCATAGATAAAGAGACAAGTTGTTTGTTTTGTGTTTTTTTTCTGCCAGCAACACAGTTCAACACATAAAAGAGAACAAAAAATAGAAGAAATAGTACTGGGTAATGACTTCTTGTAGTAACAAAAACCTGCTAATGCAATCAAAGATACAGGTATAAGAAAGTGCTGAATTAGCAGGGAGTGGATGAATAATCCCCACAGCTGTGCTTTCAGAAACTCCCCATCCAGTTATTTCACAGAAGCCTGTATAAGAACATGACAGTTTACAACAGCCACGGGACCAAAAGCCACAAAAATAACAGAGCAGTCACACTTGCAGTGTCTGTGATATTCTTCTTGTGCTAAGTCTGCTGTGGGCCAGATCTGCTGAACATCCATCTGCATTCATGCCTTGCTACACTGCTCAGAGCTGCAAGTCCTTAAGCTTCAGCTTAAGAAGAGGAGCAAGGGAAAGGCCAGAGGTGGGCCATGACCTTCATCATCCATAGGTGGACAGTGCCCTCCATGGAACTGCCTTAAGCTGGGAATCAATGAGAGGACTGTTTTGGGGGACATGGTGAAAGAAGAAAGCACCTCAATAAACCTTTCCAACACAAGCAATGCTCTCTTCATGTTCCCTCCTACATGGTCAGACCTCTCTTCCTTTCCATTCCTGGAGAAGTCATTGTGACTTTCGTTGACACCACAGAGTGAGATCCTCCAAAGTTCTTCAAAGTGCCTGGAGCTCCTCCTAGCTTGTTGACTGATTTCTTCATTAATCATATGCTGCCAGACTCTAAAGGGAACACTAATGAATTAATTAACATTTATTGGCATCTGAGCTTCCTGGGAATGCAATGGAAGCTGCTCTTTGCGTATGTCACTAGGACAGCCTCTGCTCCCAGCTTAATGAGAGATTTCCACCTGTTGGTTTTTTTTTCTCTTTGGCAAACCTTGCTGGAATAGAAGGGTCATGTGAAGCAGAGCTGGGAAGAGATACACTGCACAGTCCTTCTCGCATCACAGATCCCAAGAATGTCCATCCATCAATGGGACAGGCAGTGGAAGAGAAACAGAGGATCAGCCATCTGAGTATGGTCATGCATCTCCTCTAAATCATCCTAAGAAGATGGGCTTGATCCCTGTGGTAGCAGGTTTTAGAGGAATTATATATTTCTCTTGCTTCTTGGCCACATCAAGAATGAGGCATTAAATGCCTGATACATATGATAGATAAATCCAGTGTAAAAGGACATCTTCACAAATTTATTCCAGGTTTTAGGCATAGCTTGTCCAAGAAAGCCAAAAATCGATGGATATTATCTTTAAGGAATTACTGATACTGCTGCAATAAGACACATTTGTGAGAGAGTCTGGGTGTAAAAAGTCCAAGTGCTCTGGCTAATCAGAAATGGGGACACATGCACAAGGCCTACTAATGGACTGTGTAACTGCAAAGTTGAAATACAACATATGGGATAGAGCTGCCAAATTCCAATGTGTGATCTATGCTTTGGAAGAAGACACCAGATATGCCAAACTGCAGTTCTTGTTATGCTATTTTTGTCTGTAGCTGAAATTGAGAGATTTCCCTTGGTTAAAATGTATTCTAAATCCACCCTAGCATTCACAGGATCCACTGGGCTGTCTAGGATATTCTTGGAATGTTAAAAGTGAGGAATTGGAATGGAAGAGTGGATAGAAAAGGGAGTGAAAACAGAGAGGAAGAGAGGAAGAGAGGAAGAGAGGAAGAGAGGAAGAGAGGAAGAGAGGAAGAGAGGAAGAGAGAAGAAAGAGAAGAGAAGAGAAGAGAAGAGAAGAGAAGAGAAGAGAAGAGAAGAGAAGAGAGAAGAGAATTAGGTAATCTCAAAATATGTATGTAGACAAGAAATACACTACACAAAAATAGGTGGGAAAAGGCAGCATAATGAAAGAAGAGAACCTTTCTATTCACCTCTCTCTCTGCTACCTGATAATGTCAGAGGCAGAAGGCATTAGCCCTGGTAAACCTGTCTCGTGGTTGTAGAATGGAAGTATGTTGGTACACCTTGGCAACAGCCAGAGGATGACTGTGTGTGTTTTGTGTGGTTTGAACAACTGATGGTTTGATAAGAAATACTGGAGATACCAATTCAGCTATGTATTAATTTTCAGGGAAATAAAGAAAGAAAGAAAGAAAGAAAGAAAGAAAGAAAGAAAGAAAGAAAGAAAGAAAGGTAGGTGATAAGTTTTGGTGTAGTTGCCACTTCTGAGTGTCATGCAGCCCTGATCCTGAGGCAGGACTGCAGTTTGTTAAAAATGTGCTCCTGTTTCCCGTGTGGCAGTGCCCTATCAATCACTGCAGCAGTGTTAGGAATTCTGTGTGCTCCTACAACACTGCCTTGTCACAGTGTTGCCATCTGACTTTGAGGAAAGGACAGTCCCAAGGAGATTATACATAAACCTCAGGAACTGTTACCTTAAAATCAACTCTTACCTGTAAAGAAGGGGCTGAATAAAAAGTTTTAAATTAAATAATATTTTAAACTGCAGATGTCAATAGTACTAAAAATACTTGGTTTTCAGTGATTGGGATTTTTTTTGTTAAAACAGAAAGGTAGGGAACTGGTAAAGCTGTATGATGCTAGGAATCAGTTCTTCACTCTGCCACTTTCTCTGTACACAGTCACACAGAGATACCAGCACAGTTTCTGTGTCTTGGTTTCCCTATGAAGTAAGGAATAGTTATTCCCACTACTAACATCATGATTACTTTACAGGAGTGAGACAAGTCTTATGTAACATTAGGATATTCAGATCCACTGATAGTAAATTTCAAATGTTATTAGAGGAACTGGGTTTCCACAGAAGACAATAAACAAGCTGCAAGAGAACAGTAAATTATAATACTCTTGAATGATTGAGCTGACTTTCCCAAGTGCAATTTCTTCCAAGCTGGGACTGGGATTTTTGTTTCTCTCGAGTTAGAATTGCTTCTCATCTTTGCTGCTGCATATGCTATAGCCAGACTTTTTTATCTGCATAACCAAAAGGGTGAGGGGAGTGAGAGGAGCTGCATTGTTTCATCCCACGTCACATAAGCCAACGATGTGCCAGCTGTTGCTGTCTGTGTTGCTGATGTCCCTTCATCTGCAGTGGAAAATCTCTCTTTGTATTAAAGAGGCAGAAATTACTGGGGCAAAGTTCTTAAGGGCTGGATCACGCAGCTTTTATTCCCTTGTTGCATAACATGTTATGTGAGTGCCTGAAACACCAAGTTAAGACTTCTCTTGAATTTAATGATGCAATTGCCCCATTTTGTAGCAAACTGCAGGAATCACTAATTATATCTCTTAGAGGCCAAGCCATTCAGCTTACATCAAAAGAGAGGCTGGAGAAAAATAATTACTGTTAACAAGTGAACAGAAACTATTATGCAGACTTCCTCAGTGTGCAGAATCTGCAAGCAATATTCTGAATGAGATCGAGGATAACAAACAGCACATGTTGAAGCACATGGAATTTCCTGTGCCCCCTCTTAAATAAAATAAAAATTAAAAAAAAAAATAATAAAAATCTGAGAGGTCAATGCAAAAAATGCAAGCACAAATTTCTGCCCTAGGGTGATAAAGACAAATTGGGATGCTGATGAGACACTGCTCTCTGCAGAGCTTCTGAGCTGAAGGCACAAATTAAATGATTGACATCAACCAGGCCAACAGAAGATGAGTTCGAAGTGGCCCTTCCCTTTTCCATTCTATGTGCTTCCAGCTGGTCCTGACAAGCTCAGATGCTGTGAAGAAAATTCTCCTCCTTCTCCAGTGAGGAGTGAATGTGTGCTGCAAAGACTGGCTTGAAATAAAACTGGGCCACCTGTCAGACTTGGTTTCAGGGCTCTAAGCTGTTCTAAAAGAAGTAGATTTACTTTCCCCCACATGGTGAGACCCCCTCCCATGACTGTCTTCATTCTTTCCACCTCTCCCATGTTCTCTCTGCCCACCTCCAGTGCCTCACCTCATACTGTGTTCTGCTTCCCAAGCCTCACTGGTGCTTCCACGGAGCACTGCTGGCCCTAACACCACCTCAGTCTTTGCACAGGATGCTGTAGAAGAGATCTGGGAGCTGCAAACCCACCACCTCCCACAAGGACACATCTGCTGCACCAGCATCACTATTATCTAGTGCACACATCAGACTGTCTTTCCTTCAAGGGAAAGAGGCCTTCAGCTATCTTGAGTCAAAGCCTCCACATCGGTGGTTGATGCAGAGGAGTGGCTTGATAGGATGTAGGACTAGGCAGGGTGGCAGATGACAAGGCTCTTGTAAGCACATGGTTATGGCAGTCACTGGGGTATTAATGCCTGAAGCTGGACCTAACTGTGAGCCTAAGTCTCAGTCTTTTGTCTCATTAGTGGGGACACTGTTTGGGATAAGAAGATTTTAATATTTTTTTTTTTGACATCTTGTTGCTAATTTGCTTTGAGGCATCTGAGTCCTTTTTAGTATTAGCTAGGGAGGGATTTCAGCAGAGTATCTTTCAGGGATCCAGTGAATTTCCCTGTTGGTTTTAGACACCCCCAAAAACAGAGTGTGGGGCCAGCTACACCGTCAGTCAGACTTTCTGTAGCAACAGCTGTCATCTTAGAAAGAAAAGAAAATAACCCCAAATCTGAGTTTGAAACATCATTAATTTACAGAGAGGACTAGGGAAAACATTTTAGGAGAGGGATGTTTCAGAAGGGGAGAGAGCTGGAATGGTAAAGCAGGACAGAAACTCCACCTGCAATACTTTATGAGACAAAAGAGCAGTGAGTTATATCAGTAGCAAGGTGACCCAAAGTGCTTTCACGGCTGAACTCACAACTTGCACAAAATAGTCATAGTTTTGGGCCTGTGAGACAGAAATAAATTTAAACCTTGTATTTTTTACACTGCCAGCAGTACTCCGTTCTTTCTTCTGTATTCTCCTGTCCTTGCCAAGTGTGACACTTCGAGCCTGTGATCTGTGGGACTGTTAGAGAAGAGAAGCAGGTGTGATGATAGCTTTAGTCTATTTATATCTACTCGAAATGTACCTCAACCTTGAAAAATTCTCCCAGGATCTTTGTTCTCTGGTTTTCAAACAATGTCAGTGCTGCGGATGGTAACACACCCAGTTGGGAATCACTTACTATTAACCACGTGAAATACAGCTTAGAAAACTTAAAACCAATCAGGCAATGGAGATAGATCCAGAGGTACTTGGTCAAGTGGAATCAAGCTGTGAAAAGCAAGGGAAATAGTCCCCACAGAGCACCAGATGACTCAGTGCTGCCAAGAATTTCAAAGGCAATGACTTCGAGGTGGTCTTCAGAAAGGTTTAAGAGTATTATAAACTCATTGTTTTCCTCATGAGCCTCTCCATGATTCTTCCACTTTCTGCAGCATTCCCAGATGTCCTGTAACATTTCCAGGTCCAATTCCCATGGTTTCTTTATTTCAAATGCTTCACACAGCACTGCTAGCCATCAACACAGCAACACCTCTGTATAGGTTTGCTAGGTAACTTCAGACCACGCTGGCTCCTTCACTACCTTTCACCGTGTTTGCTCTCCTCCTCTTCTTAGCTGAGGTGCAAATCTGCTAAAACACGAAGTAGTGGTCAGGATGTTCTGTGGTTCTTCAGTGCCACAATCTTTGGAAGAGGACAACCCAGAGAGCACTCTCAGAAACACCTGTCAGCCCAGCTCTGAGCTGCACCCCACATCTGGGAGATGTGACACTGATTCCAGGCTGAGAAGTGCTCTCAACTTCTCTATTTATCCATCAAATGTCTCTGCCTGGTCCCCTGTACATGCCCCTAAGGATTCATCCAACTACTGAAAAACATCTGTTGTCCATCTGCTGTTTGGCTAGGGCAAAGAAAAGTGAAATAAGAACTCAAGGAGACAAGTGCTGTATTGTGAGACTTAAAATACAAATTACCAGCAAGGAGCACGTGTGGGAGCACTGAGAGCAGCTGACAGAAATGCCTCCCTCACACCAGTGGTGCCCCCACAATGGGGAGCTTCTGGGGTACCAGCTCTAGTAGTTTAGCAGCTAGAGCCACAGGGAATGTTGTGTGCACCATGGCACTCTGTCCTCCACCTTTCCATTTAATGGGGGTGTGGGGAAGCCCGGCAGAGCACACCATATATCCCAACTTTAGACAATAGGACTGCACATATTTGCTCAGAAAGTGGAGAATGGACAGTAACTCTGATCAGCAAGGGAGTGAATAGGAAAAGTTCTTCACAGAAAGTGGTATTTAGCACTCCTGTTTCTCCTCGGCCTCTGTAGCACATCTTTCCACATCTCACAGGAACCATATATTGAAAGACACCAGAAAAGATGAAACTATAGTTTTTACTTTTCAGAAACTGGGTCAGGCTGAGCATTGTCTTCTTGGCACAATGAATCTTTTGTTTTTAATAACAAATGCTGACCAGTTCATCAAGGTAAGTCCTTTTAATCTGTATAGAGAAGTAATATGTTGCCTTCAGTCTTCTCCATGAGAAATTGAAGCTTATTTGAGCTGTTTGTGTTCTTTATTGCACAGCAATTATCCTGCTGTGAAGGGATGGACTTAATGACCAAATAGGTAATTTCTACTGCTAATTTCTTTGCTAATATCTCAGGAGGGTGCATGCTAAAAATTCTTTTTTAATAAAAGGAGCTTTCTTAACCTAGTGCACATAATTACACCACTGGTAAAGCACAGACACGTTCTACTTTTTTAATAAATGACTCATGATTTTGCCTGCCTTGCTTTTCAGATGCTGAATGTGATCCATTTTTTAGCAATTGATTCTCAAGAAAGCTCAGGCATGGCTTTGGAATATGTGTTCCATTCAAAGTGTTATAAACTCTCTAAACCAAAAGCACCATAAAACTAGTTGATTGAAAATTTCATCTGCAATTACATCTGCAATCTTTCCATACAGTAGCTGAGGTCAGGGGGAATGTTTTTTAACAAAGGCACTTGGCTACACAATTGTCCTGACAACAGCCATTCATTAACTTCAGATGGCAGAGGACAGGCAGAGAATGGTGGAATCAATAGAAAATATGAGCTCATGTCTGATCATTTATTGCCATGTGTAAATTAATCGGTAGCCTAAGTGAGAATCTGACAAAGCTGGCCTAAGGACAGAATGAGGATTGCAAATCATAGCCTTGGGGTTTTTTCCTAGCTCTAACTGTGCAGCCTTAGACAATGACAGTGACTCACAGCCTTCTGTGTAGTTCAGGCTACCATATGTCTCAGATACAGTCTCTTTCCACTCAAAAATATTTCCTGGGCAGAATAAGAAGATCTTTTACATTTGCCTATTCTTTCTGAGCAGCTGGTATTACTTTTCCCAAGCTGTCACCAGGCTATTGTATGCCTGGAAAGATGGGGTATTTCCTCAGAGCATCAATAGATCAGATGTACAGTGCTTGACCTGCAGGACCAACTCATGAACATGTGAGTGGTTCAGCACATGTGCTCATAAACTCACCCTGGTTAGCAGATGTGTACACACTCAGTAGAGGTGACATATCCTAGGAGTACTGAATACTCTATGTGGCTCATGGCAATTAGCTGAGTATCACAACTCACGTGTTAATTTAACAAATCCAATATAGAATCAGTACAATTTCTGAGCAGATTAAAAAGGGTGGCTCCTGGTGACTAATCATGCACCTGCTGGTGTGGTAACTGGAAACCATAGCATGACAGATGCAAAAAAGGAATAACACACACAGTATTTCTTTGAGGAGCTCTTGAAATTGTTAAGATGTACACTTTTTTTTTTTTTCATCAATATTAGAATAAAGAGTAGAGAGATCTGTCCCCTGGCAGTGAGACAAATTCAAGTCCTTTATCTACAAGTGTATTTTTGGTGATTTCTGGGCAAAGATAACATCTCCTCGTATAGCTGCATCACAAAGATGCTTTAAGTGACCTGGCAGTGAGATGACTTGCCATCTTCTGAGAGTGAATATGAATCTCTAATCTGCATAGCACTTCAATTAACAGCTGCCTGATCCTGGTCAAGACCTTGTGGACATTACCAACAGAAAGTGCCAGTCAGGCACCATATAAAATACTGGAAAAAAACCTGAGTGTTCTCTATTAAAATAACCTTGCCGTGGCACAGGAGAGCTTTGCATGAAGAGATTCCATGCCACGTTTATGACAAGTGTCTGCTCTGCTACCTGCTGCCTGAAACAACTTGACATGCTGTAACCACTGAGCAGTGCCATGGTGGAGATGGAGGAGAAGTCTGATGGGTGGCTGGGGAGGTGAACGGCATCCATGGGCAGCCACAGGTCCAGGGATGGTTCCTGCCAGGGGAGGTGAGGTAGCAATGGAATGCCTTCCTGTGAGCTCTGCCAGTGGCAGACAGCTTTAAATCACCTCTAAACTGGTATGTAGCCTGCCCCTGCTGATCCTATTTACTTTTTGGGATGGTTCCCAGCACCTAGCAGCCAGGAGAGGTTGACAGCATTCCATGATGTTGCTCCCACACCCCAGGAGGAGCTGAGAGCTGGAGGAAGATGGGGTGAGGAACAGAGCTCAGCCTCTTTGGCATACAGCAATAAAATTATGGAGTTGGCAAGGACAAGAAGGATCTCGCCAGGAGGGGAGTAAGGTTGATTTTCATTTCTCATTTCCACTTTGTTTCTGATCACTTTCTCTGTTCCAGGCTGAAGTGCCAGTGCGTACTTCAGCACAGAAAATAGGAGGCTGAGCCGGAGCCTGATCTCACTCGTTGCTAAGAGAGTAACCTAATTTGCAGCAGATGGTGTTTATTGTTACTTCCCATCTGCATGAGGATTAAGAATTCTTCTCAGAAGAAAACGATGCAGCCTGACAGCATCCTGGTAGGAAGGGGCAAGATTAATTCTGATCAAATATAGCTTTTCTCATAAAAGATAGTTTTTCTGGGCAAGCTTAACTTATACAGAGGTTAGCATTTATTTTTTTTAGATAATATACTTCTAAGTTTCTAGTTGTGCAGAGTAATTTTTGAAACTGTACAGAAATGGAGTCAAATAAAGGTTAAGCACATTGCCTCCAATCAAAACAGCAACTTAATGTCAGAGCTGAGATTGAAGTTTCAGCTCTCCAAGGTCTTAGACCAGGATTCTATCCCACAAAGGAACTAATAGCACATCTTGTAGGCATTTGTCCTTGGCCAAAGCACTGCTAAAAGCAAGCTATGAGTATGCTGTCTATGAATCAGCTGTCCCTTAGAACTGCAGATGTGTCTCTTACATTTGCTTCCCATTGACCAATGCTGCTGCCTGGCTCAGCATGTCTTTTTGTACATATTAAGAAACTAAATTTTTGTTTTATTGGTATAATCCATCTGAAGTCATGTGAGTTATACCAAGGTGATTAGTACATTGAGCCTCATTATAGTCTGCCTGGTGTTTCTTTTGTATCCCATACTGAAAATTCACACCTTGCCACTATTGCTCACAGTTGTGCTTGGGCTTTAATGAGCACAAAAATGTAACTACAACTTAGAAACAGGGATGAAACTTTACAGTGGAAATTGAAAGAACTGACAGAGGAAAAAAAAAAAAGAAAAGAAAAGAAGTAGTTAAAACACAGACAGGAAAAGAATGAGGAATGAAATGATAATTTGATCAAATCTGTGTACATGGATAGGGTCATAACGTGGGCCAGTCCCCAGACTGCACTGCTTGTACTGTATTTATTTTTTAGTGTACCTTCACTTCTCTCTGTATGCTTGCTCACAGATTCCTTTTTTGACTGGCATACCCTCTTTTCCTTCCTGCAGTTTATGTCCTAGAAGAAAAAGGAGAGTCTGACCACTTTTCTGGCATTGCTAGAAATCAGGCAGACACTGGCAGATGGCAGACTAGGCATGGCAGGAAATATGTGGCATTCCAAGCAATGGAATGTGTCTGATGCCATTGGACCTGACCAAACACCTGCCTGGACTGCAGTAGACATCTGTCTCTTGCATGGCAGCTGCACAGTTGTTCTGTACTTCACAGCAAAGCCAAAGCAGATGTGCTATGTCTGATATCTGGCATATGTGCTGCATGAATAGAAATCTCTCTCTAGGATTTCTTGAACAGAAGTCTGGAAGTCCTGCACTCATCTCTAGCAGGTATTCCAGTGGTTGATAATCGAATGCAAAATCATGGCAGCATTCAGCCATTGGGTTTCTTGTCTTCTTGAGACTTGCAGTACAAAAGGTACAGCAGTAGTGGCACCTATAAGGTGAGTTGGCCAGAAGATGCTTTGCTATCTTTAAGTACATTCATTAAAATCCTCAGATATGTATTTTCCCTCTGGTTTATATAGTAATGGCACATCTGAGCCTTTTTCACTATTTCCTCTCTTGTAGAGTTGTTAAGTGGACTCTGTGTGTGTGAGTGGACACTTATGTGCAAGATCCACTATACATACAACACAACTCACACTTACATTTTCCCACAGGGACTTTCTCTTCCAGCTTGGTTATGCTCCAGTCTCTTAAATAAGCTGGGCAAGAAACTTTGCAGGCTTTGTTCCCCAAGTCTAATCACAGAGGATTTGTTCACTACCTAGAAAGTCATCAACACGACTTGGTGAACCCAACCAGATTCATGCTTAGTGCACACTGGTAGAATTTTCTCCCACTTCACATAGAAATATTTGTCCTCTAAACCTCAGGTTTTTTACTGTTAGGAAAAAGTGCACAGATTTCTATGTTTCTGTGAACCATTAGTGACATCCAGTGGCTACCAATGCAAGTGCTAAAAATTCATAACCCCTACTATCAAGGGACATCTAAACTTCCACCTCTTTCTCTAACAGCTGTTACAAGAAGGAGAAAGGCAAAAAAGAAAACCAAAGTTTCCTTGCTCTTCCACAACACATTCTTATAGTGAACTTGATTAAACCTCACTAAATTTGCAACATACAATGTTACCTTTCCTTTGTGATAAGGATAAGAAACTATGGAGCTCCCTTAAGAAGCCAAGTGGCTGACACTCTGCCATCTCCAAACAAAACACAGATAGGGATAACAATGCAAACCAACCAACCAAATGTGAGATCACTGAGAAACATAAACCAGATTCACCTAAGGGTGTCACCAGGTATTCTTCCAGGGAGAGATGTGCCTGGCAGAGTGAGAGAACACTGAAGAAACAACACAGAATGAAACAAAAGCAACAGCTGTGATCTTCTGGACAGTCATAGCATCATGGAGCCACAGAACTAAAACATATTTAGGTTGGGAGGAACTTTAAATATTGTCTAGTCCAACTCCCCTGACATGGACAGGTACATCTCTTACTAGATCAGGTTGCTCAAAGCTCAATCAGCCTAACGTTGAACGCTTCCAATGGTGGGGTATCCACAACTTTCTCTGGGCAACCTGTTCCTGTATCTCACTACCTTCCTCATAAAATTTCCTTCCTTATATGCAATCTAAATGAACTCTCCTTCAGTTTAAACCTGCTGTTCCTTGTCCTGTCACTACAAATCTTGGTGAAAAGTCTCTCTCCGTTGATAGTTCTTGAGTCTGCTGAATCAGATAAAGGTAGTTCCAGTTTTTCTACTTTGCTGCTGCCTGGGATATCATTTACCTCCAATTAACCAGCTCAGAAGTCAATAACCCAGAAGAAATTTTCAGATGAACTCAAAATAATTAAGCCCTGCTTTGAAAGCTTTCTTCACTGTTATTGTGCACGTGCCAGGAGGAAGAGAAGGTGGAAAACCACAGTCTTTTTTTCCAGTTATTATTTGGGGCACTGTGGCAGGATGTCATAAGTTAAGCCACTCCTTTATGTGATGATTTGTTTGGGCATGGGAGCTCAAGCATGAGAGAGCTGAAGCCTCCTCATTCCCCACCTCCCCTCCTGTCTCTCTCTCTCCTCATCTCTCTGGACTCAGCATATCTTTGATGTAAAGTATCAGTCTGCACTTAACAGGGAAAGGGAAAGGGGACAATTCTGCCACATGTTAACATGATATGTGTTCAAAACAGGTTTTAGGCTGGTCCACTTTTATTACTCCAGTTCAACCTGGGGGATTCTATGATTCTATGATTTTACATGCACTCTCTATAGATCTTATAGTACATATCACACAACCATACAACAGTCCAGATGGGAACAGACCTCCAAATACCATCTGGTCCAACCTTTCATGGGAAGAGGAGCCTAGATGAGGCTATCACCTTGTCCACTTGTATATTGGAAACTCCAAGATGTCCCTGGGAAGATTGTTCCAGTGAATGACTGTTTAAAAAAAAATGTTTTTTTACATCAGGATGTATATTTATATCAGACATATCAAGCCACATTTTAATATAGTCACAAAGCAATGGCATTATTGCAATTTTATAGTTGGCTACCCATTACTTGAGGAATTTGCAAACTTCTTTACCTTGTTCATTTGAGTCCAAGGCTTTTTTAAGCTACTTACTGATACTAAGCATGACTGCAGCCTCACTGGATTATTTACACCACTGGAGTCAGGCACATGTTGAAGTGACTGACAATCACAGAAATCAGCAGCAGTCGTTCAGGACTGGAACAAGGGACATAAACTCTTCTACCTTTATTCATGTATTGAATTGCATTCCCCAAAGAAAACAAAATAAAGGCACTCAGTAAGATGTCAGCATTAGGAAAATACCCTTTTCTGCCTTCAACTTCTATTTGGTGTTCATTGCTTTTAACAGCCAGCGAAAGCAGCTAACACAGAGTTTGTCTTCCACAATCTTGCCTCAGAGCCAAGTGATCCATTGATGGAGATGCCATTTTAGGAAGGCAAGGTACTGAAAACAGCACATCAGCACTGGCATCTTAGTCCAAAACTATCTATATTTTCTGAAGATTCTTTTTACCTGGAGTGTCTACTACAAATTGATTGGAGCATCTCTGTCCCTGCATGTTGTACACTGTCACGCTTTTCTCCTTGATGATAAATTGGATGTGATGACTCTCGAGCTTTTTAAAAGAATAAAACCAGAGGGAGAAATGTTGAGGATGTGTTGGTAAGTAAAACTACCTGCTTTCCTTCCCTATTTAACTGATATATACTGCAAGTACTTCCAAGATAGTGGATTAGTCATTGACAGCCTTCAGGAAAATGATGATACAATTCTACTAAACAGCATATGTCATATCATTAAGCATCTCTTGAAATGTTCTTTATTTGAGAATAAGAATCCAGCACCCACACAAGAGCTAAAAGTAGCTCTTCTACTCTCTGGCACCTGCATCATCCCTGTTCAGATGATAGCAGTAATACTGCAACAGGCTTTCAGATGCTCTCTCTTCATTCATCTAATGGGTCCATTAATGATATGTTATCACAAACCTGAGGATTAAATAGTGATTATACTTTGCACAAGAAATCATTAAGTGTCACGTCTTTGTAGCTGAAAAAGGATGATGGGAAAGAGAGTTTAAAATTCTGTTTGCTAAGCCTGGAAATCTTGGAATGACAGTGATGAGAGTCAGGAATGAAGGGGATGGAGGAGCTTGTAGTAGTAATGAACTAAGTAAACCCAGCACAAAAATAATAGAAGGAAAGAGAGCTTCATAAGGGCTAATTCCCTCACTGCTTTGCTACACAATTCTGTCCTGGAGAAACGTTACTTTGAGACCTAGATGAAGATGGCTGTTGAGGGACAGCGTGTGGAAATAACCTGTGAGTCCTAATTCTGGCAATGTCTGTCACCAATCACCTCCTTACTTTCCATGTGCCCTGGTGTCCAGGAGGATCTGCCCCATGACCTTGCTGAGCACAGAGGTAAGACTGACTCAGCTGCTGTTCTCTGGGTCTTCCCTTTTTCTCTTTTAAAAAATGGGGGTTATGTTTCCCCTTTTCAAGTCAGTGGGAACTTCACCAGACTGCCACAACTTCTCAAATACTATGGATAGTGGCTTAACAACTTCATCTGCCAGTTCCCTTGGGACGTGCAGATGAGTCTCATCATGTCATGTGCACGGACTTGTGCACCTCTAAAGAAGTTCCTTAGACAGTTTTGACCTGGATCTCCTCCTACAGTGGGTGGTTCTTCCTTCTCCCATTCCCTGCTTTTGCCTTCTGTGACTTGAGCAGTGTGGCTGGAGCACTTGCTGGTCAAGACTGAGGCAAAAATGTCATTGAGTACCTCAGCCTTCTCCATATTCTGGGTAACTAGGTCTCCCATTTCCTCCCAGAGAGGGCCCAAATTTTGCCTAGTCTTTGTCACCAACATACAGAAGCTTTTCTTGTTGCCCTTGATGTCCCTGGACAGATTTCATTCTATGAGGGCTTTAGCTTTCCTAACCTGATCCCTGGCTACTTGGACAACTTCTCTGTATTTCTCCCAGGCTACCTATCCCGCTTCTACCTCAATAAATACAAAGAGTGTAAAGAACTAATCAATAAACAAATACAAGTGGAAGCATACTTTTCATTTTCTTAAGGGAATCTGTAATTAAAGCTTTCTAAACAGAATTCTAAGTGGTGACAGTAGGTCTTCTTAGAGCAAGATTCATCTTAGCAATACTTAAGACCTTAAAAAAGTAGGTGTAACTCCTTTGTTAATGAGTTAGTGTTAAAAACCAGTTAGAATTTTAATTTCAAGTATCCAGCCCATTTAATTAAAAAGATAGCTGAGCAGTAATATGATTTTATTCCTGTACCAGTATGTAGATATTTAAATATCACACCATAAGAAAACCTTTTTGATCTGATACATACAGTCACAGCTATCACAAGAAAAATGACATTGTGGGTTTATGTAGTGGGTGTATCTTTTCTGCTCGCTAGCTGCCAACATGTGGCAGCTGCCTTATTATGGCCTCTTTACCTAAGCCAGAGACATACTTGGAGAAAGATCAAAACATTGAGGTGCCCTCTACGTCATCTATGGTGATTTTAATACTTAAACCCACACCTCTAGGAGAATTTAAATGTAAATGTAGGACCGCCTTACTATAATGAGTTAGGTAATAGTATAATGAATTTGATAATTGATGGAGCATTCATACAGAGATTTAGGTGATGTAAAATCCTGTAACCATCTATAATTCCTTTGTTATTTGTCCTGTGTATAAACTGCTGCTGTTGGAGCTATCAGTGGGCTGAATTTATGATTTATCACCTAGCAGCCATTTCTGCAGAACCAAAATAAAGCAAGTACCTTAACTCCCTGTGTTGACTGGCTTTTCACACCAGATAAAGGACCCTTTTTATGAGGAACTAGAGAGGGAAGCTCTGAACTCAGCTCTGAATCACTGGCATGGGTCATTGCTGGTTACGGGGTCTGCAGCAGCACTGGTGGCATTAGGCTGTATGCCTTGGACTTGCTGAAACACTGTCTGCCCAGGTGCTCTGGGGGTCTCCAGCCCACTGCAGTGCCACTGAACACACAGCCATTGCACCCAGGGAGTCTTCTCTGCCTTTTCCCATGGGGTAACTGGCAGAGCTACAACAGATGGGCCCTTACAACCGTTTGGTAAGCTCTGGGCTTGTTCAAGCTTGCTGAGATAAAATTAAATCCATAAAAATTATATTCAACGAACAAGATCGCGTGCTGTCTTCCATCCTGAGGCAGCAAACAGAAATGCAAGTGACAGCAGGGGGACTTTTTGAGCTAAATTTGTCGCATATGTGACCTTGAACAAAAGATTCTGAAGGAAACGAGGGCCTAGCAGAAGAGTGCCAAAGAGCTGAAGGATGGAGGAGGTAGATTATGCCCTGAGGTAGATTATGCCCTGACTCAGTTCCTATTACTCAGCACCATGTGGGCACGAGCAGCAACAAATTTAAACATAAGGAAAAGCTTTTTGGCTCTTAAGAGCAATCTGGCCCTGGCACAACTTGCCTAGAGGCTGTCGGACCTCCATCCTGTACCCTAACCCTGAGGAGACATGGCCCTGGGCCTCCAGCTCTGGGTGACCCTACTCAGGACCAGGGGGGCTGCTACCACCCCACAGAGCCCCTTCCCGCCTCTGTGGCCCTGGATCTCCATGGTGTGTGCCATGGGCCCTGACAGCTGACACCCCACAGCTTTATGTGACGGGGTCAGTTCTGGNGTGAAACGGAGCCTGAGGAGCGGGGCCTGCCTCAGGAATGGCCCCCGTGCTGCTGTCCCGGCCTGGACCGGGTGCTGGAGCCCCCCTGCTAGGGCAGACACGAGTCTTCCTTGCTCCAAACCATACTCTGCGTGCTTTGAAGGGAAGTTGTGGAGTAGCTGATAACCATCGGTCGGGCCTCATTGCTTGGAAAGCTTGAAATAATTCTTAATACTGTGTACTTTTAGTTAAGTGTATACAGGGCATGTACAGCCCTGCATTTTGGAGAGCTAGACTTTTAGGTACTCCAACCAATGATGAGAGATTGAGATTAAGGATCAAGACTTGGGAACATTGAAAACTACTCTGCTAAATAGACTTTATGCCCCCTGGAGCTTTAAAATTTGGTCAGCTCGCTGACATATGGAATACTTTATTTTGGGGGTGGGGAGTGGTGTGTACATGGTTTGAGTTTTTTTACTTACTTCTCTTTTTTCTGTTACATTTTCAGCCAGATTTTGATGTTGATCACTTTGTGTCAGACTGTAGGAAACGTGTGCAGTTGGAAGAGCTCAGGGAGGATCTGGAGCTCTATTACAAACTCCTTAAAACTGCTATGGTAGAACTCATAAATAAGGACTATGCAGATTTTGTTAACCTCTCAACGAATCTAGTAAGTATTATTAAGTTGTACTGTATAGTTCAGACTTTGTGTGTTTTATTGTTGTATGAAAAGTAGATGGCACTTTGTCATTGTTAGGTTTAAGTCATCTTAAACTGTGAATTAAACTGGGAACCTGAAAGACCTTGTAGAATTTAGCTACTGTATAGAATTGCTGTTGTCCTGTAATAAACATTTTTTTGTCTTGAAAAACTAATTCATTAGAAAGTTAGACTCAAGCTTTTTCAAACTTCCAGTAACTGTGAAGTTGAAGGAAATAAATTGTTCAAATAGAATAATATTTATACAAATCAGGCCATTCTGAAGGATTCTCTTAAAAATCTTTAAACTTACTTTATAGTCAATATATCTTAAAAAAACTCTCCAGCCTCCTTGACTGAAAAGTGTAGTCATTTTCCTATTAAAATATATTGTCCAGTGTCTCCTGCTCTTTCACTCCAATTCATCCAGGTCCTGATTATACTTGTTTAAAGACTCAGATTTAACACTTCTATGGGAAGAAAAGTTTCCATAGGTAGAGATGTTCTTTAATTTTTGGCTTTGTGTGACAATCTGGCTGATCTCTTTATACCTCTATTTGAGGTAACATGTTTTTGCCTTGCATTCATAAACTGGAGACTCTAAAGAGAGTTATCTTTTCTGAGTTCTTTTTTATTATCTGTAAAATGATTGGCTTTGTCAGTAATCCACCTATGAACTCATCAAAAAAGTGATCAATGTTTTTATGGTCATTTCTTTAGGTTGGCATGGACAAGGCTCTCAATCAGCTTTCAGTACCCTTGGGACAGTTAAGGGAAGAAGTTATGGTATGCTCAAAACTGTTGGTTTACACAGCGTGGTAAACTTCAGCTCTCTTTCATATGATGTGCAGAATATCTTTTACTCATGTTAATAATTCCTATAATAAACCTCTTCAGAAATTGATGACTTAGAGTGATAGTGGGAGAGGTGTTGTGTTGTCAAGACACGTGTTGTAGTAGCCATGAATTTACTTTTTTCTATAGTGCCTTTCAACAAAGAGGTAAAAGATTCCTTCAATGTGATAAATGGACTCTTGCAAGACAGCTTTATGGTGAAATACTGAAACTGGTTTAATATTTCAGTAGTAAATAACTGAAATGAACACAGTCCCATGAAGGACTTTTTTTTTTGCTCAGTCCTGTGGTTTAACCATATGAGATCACCCTCTCCAAGGTTTAGTCTCTTCCACAGTGACTTGGTGCCTAGCAAAGGGCAATTTTTTAACCATCTTGGCACCCCCTTCAAAGGGATGTTTGCTGCATGTTTGTCTTCAAAATATCCCAGCCCTGATGTCTAAAACAGCTTCAGTCAGCCTAGAGAGATACTTAATATGTGAAAAAAGCTAGTCTACTCTGACTTGTAACTTCATTTGTAAGACATAAAATGGTATTGGTTGAATTGGCTGTTTCTGGGTATTCGTTTTCTGTAAGGTACTAAAAGAACACTTGATTGAAACACTGATACTGGTAGCAGTACTCAAGGAGCAGGTTGTACTTCCAGTTACAGTCGTATTTCTGGCTTTTTCAGTTAGAGGGCAGTTGAGGTACTGTAGCTTTTGTTAGTCCTGTATTCTTAGTAATCTGTCTCCTGCTTAAGTTTAGATTTTTGAGTTATATTTTTCTAAAACCTTAAAAGGGTTGCCAGCTTTACAGACTGAATTTCTCTCTCACAGAGTCTTAAGTCATGTGTCAGTGAAGGAATTCAAGCAGTAGACGACCGGATGACCAAACAACAAGATATTAGAAGAAAAAAGGTACAGCAGAAGATTATTACCTTAAAAAGACCCTCCTTAGGATGACTTTGGTTTAGCAATTACTGCAGAAAAAATTAAATTTGGAAAGTTCTAGGCTGTCTAGGTTCACACCATGCAGGATTTTGTACTTCTAAAAATAATTATTGACATATTGGTTGACAGACTTCATTTTTACAGTGTTTAGTTGATCATAAATCTTTATTTTACTTTATTTCTGAAGGTCATACATCTTTGATTTGGTTGGCTTTTTGTAATTATAGTTACTCTTGTTTCTACTTGTAGTATGTAAACTTGCTTGTTATGAATCCAATTTCACTTTCATATGGGGGGACAAACAGTAACACTTTGTGCTTAATACATTGGGGATGGGAACAGCTGTGAAAACATCTGGGGGGGTTTGTGCACTTGTGTGAGCAATGCTTCAACTGAGACATGACTCAAGGATGAAGATGGAGGGAGAAAACTTACACCCCAAAAAAAACCCCAAACAACCCATCCTAAAAAGCCATCAAAGATATCTTCAAGGTCATTAGGTAATGTAGGTTGGGATCAAGATAGATGTGAAGAATATTTCTTTAATTGCAGATGTGTGTCCTGAGACTTATTCATGTTATTCAGTCTGTTGAAAAAATTGAGAAGATTCTACACTCCCAAGGCACTAAAGAATTGTCCTCATTAGAGGGAAACAGGTAAAAAATGTGTTATGTTCAGTTTTCTCTGTAATTGGTGAGACTAACTTAACTTCATGGTATTGTAGATGAATTTACAAGCATCAGGTATAGCTTTGGAACTGTAACTGATGGAATAAGTAGCTGTTATTTTACTATGTTCACAGTTTTATTCTTCTACAAACTGGCCATTCACAGAACATGAAACTCAGCCTCCAACGTTCTGAATTACTCGTAGTGCTTTCAGCAAATGTGCTGTATGCAGTTTGCATGCAATCATTTCTTTTTTTCATGCAAGTCACTAATCCTGTCACATCTGAGATACTCTCCACAGTACAGTTTATTCCAGTACTGTTTGGAGGTAAAGTGCTAAATACTTTTCTTGGTTTCCTGGCTTGGTTTTCTTGGTTACCTGAAGGGACTGCTGCCAGAATAGGCTAAGGCAGGCAAGTAACAGTGTTGGTACAAGAAAGCTTTGTGACAAATTCCAGTCAGACTCCCAGGTTTTGTTTTTTAACAACTTCATTGAAAGTGTTCTTTTCCCTCTACTGAGGGTTGGAAGATGTCTTTCAGACAGTTTGGAAACTGATGTACCAGTCACACTCCTAAAAAGTGCAGCTTAAATTGGGGGGAAAGACAATTTTGTGAACCAGTTTGAACATGAGACTGTCTCTTCAGTTTAGTGCACTGGACCACATGGTGGTGAGAGGTGGGAGGTAGACAGAAGAATAGCTTGATACCTACCTGGAGGGGCAAAGCATACGTAAATATTTTCAGTCAGGGTGAGGCAGTTTGCAGAATTTTCTTTGGAAGGAAGATTGTACTTGAGTGGCTGGAAATTAGGCTAATTATTGGGACTATGTAGACCTGAGATAGGTAGGACTGTTTCTCTAGAGATGGCTGTCATTAGTTCTAACATAGGGAAATAAAAAGGGAAATAAACAAATCTGGATGGTGAATAACATAGCAGTTTCTGAGCTCTGTGAGACTGATTTTTCATGTGCCAATAAACAGCACTGACATAGAGAAAACAGTGTTTCATACTGCTGAGGCAAGATCTTATGTCCCTCTCAGCTTCATATCTTGGTAGTTCCAAAACAACTCCAATCATTTAGTCTGTTCTAGGTCCTTCCTCCATGATTGCAGTAATTGTAATTTTAGTAGTACCTAGCAGAATTCCAAATATTTAAATTAAACCACAAAAACTGGGGGAGAAGTATGCTGCAGATGGAAATATGTTGATTTGAAAGAAGCTAACTGTGTACTTTCATTTTTTTATCATCTCTTGTCTAGCCCACTTTTAACTGGACAGGTTTTAGAGAGAATTGCCACAGAATTTAACCAACTACAATTTCATGCAGTACAAAGCAAAGGAATGCCCCTTTTGGACAAAGTGAGACCAGTAAGTATTGCATGATAACCACTTCAACACTTGTAAGATCAAGCAAAACTGATGTAATAGGCAGACAAATGCCAGATTCAGCAGAGTTTTATCCAATTAATTTCTGAGGGAAAATGGGTTTCAAGAAGCTACTTTTATCAGTTGCCTAGAAGTATTGCTACGAGTTCTGTTTACTTCAGTTGTGGTAGCCAGGCTTTGCTTTGGGTTTTTTCTTACTGTGTTTTGTTTCCCTTTGCAGCGTATAGCTGGAATAACAGGGATGTTGCAGCAGTCTCTGGAAGGGCTGCTCTTGGAAGGCCTTCAGACTTCAAATGTTGACATAATACGTCATTGTCTCCGCACTTATGCAACAATTGACAAAACACGAGATGCAGAGGCATTAGTTGGTCAAGTGCTTGTAAAACCTTATATAGATGAGGTAAGATAAAATCAAGAATCTGAAGAAAATGCATTGATTTGCAAACATGATTCTTTTTCCTATTAACCTCTGCCTTCATAAAACAAAGTAATACACTTACTATCCTGATATTTGGCTTCTAGCATTAGGAGTTTTGAGTGAGTAGACTGAGTTTTGCATTACAGTATTTTCTGTTCACTTTTCTGACATTTAGCATTGCTCTCTTCCTGGCAGGTGATTGTGGAGCAGTATGTTCAGTCCCACCCCAATGGTCTCCAGGCTATGTACAACAGGCTGCTGGAGTTTGTTCCTCACCATTGCCGTCTCCTGCGTGAAGTAACAGGGGGAGCTATTTCAAGGTCAGGATCTTCAGGTTTCTTTCACTTGCACTGAAGTTATTGAAAGTATCTAATACTTTTGAGGTGCTTTGTGTAATTAGGTTCCACGTGCAAACGACTTACCTGGCCTTTCCTGAAGATTGATAGTCAAGTCTGATTTCTCTCTCCTGTCTGTGTTTTTCAAATTAAATCAGGAAACAAACTTCTTGGTGCTGTGGCCCAGATCTTTGGAGGAGAGAGAGAGAATCATGCATTCCAGTAGTAGAATTGAGTACTGTTCCTAATACAATGTGTCAGATACCTTGTTGGGTAGGTTTTTTTAATCCATGAAATATGATTGTATGTTAAAATGAAGGTATTAAAAATGTAAGTTAGAAGTTCCTGGGTTGTTAGTGTGCTTTTCTGAGGAAAACTGGGGATGATCCCCAGAGGTTTGACTGATTTATTGAGTGTCCTGGAACTACAGGTTGAATTGATGTGTGCTTCTGCTTTCTCCAAAACTGCTTTTTTCCTTATGCAATTAAATTGCCTGTTTTGAAGTTTAAATACTTCAGATCTACTAAATTGTATCCCATTTATTCCTTTGATTGCAGGCTGCTTAATAGAGTAGAACTATGGATATAGCCCCTAGAGACAGCAGAATTATTTTTCTCTTTAGTCAGCCATTGCTGAGGTTTTTACAACTCCTAAGTTTTACCAACAATTCAATTCTTTTAATCCCTCAGCAAGTTTTAATCTTTCTTCTTGATAATGGAATGTTTCTCCTTTGTACAGTGTTGTCCTGAACAGAATTAATTGCTTGTGTCTCTTTTTTCATAATCAAGGTAGCTTTTAATCTTTTGCTTCGAAGCACAATATCAGGTGTAAATACAGCTTGGAACAGTTAGGAAAATATTCTGCTGCTTTCCATTGCATTAGTCACATTACTCCTGCTTGGAGTAGCTCTTTGAAGTTCAGAGCTCTTAAAACTTGAAATATACAATTAAGAATAGGAGTTCTCAGCTGAAATGTACTTATTTTTCCAGAACAGACCTGCAAAATTAAACTGATAAACTTTTAAAACAGTGCCAGGGTTATAAAAAGTACCTTGCATTTAATTAGGCTTTGGGATCAGATAAAAACCTCAAAGGAAGAAAAGTTTAAGGGAATGGGCATACCTATGTAAAAAAAAATGAATTACATTTTGTCTAATGCAGTTTATGTCTCTTTAGGGATCCCTACCTCCAAATAGGCATCTGGTAGTAGAATATAACCATGAAATAATTGCAATTTTATTTCAGTGAAAAAGCAGATATTGTTCCTGGATATGATTTCTTAGTGAATTCAGTGTGGCCAGAAATAGTACATGGTTTAGAAGAGAAATTGCCATCACTGTTTAACCCTGGAAACCCAGATGTGTTTCATGAGGTAATTAATTTTCTTTTTTTTTCCATTTGTGATTCCTTTGACACACACAAGAATTGAATGAGTCACATTCTTTAGTATTCTGGGTTTTTTTTACCTGATGCTTTTGTGTAAATTCATGTTGTTACATGGCTCAGAAGAGGAGGTTCTCTCAAATCACTTGAAGCAATTCTCAGAGGAATTAATTCTCCCAGCAAGTTTGTTGGGAGAGCTCATGCAGAAGTTATTGGAAGCCACTTAGTTGTGTGAATTAGACCTTAGTATTTGTTTCAGGAGTAGATTTCTTAGTTGCAGAATCACAATGTAAGTGAAGATGGGAGTGGGCTACTCCAGAGTTTGCCCAAGACCAGGACTTCTGTATAGCAGGGGCTGTTGTGTTAATCAAATACCTGGGTCACAACTTGCTCTGGACTATGGGGTGGTTAAAAAATTCTTTGTCACTTGCTTGTTTTAGCTTCTGCTGTCTTTCAGTACTGCAAATTATGTTGAGACTAGAGCCACAAGTCAACTGAAAGAAACAAAAGTACTTTGGGGTAGTGTGATGATGCTTAGAACATGAAAAAAACTATTTTCACTTTCACAACCAATTGTGAATAAGTTATAAAATTAATGTACTTGTCACTCTTGTATTTGCATCATTGGCAGTGCTGCTCTGCCTCTCAAAGATCATAATTTTCTGATGCTGAACCTCATTCCCTCACCTAGTATGAGGATACTGGCACTATCTTCAGATACTGACTCTGGGTTGCTCTGAGTTGTCTTCTGTTTTGAAAGTGATAGGTTTTTTCAGGGTGTTTGGTTTATATCTCTGAACAACTTATTTGCCTTTTTACAGTGCTGGGTTTATCTAAGAAAGGAGGCCTGAAAGAGCACTAATGTCACTCACTCTGGATTTAATACCAAACCTTTTGTTTCCACTGTGTTACAAATAGAGCCAGGTTTGGGAGAAGAGTAGTTACCTAAAAGCAATTTGCAGAATCCCATCTTGACACACTGAAACTGCCATGTCACAAGAAAAATGCTGTGATTCTGCCTTCAACAGAAAGTTGTGAACTTACTGAGGTAGCACAAAGATGTGCCCTTGTCAGGTGTGTACCTTGTGGTCTCAGGAGAGTTTCTGAGAGCAGCACCTGTCAGTGGCAACTTGGGGGCTTCTCCTGAGAATGATTTATTGCTTCATAAGGGGCAAAAATCTTACCACTGGTGTGGGGCTCTGGACTGTTGTAAGAGCCTTGCTGCTGCAGCCCTGCTGCTGTTACTACTGCAGCAAAGACAGAAGCACTCTTTTGGTTTGTTTTCTTTTCTTCCACTTTAGAAAAAAACCAATCAAACAAAAAACTTGCACATAAGACAAACTGGTTTTCATTGCACAGAGGCAGATTTTTAACTGTGCCTGTATTTTGATTTTTAAATTGATTTACATAGCATTTGTGTTCTGTTAGCAAGGTCTCTTGTGTGTGATATAACATATTTGTGGGCTGTTTTGCTTCTGGTTTTTGCTCAAGTGTTTGGCTTTCTGCTTTGTGTGTGACTTAACAATATCTCCTTATTTTCAGGGTGTTAATAAGTTGCTATTGAGAGTAAGACTGCAGTGCATTTGAGGATTAATGTAATTTCTCTTTGCTTACAACTGGTTTAATACACAGAATCACAGAATGTTAGGGGTTGGAAGGGACCTCAAAAGCTCATCTAGCCCAACTCCTCTGCCAGAGCAGGATCTCCTAGATTAGCTCACACATCTTTGCAGCAATTTGATTCTTCTGCAAATCCTTGGTATTTGCAAAACTTATTTGTAGGGAAATGGTTTTAGAAATTCCAATGACACAGAGCCTCTATAACAGAAGCAAAAAAAAAATCTTGCTTTCCTTCTCACTTGTGTTTGGTTATGTGTACTGCTGGGTTTTGCTCCTGATTACTTCCATTTGTTGTGTATCTTTTATCTCCTGCAACTGATTTTTAGTACCTCACGGCTGTTCTACTCCAGTGATTCAGCTTGGATGATCTGTGTGATGCATCTGTCTGATCAATTGCCCTTGTGCAGGTTACTTGGACAATTTTATGCTTTTTAGAAGTGTACTGCACTAGCTTTTCTTACCACAGAACAACACCTACTAGTTAATTGGTGTAACAAGTAACTGCAATCTAGGATGTTAGCCTTGTATAATTCGGTGATGGGTGCAGTGTCAGCCCTTGATGAAACTCAAGCTTAAATTTAGTGTGATATGAGTGTTCCAGCAAACAGGTGATGGACTTCCTTGTTTGCTGGGACCCCGTGCTTGATCTGAGTGCTCAGAATTCTCTCTCTTTCTGCAGAAGTACACTGCTAGTATGGATTTCATACGGAAATTTGAACGGCAGTGTGGCTCCCAGGCCAGTGTCAAACGGTTAAGATCTCATCCTTCTTACCACAGCTTTAACAACAAATGGAATTTGCCTGTATATTTTCAAATAAGGTTAGTATGCATTTTTATTTTGTTGTTCACTCTTTCAGAAGTAGAGTTTATAGGATCATAGAATAGTTTTGGCTGGAAGAGAGCTTCAAGATNCCAGATCTGGACACAGCATTCGAGGTGCAGTCTCACCAAAGCAAAGTACAGAGAAATCATCACCTCCCTGTTCCTGCTGCCTCACTGTTCCTGACCCAGGCCAGGATGCTGTTGGCCTCCTTGGCCACCTGGGCACACAGCTGGCTCATGTCCAGCCTGCTGTCAGTCAGCACCCCCAGGTCCCTCTCTGCCTGGCAGCTCTCCAGCCACTCCTCCCCATGCCTGCAGCACTGTTGGGGGTTGTGGCCAAAGTGCAGGACTCAGTGTCTGGCCTTATGGGAACTCATGGAACTGGCCTTGGCCCAGCAATCCAGCCTATCTAGATCTCCCTGTAGAGCTTCCCTACCCTCAAGCAGATTGACACTTCCACCCAGCCTGGTGTCATCTGCAAACTAAAGAAGGGTTAGAAAAGCTGACAGAGTTACTATGATGCACATAAAAGAGAGGAAGGAGAAGCAAATGACAATAGAGCTTTCAATAAGGGAGCTTAAAATGGTAACTTTGTTTCAGCATTTAGAGGGAAAACCTGGTTAAAGAAGAATTTTCTGCACCTCTTGCTTGATTTTAGATTAGGGAAATGCTACTTTCTTTATCCAGTACAGGTCAAACAAGGAAATGTTTCAAGAGGTTTTAATACTAACTTTGCTGTTACACCTAAAAAATTGGACAGGTGGGACTTCTTAATTTTCTTTAACTTTTTTTTGAAGGGTGAATTTTTAAAAAAGGGGTCAAGGTGTCCTTTGAGGAACTATTGATTTTTATCAGGTACAGAGTTGTTTGCAGAACCTTATACCACTTTTCATTAACAAACATGTAGCAAGCTGAAGCCTGCAATGTCACACATCTAAAAGGCAGCTAAAGGGAGAATCTCTTCACTTGTAGTTTAAAAAAAGAGACAACAAAACAAAACACTCCTCAGAAAAGATGAGGACTTGATACTCTGTAATAATGGTTACAACCATGACTCCATAACTTCCTGAAGTATAAGCTTTGTATCTGCTTGTAAAATGTCAGAGGTTGTTTTCCAAGTGTTGGAATGATGGTCTGGTTTATATCCCAATTTATGTAGGGCAAAAATAACCCCATGTTTGAAATCTGTGTGTGTGCATTGATAGCACATGGAAATAATATTGGGAAAAAACCTTTTAGGCATTGGTTTAAGCAATTGTTAAATTGTAATACTCAAAACTTTTCTGTCTCTCAGATTCAGAGAAATAGCAGGGGCCTTAGAAGAAGCACTTTCAGATACACTAGAGGAAGCACCAGGTAAACTTTTACTGAATAAAAAATAAGGATTTCTCTATTGCAAAGGAATCAGAGGTATAAGCAGCAGTGGTTACTGTCTATTGAGTATTTAGCAACATGCATCCCACAGATTCACACGAGCTTTCTGTTTGCTGATGAACTGATTAACAGTGTAAGATTTTTTTTTTATAGAGAAGACAGCTCAGTAATCACTTTACTTGCTAAAATAGTCCCTGTTTGGCAGCAGCCATTAACATACTTGTGGAACCATCCCCTCAGTGCAAGAAGGAACTCAATTATGATTTTGCATTTTCTAAATGACATCTAAAAGTCTGTGTTCTGTTGTTGGGGCATATTTTTCTTAATTGTTGTAGGGCTATGCAGAGGCAAAAATGTCTCTCTGTGGGCAGCATTTAGGCTTGTTACAATTTATGGTGTTGGCATCTGCTCCAAAAACGTATTTATTTATGAGCAGATATACATGAGAAAGAATTAGAGTGGAAGGGAAAACCTGGTATATTCATGAGAAGTATATTGTAATCAGAAAAGTTTACTTCTGTTAACAAATACTTATCAAGAAGTCTCTGTGGAGCCACATAAATGTATGTGTGTGTGTGTATATACACATATATATATACAAACACATGCTGTCTGAAGAGAGCAAAGAGAAGAAAATCCTAATGGAGATGAAATGTGTAAATCCTACCCCTTCAAGGTCTTTGCCTGGAACTTGCAGACACATTCCATAGCTGTTTAATTATATGCTGTAAAAAGCTAGTGAATGAATTGCTTTAAAGCTGTTTGGTTTAAATGGGGATATTCCCAGTGTGGCTTTAAATAAATATTTCCAACAAGAGATTTCAGCCACAAGTGACAGGAGTAGTTTAGTGCCAGTGGAGTACTACTGGTAAGGCTGGCAGGCATCTCTAATACAATTTCTAATACAAGGCAGCCCAAAATTACCCTGTAAGTGATGTCTTCTGAAGTGGATTATTTGGCCAAGCTGTTGTGCCTCTGTTACACACCAATTCTCCTTTGTTATTTTTGCCTGCACAGCCATCAAGAGATAATATAAGAGTGCTGAATAAATTCTCTTTGCTATCTTTTTGACTGTGTATCATTGGAAGACTTTTTTTTTTTTCAGTTTGAGTTGTTTGAGGGGTTTTTAATTGAATCTCAGGTAATGCAATCACACTTACGTTCCATCTTTCCAAAATATGCTTAGGAACTTGACCTTTGTTGCCTGATTGTTTCTAGCTGGCAGCTCTTACTGTCTTTTGGCCACTCACATGGTCTGGATGAGTCTTCTGAAGTGCTGGTCAGATCAGATGTTTTTACCCTTGTTAGCACATCGGCTGTGGAAACTCAGTCTGCAGCTTTTGGCACGCTACTCGGTGTTCATTGGTGAGGTAAGAGGACAACAGCATGCTTATTGTTTTGGCAGTGGGGTATGTCCATCTGTAAGAGACCTTTTGAAACAAAGTATGTGACCTTAGGTGCTTTTTTTTCCCCTGCACTTAACATGCTTTAACAAGAACATTTTCAAGCAGTTAAATAAAAAAGTATCAGTGCAAAATACATTACTAGCTACAAATATCTGCCCCTGAGAGAAGTAGCCACAATCATTTGGGTTTCTTCTGTGTGTTTACTTGTTGATACAGTGAATGAGCTTGTGAAACTAAGCCAGGTGAAAACTAGCCCTGCAAAAAGGAGGAGCTGCCTAGTGTTGAGACTTTGAAACTGGAAGTTTCATGAACAGCTGACTCAACATCAATGAATCCCTGCTTCTGA
Organism: Chloroceryle aenea; assembly: GCA_013399075.1. NCBI lineage: Eukaryota > Metazoa > Chordata > Aves > Coraciiformes > Cerylidae > Chloroceryle > Chloroceryle aenea. The sequence goes on along the minus strand of VWZY01013548.1, from coordinate 58,023 downwards.
GCAGAAGTTGTGCTTTGCTCTTCTACTCCCTGTTGCCAGTGGTGCAAGTTTCCCCATTTCTTGAGTCATAGAAAGACAGCATGATAGAATAACTGGGATTTAAAGGGACTTCTGGAGGTCATCTGGTGCCAGTTCCTGCTGAAAACAGGGTCAGCTTAGGTGAGGTTGTGCAGAGCCTTTTCAAGTTGAATTTTGAGTATATCCATCGATGGAGATGACATGCCTCTCTGGGAGCCCTAGACCCATGACTGACCAGTTTTTCCTCATATTTGATCACAATTTCCCTTGCTACAGTCCATGTCCATTGCTTCTTAGTCCATCACTGTACCTCAAGGAAAAGACTGATTCTGTTTTCTCTATACACACCCATTAGGCAGGTGGAGACAGCAGAAAGATCTCCCTTTATCCTTAGGACTCAGTGACTCAATTCTCTCAGCTAAATTGAAAAGTTCCAGAGCTAAAACAGAGCAGTTGAGTGACATCTGCCTGACAGCAGAGAACTTGAGGAGGTGGGAGAAAGGGGTTATTTGACAGCAGGGAGTTGTTATGATATATTTATTTAATCTAAAATATCTTTTTTTTAATGTAATTTAAGAATGCTAATATCCCTTGTATCCCTTGGCATTCTAATGCTGAGAACTTACAAAGACTTTACATGCTGTTTCTGTTTGTGTAGCTTTAGCTTCACTGTTGCTGGGGTTCACATCTCAGTTTGCTCTTTCAGGTTTCTTTAAGGCCCATTTCCAGTGACAGTATGAAGGAAAGCAAAAAGTTGGTGTCAGCTAGCAGAAAGGAATCTTCTGTAAGCCTCAACCCTAGTGAGGACCAAGGGAATGGGTCTTCTCCAGAAAGTCAGCCCCTGCCTTCTCTATCTAGTACTCAGCTGGTCTATGTTGCTGCAGATCTGGACAAACTCCAGGATCAGGTTTGTGCTTGTGACTTTTACTTACAAAAGAGTCTTCATTGATCTGTGTGCCAGTGTTGGTTGGCATCTTGTTAAGGATATTCCATTGTTTAAAATCATGTATCATAAAGCTATTTTTTTATATCCTAAATGCAAGAACTGGAGCAGTCTGATATAGAAAATATCACCTAAAATAAATGTTTTACTCTGTGCTTATTTGGAATGACAGATTACAGAGAAACCACTTCAGGTATTTAAACTTTTTATCAGTAGCTGCTGGACTTAACCCCTAAAATAACAGATTTCTACACACTTGGTGTGAAGCATCACTGTGTCAGAGTCTTATCTTTCCTAGTAAAATCTCTGTTGCAGCTCAGAGTGTGGTGCATGCTATTTTGTTAATTCTAAACTATTTCCTCTGAGGACAATAGTAGGGCAGGGTATTTAGTGCAGAGGCCTTAATTCCCATGAATGTTGTGTTCTTCTAGTATTGGCTTTCCATAAAGGCAGTAAAAACATAGCCAAGTTTGAAGGTGCCTTTTAATGTGCTGGAAACTTACAGAATATAGGGCAAGTAATTAAAATATGTTTATAACATGAATGTTTCTCTCTTATTTTTTTAATTTAGATTCCTGACATCTTAGAAATGATTAAACCAAAACTTGAAATGATTGGCTTCAAGAATGTATCTTGCATTGCAGGTAGGATGAATTCTGCCTCTTTCTCCTTTCTTCCAAATCCCCTCTGGCAACCACACAAAATCAGCTTTTACACCCAGCTTCATTATTTCCAATGAAAAAATTGAAAATAATCATGTTTTTATTACTTAATGAAGCTCACTTTAGGTTTAAATTGTGAAATAGAAACTATCTTGAACAGACCTGCTGAGTCTGGAAAACATTTGATTAAAATTGAGTGAATCTAAAATGCTTTGGGTGTGTTTCTGAAGCTTAGGGGGGCTTTTTTTTTGTCTTTTTTTATGGTAATAACTTGAAGTAAGTTGTCATTGTCCAGTAATTAGGATGCTTCTCTAGGAATTGGAGGACCTTAGGCAAGAAGATTCATCTCATACCTTTAAACTCAGTCCTGTAATGGAAATGGGAAAGAAGTAAGGAGAGGGTATCTGTTATCCAGTTGAAACTGAAAATATTTTTCTAAAAAGACTTTTCTCTCTCTGGCCTAATGAGTCATGGAAGGAGGAGAGTTAGGAAACTTTCATACCTCAGCTTCAGAGGCCAGAAGCAATTAAGTATTTTAGCTTCTCTTTTTTTTTTTAAATAAAAAATTAGATCATTCTTTATGTGAAACATAGAGTGTGACTTTAATTCAGTAATTAAAATATACCCAGAAGTTCTGTGATGTGGATTCCACTTAAATCTTCTAAATCAGGATTATTAGTAGACATCCAAGTCCATAAGAGGGGTAGGAGCTTGTGCACATCTCCCACTCAGTAGATGGTCAGTTGTCAATCACAAGGTTGAGCTGATCATATTCCAGTCACTCCACATGGAATTTAGGTACTGAGAGAAATAATTTTCACCTCCACAGTTTCCTTGCCAGGTCAGAGCCTTTTGATTCAAGCCCCTTGCTGCATTGGTAATAGTGAAACAACTATGAACCTGGAGAATGGTACTTTACCCCTTCTTTCATTCCTTTCCTCCAGTTTTTCTGCCTGAGAAATGGTTGAGGCTAAAGGTGATGTTTTATAAATGGCTGTTGTGCATTTGTGGAGTAAGCATCCTGTGTCTGCCACCATCTAGGATAGTGAGTGAGATTGGGATGACAAGGGAGCTTCACATCATTTATTTTGTGATTGGGCAGGGTAGCTCAGTTTAAACTTTAGCATTTTTACTTCAATAGGAGCCTTGGAAGACTCAAAGACTTCTTTATCAGCCTGTGTGCCTACCTTGAATAAGAGGATTGTCCAGGATCTCAGTGAGTCCTCCTTTGCTTACCTGAAGAGTGCACTGGAAGTTCCAAGGTTATACAGGAGAACCAATAAGGTCAGTGCTTCTTGCAGATGAAGAATAAATCTTAGAAAGACCTATGCTAAGAATTTTAACTGGGCAGTGCATTTATGAATTCTTCAGGCCTCTCCATACCTGCTTGAGTGTCAAAGCCCTGTTAAATACCTTGAGATAATTTGGTGATTTTCTGTTGGTTGCAAAGGAAACAAACAAGGTAATTTCAGATTTTTAGATAGGGTAACAATGGTGAGAGCACAGATCTGAGATAGATGGAAAGACAAGGAGTAAACTGTTAATGTGCAAAAGAACAAGGGTTAATGAGGAAAAAATGTGTTTCATGTCATAGCATACAGCAGAAGATGCAGTGCTGCTGAGTGGGAGGCTTCTTTTAGGAGGACGACACTTCTGCCTGCTGTGTCAAGAAACTTCTTCCCAGTGAGCTAGCTGCTTGGATTTGACTCAAGAAATAACTTCTGCAGATGGAGCAAGATGAGAATAGCTAAAAAGAGTAATTTGTTAAGAAATTAGTAAAAAGTGATGGGAAAATACAGTACCAAAACCAATTGTCTGACTTTGGCTTGTCACACTACTGTGATTTGCCTTTGCCAGGCTGTCTGCAGAGTCTTGTGTGTAGTTAGCTGCTTTTGTTCAGGCAGTAGAGAAAATTTTGAGTAATAGGAACCACAGAATACTACCTCCTTGCCTAATCTGAGCACAGAAGGCAGGCTGACATGGGCAAGGCCACAGCTCCTTCTCATTCACCCCTCTCCCCTTGCTCTCTCTTCCTACCTGTGTGTTGGGAGTTTTTGTTTGGGGCTGGGGGAAGGGTTGCCTTGGCTTACCAAAATCAGTAGCACTTTTCTGGCTATCACAAGGAAACTGCATGGCCACCAGCAATGCTGTACTTTTTCAATTGCCAAATGGAAAAAAAATAGCATTGTTAAGTCTGCTTCTTTGAAGGATGTTAAATTTTCTTAGGGTGCTAAACATTTAGGACAAGCTGGAAGACAAATTGCTCTGAAGGGAATAGTTTATTACTTTGTTTTATTAAAAAAAAAAACAAAAAACAATACCCCTACACTGTTTAGCTCAGCTATTTGAAAGCAAACTCTGTATAGTGATTTAGAGGACTGCTGCCATCTTGCAGTCCATGGATATTTAAGGAGATGTCACTGTGCCAAAACACAGGATGTGGCCACCAAGTCAGTTGAGCTTGAGCTCTGTACTCCATGAGAGTGATTGCATTGCCCTCTTGGCCATCAGGCTAACTGCCTTTGTGTGGTGTGAAGGCTGAACTGATAAAAGGTAGAGAGATAACTTTGGTAGAGAAGATCATTACAGTCATGTGAAGTTCTGGCAACTGTATTGGTGCAGTGTTCTAATACTTGGATTTTTCAGGAGAATTCAGGATTTGGCATGAGGATAGTCTTGGCAGGAATCAGATGTGCAAAGACTCTTTGCTTGGCCAAGTTCTAAGAGGTCAATGAGGTATTTCAGGTGTCAGAGATTTTGTCAACCATGGATATATTCAGTGCTTTGCAACAACCTCTGCAGTGATGTGTTGTGAACAGAGTATGTGTCTCCCTGCTTAGGTGCAGGCTTAGCATAAGTGCTACAATTCAGTGTTGATGCTTTCAGTAAGGAAATCACTGGTTCTTTTTTTCCAGGAGGTGCCAACTAAAGCTTCACCTTATGTTGACAGTGCTCTTAAACCCTTCTACCGACTACTAAATGAATATAAAGACAGGTTGAAGCAGCCCATGATCCATCAGTGGTTGGAAGATGCCCTCTCTGAAAGCACACACAAGTAAGAGACCCATGCTTACCATTCCTTGCATTAATTAAAAACTCCAGTGAGCTTCTGCTCAGATCTGTGCAAACAATACATTGTGGATAGGGCATTTGTGGAATTGTTTAGCTCTAGTAAGGCAACAGGGAAGTAAAAATTTATATTTCATTTCAGAATTGACATAAGCCCTTAATTTCATGTTATTTTCTGTGAACAATGGTCAAATTTTGAAGAAACTTGAGTTCTACTTTGACTTTTTGTAATCTATGTCATGCTTATCCAACTTCTTAATGGTTTAAAAAAAAAAGCTTTGGTTTTGTTGCTTTGGTTGTTGTTTGTTTTGTTTTAAATGCTGATGTGTTAACTGTTTGCAGTTTAATAAAAGGCAGTCACAAAGCAGTACTTTCTTCTGCTTCCTGGTTAGCATCTTGAGGACTTCTTGAGTTCCTTAACAGTTTTGTTTCCATTTATTTGTCTAGCTGTATTTTAAATTCATCCTACCCTGGGATGTTGCATTCTGTAAGTTCAAGCAGTTAAAATGTGTAACATGAGAAAGCCTATTTGCCTTTGTTTGGAGGTTCTGCCAGAAATTTCACTTCTTGTATTGTGGAGAATTTATTCAGCTATAATATTTTATATCTGTGTAACCTTGCTTCAGACTGAAGAGTTCCCTTAGCCTGTTTTGATGTTTCTTTTAATGCTTCAGTATACCTGGTGACACCACACAAAGTAGCTGTGCTGTAGTTCCTTGGATCCAGCCACAGCTTATTTTAACCCCCAAAAAGTAGTTTCTCACTTTCCATGTCAGCATTACCAAAACCAACTTAAGAGCTAGGTTAAACATGGTGGTAGTGGTTAAACACCACTGGGTAAGATTGCCAGCTTCATTTGTTAATTCCTTAGATTTTTCTGTTGAATTCTGTTCTCATGATTTGTTGTTACTGTTTTTTATCAGTTGGTTTTAAAGTTTCTTACTGTCACTGACCAAGAGAAGGGACAGAGAAACTGGATTTCTTAAATGGAGGAATACTGACATCTCCTCATTGGGAATGCAGCTGCAAGAAGTAATAATTTCCTGCTGTCTTCTTGCATCCAGATGAGAAAAAGGGAAAAGAGCATAAAGTGGTTAAAAATGACTGAGGACTAAACTTGTTTAAATGTCAGAAGAACTTTGAAGTACAACAGAGGTAGAAAGTCTTCATGAGTGAATGAAATAGCAAGATATGAGAAGAGAGCATGGTTGACTTTTATTGGTATACTTTTGGTTTTGTAGAATGGTGTCTTGAAATTTCCAGAGCATTGGCAAGCACTTTTTCTTTAGCCATTCTTGCCTATCCCTTATCCCTTTCTCTTGCCTCTGTCTTTAAAAGTAAGCATCAGGAAGATTCTTTCAACTACCTTAATTCTTACAGCTGTAGTTTGATCACTGTCATAGAGAGGCTCTTTGAAAGTTAAAGATTTTAGCAAATTATGGAACACAGCTCCATCTGATCTCTTCTCTTATGGATCCTCTCATTTTGCATTGTTGCTTTCTTCTCCTGTTATTCTGCCTTTTCCTGCCAGCTTCCCCAGAGTCTTGTTTAAGTTTCTTCATTCTGCAAACAGGCATTTCTTTCTGGTGTGCACTTGCATGCTCTCACACACATGGACACTTCAGAAGCTTGGTTTTTTTGGTCTGCCAGGGTCTTACTCTTGGCCTGGTTGTAAAATTAATTTTATTTGGTCCTCTACTGGTTGTAAAAAGAGACTGATCCAGACTGCTTGAAATTGAGCAATTGCATTCCTTGGTTTCTACTCAGCTCAGACACCTTGATCAGGTCAAACAGGTTGTGATGAAGAAGCTTCAAAACTGAATAGTAAGCTTCACATTAACATCTAGAACTAATGATGGCAATACTAATTAACTGATAATGATGGAAACAGCTCAGAAGGAAAACCATTCCTCAACATTTCTCAGGGCCTGCAACTTACTGGCATGTATGCAGTAGGCTTTTCTGTAAAGGTGGTTTTTTTCTTGTTAAATTTCCTTACTTTAGATACTATGAAACTGTATCTGATGTGCTGAGTTCTGTTAAGAAGATGGAGGAGAGCCTAAAAAGGTTGAAGCAAGCCAGGAGAACTGCAACTTCAACCCCTGTTGGTACAAATGGGGGCATGAGTGATGATAACAAAATCCGACTGCAGCTGGCTCTAGACGTTGAGTATTTTGGTGAACAAGTAAGTCATGGAAAATGAGTTTGTTTGCTATTATTGCTGGGTTTGGAAGGGGGTGGGGAGAAGATTGACTTCATTTTTTGGTCGTGAAAGCTTTGTCGGTGTGGTTTGGTTGGGGGGTTTTTGCTTCATATTTTCACATCAGTATAATGGAGGTGATTTGAGACCTTGGTGATTGTAGATCACTGCCTGAGCAATACAAGCTTTCCAGTCCTTTCTTTCACAAATGCAAAGCTTATATTTCTTACTATTCAAAATTAGTGCATAGTGCTGAGAAGCCCAAAGAAGAAACACTATGCTGACAGATCAGAGGGCAGGGACCTTCCTTAGCTCTGATGGAAACATCTTTATGGCTCTGCTTTTGTTTGCCTTCTCTCTGGCTATTTCCAGCCTCAACTTACTGCTTGGTCAACAAGGGTCTGCTCACAAGAGCTCCAAAGATGTGAACTTTATTTGTTGTGCTGCATAAGTGTGAGTTCCTTTCTGTGCCAAATATGAAACCTTAAATTAACAAAACAAATAAAAGAAGAAAATATTCCAGAAGATGTGTGCAGTCACTACATAAAATTGTATAAGCATGCTGGTTTGTACTGGTTTGTACTGGTTTATTTCTGCAAATTATATATAGGAGTTCACAAACTTCCAAGTGCAAGTCCCATTTCATTAGCTGCCAAGCAGTTGCCATCAGCCTTGTTTATGAGCAGAAGCTGTTGATGCATTATAAAGTGGATGAAGTCTGCCTGTGTGTGAGCAGATGCTTTTCTCATATCTGAGAAGAATAAAGGAAGAAGGTTAGGGTGGAAGTATGGAAATCTTGCTAACAGGAACTAACATTTGGCAGGTTTGGGGCTGGGTTGGGCTTTTGGGTTTTTATTCCTGTTACAAGCATTGACATCACTGCAATAGGAATTTCAGCTGAACTGGGATAGATTCTTCAGAATCACTTAGGAGCTGTACATGTGAACATAACAAAGAGTTCCAGCAGCAAATAGCTTTTCAGAATCACTTCATTACACTTTCATTTAGATCCAGATTTTGATTTTCAGTGCACACTTCCTTTTCTCATGGCTGTATTTTTCTAATTGTCAGACCAATCATTTCCTGGGTGAGAAATGACTCATAGCAACCTCTCTATTTGCAGTGTTGTTTTTGTCCCCCAGGAAGTTCGAGGCCAGAACCATAGGTTCTTGCACCCTACTGAGATGCTTTCATCATCATGCTGTTGGCTGTTCTTGGATGTATTCTTGTTTTTGCCCAGAAACCTCATATGGGATCTGGAGAAAATTTCATTTAAATCAATGCATTAAAAACAAACTGAAAGCCAAGTTTCTCTTGCTGACTGTTTCATTGGAAAACTTCCACCTGGCTTTAGTTAAGAAGTTGCCTAGAAGATGGTTAAATATTTCCCTGCAAGACATGACATTAACTGGAAAGCCTTAACTGAGCAACATTGGATACAGGGTTTTTTATAGTGTGCTCTGTATACATAGTGGGGTTTTGCTGCATGTTGAGCCAGGACTAAACATGCCTTGCTAAATGTTTTTTAGAAGAAGAATTGGTGAGCTTTTGATGTGTTAAAGAAAACTAATGTTTCTCCTCTGTCTTTTTAGATACGAAGCATGGGACTGGAAACAAGCAGCATAAAAAGCTTCTCAGCCCTCACAGAGCTGGTTCTAGCTGCCAAGGATCAGGCTACAGGGGAACAATCCTAGCTGGTTTTGAAGGCATGTGGTTGAAGATAAACAATGTCCCTAAAAGAAAGAGAGAGAATTGAACTCTTTTACCAGACATGTAGCAATGAAGTGCTTCCTAAAGTATCTTGAGCAACAAATCAGTGTCAGGATAGGCTTGTTTCATCACAAGGCTGAGAATTGATCAGTTTTCCATTATATGGAAAGCAAACAAAAGTTCTTAACTTTCTACTGTAGAATTAAAGTGTTTTGTTTTGTTTTTTTGTTGTTGTACATCTTAAAATGTAGAGAAATGAACTTGTATAATGAAAATAATCTGTAATTGTCTTCCAAACTTTTGATGTCCCGTATGGTTTTGAATCAAATGCATTAATTGATGGCTGTCAAAAGCATTCAAAGGGATTTTATTCCAGCTCTTCTGGAATAAAGTGCTCACAGAATTAGGAATCTTCTACTTCTTGCTACAGCTTTGCACTTACCTGCTTTGCCTTGTCCTGGGATATGTTTACTTTTTGTTTGGGTTTTGAATGTTTTCAGTTTATTGATTTGTTTATTGAAGGACCTTTCTGGTGAGAAGTGGTGCATAAAAAAGCTCTTAAAGTACATTAAAGTTCAAACCCAATTTCTGCTATTGGTATCTAGCTTACTGGCTCTTACATTCAGGCTACCTGCTTTCCTTCAAACTGAAACAATTCACCAAGCTAGAATTTACTTGGCACATTTCTGGAAGATTTGTATTATTGAGGGGAATGTTTTGCCTGAGTACATTTAGAATCCTTGTAACTTCCAACCTGGTTACTTCAGCACAAGGTGCATGTTTATACAGCAGGAAATTTGAAGGTGTTGTCAGGGTCTGAAATGGTAGAAGGATTAACAGAGGTCTCTGGATTCTAGAACAAGTTGCCTGTCAACAAGTGTTTTCTATGTGAGGGACAGGTAATGCAGTAGGAGGGGAACTGGAGTCTTTCAAGTGAGAGGATGCCCTGGGTGAGTGAAGGGAATTTTCTTTCTGCTTTTGGTTGGGTTTTGTGAAAATTTAACACATTCTAGCTCATTTTTATTAATCAACAATATCCATTTCTTCCTAAAGTATTTAGGAAGCTTGGATCTTAATGGGAGAGCTGAAGATGATGCACATTTTCCAAGTACTTGGAGATCTGGAGTTTGTGGTGCCTGGCTGCTATGTAGCATTGCAGTTGTAGTGAGCAAACCTTTCCTGGCATTAAGGCTTTTATTCCTTGCTGTTGGAGAACTGACCATATTTCAGTTGAGAAGACACAACTGTGTGATCTCTGTGCTTCTGAATCAGTTAGGATAGGTGATTATCATGACTTTTCTAAAGGGGAAAGGACTGCTGTTTAAAATTATGTCTGTTCTTTTTGGATTCAATCTGAGTAATGGAGAGCAGGATTTGACTCTTCTGATTTGCTTATTAGCATCTGTCTGATCATGGCAACATAGATAACTGAGAGATCACCCAAATTTATTGCTGAAGAAAGAAAAAGCAAAGTGAGCCAGCTTGCCAGATGCCAGATCCACTTGTCTCATCCAGTGACAGGGAGGTCCTCAGCCTGCCAAGGTGTTAGGTACACACTGCTGAATGAACACAACTCTTACTGCTTGTGAACAATCTAAATCTCTGTAATAGCTGTCACTGAAGCAGCAGGGTTTGAGATCCACCCATACTAGTGACTGAAGCTAGAACAGCTTTGTGCCCTCCAGATTCAGGGCAAAGGATGCAGTCTGTGTACCAAACCAAAAAGACATGAAAAGGTTCCCCTGACTTTTTCATGCTCATGATTTCCCTCATCCTCCTGCAACACCAACAGTCCATATGTGGTACCACCAGCTTGCTGAGTATACTGGCTGAACTTCCTTCTTTTGTACTGAATGAAGACCAGCTTTAATTTCAGGGAGGAAATGACATTGTCTAGCATATCAAAATCATTCCATGGTCCTATGAATGTTGTAAACATCTGTGTTACTGCTTTTATGTCAGTTCCCCATCTTTTATTTTTGTTCACTTGAATAGCATTTAATTTTCTTTTACTGGAATACAACACAAGTAAAAATTTGTGTGGTACCCCTGTTGGAGGAACAAGAGATGTGATTGGCTTTGTCTTTGGTACAATGAATTTTAGCATTGTCAAATACTGTGGATCAGTCAGGAAGAGAAACTCTAGTAAGTGTGTTCTGATAGAGAGACCTTCTGCTACTAATCCTCTTCTGTTCCTCAGATTCTTCTTTTTTTAATTAAGTGCACTTCATTTCCTGACAGTAATGCAAATTTTTGTGCCTTTTTCTTCTTCACTTCTAGGACACCCAGAAAACCTGCTATGCTTTTGGAAGTCTGGGAGGAATTAGCTGGAAGAAGTGTTGTTTATAATTGAGGAGGGAATTATTGGTGAGATGTATTCCTCAGAAATGGCAATTGAATGCTCAGTTTTGTGGGTTATAGCAGAGATGGACCAGCCTCTCTTCACTTCATCACCTGAAGACAACTAGCAGTACATATGTTTGGCTGGACCACTCAATATTGACAAATATTTGCTCTCTTTTTTTCATCAGCAGTTGTATTTTCCATGGGTACATGGACAGCTAGCTTATCTTTTTGGTACTGGAGCACTTGCTCCAGCACCATTCTCTTCCCAGTCCATCCTGTGGCCAGTAGTTTTAGTAGTAGTTTTGGTTCCCTGTCTCTGCCCTTTCTCCCTTTTCTTCTTCAGGGTGTCAGTGTAGAGCTGCTCTCCACCCCAAAGTTCTCTTTTTCTGAACAGTGTTTGGGTTTTGTTTGCTTGGGTTTCTGCCTGGAACCACTGCTGAGTGCATGGAGTCCTCCCAGCAGCATGCAGCCCCACTGGTGAATAATGATGGTTTGTCCCATGTTTTACTGGCAGCATGGCCAGGGGCTCCCTTTTGTTATCCTCCTCCTTCATCATAGGGATGGAATGTTTTGTGGTCTGGAATTTTATTTCTGACTGATGCTTTAATGAGTAAAAGGGATAACTTTAGTATGAAGACTTGGAAACTGCCTCTTTCATGCTTACAGCTGTATCTTTGGCTGTATTGCATGTTAATTTGCACATCACTGTCTTAAAAAAACATAAATGTGACTTGGCACAAATTGCAGGAGCCAGAACCAGGGGTGTAGTGCACATAAATCCAACGGAACCGTGGCAAAGCAACTTGCAACTGGTTTTATTTGCATCTTTCCATCTCTGCATATTTATTGTTAGTTGCTTCCGTACATGACACGAGTACAGTATTTAGATGTTAGAGCATCTGGAATGCATACAGTGTAACTGGATAAATCCATGGATGCTGTTTCACAGCCCTCCAAATCCTAGTATGCTGGAGGGTTTTGTTATTTATTAGTCTTTTCCATCAAGCCAGAAGGATCTGTCATGTGTCTGCATCACTGACAGCAAGCCACTGGCATTGGTGGGTTTGGAGTAAATGATGTGGGATAACACAGCTACTGTGCTCTGTGGGATGCACCTGGCACTGTATCCCAAAGAGGTTTGCAGTTCTTTTCTAAATGCCAGCAGTGCTGAAGACAGCTCTAGAGATGAGAGGTGGAAATCCTTGTTCCACTGAGAGGCTTTCCTTAGTACCAAGATTTCACTCTCCTCACTTGCTAATTCAAGTATAATAATCTCTTGTTCCAGTTCAAGGCTTCAAACTTTTATGACTCTATTTATAGAGTTGGATTGAACCACTGAGACTTTTTTATTCCTGTGTAGCAGCACATCCCCCATTCCTACCAGGATAGATTACTGCCCTTAAAACTGTTTTTTAAGAACATATGTGTGTTAAAGTTTACAGAGCTGGGCTCTAAACAGCAATGTTCTTTTTTTCACTGTAATATATGCCTTTCAGGTTAGAAAGTAATCCAAGGAATGGAATTGTTGGAATAATAAGCCTTCTTTTTTTTCCTCTCCCCCCCAAATATATATATAGAATTCTGTCAGGTTATGAGAATTTATCCATCACAGTTCATTAATGCTGCCCAACCTTATTTTTAGCTTTTCCATGGAGTTAAGAAATGAACATAACCATCTGGGCTGCAGAAAGGAGAAACTTCCTCTAAATGTCTTTTTTTCTTCAAAGCCAAAACCCCCTTTTCTCTATGGGACAAGTAAAGCCTGCCCATGCTGTTGGCAGTGTTTGAAAGGAAAATGTTGCTGGTGAAGCTAGAAATCTTGAGGGGCAGCTGCAAAACTTTCCCTTGAGTGTAAAAGAGGGTCTTTTGCAAAGCTGCCCAAACTAAAAATGAAAAAGTGGCCTCTTAAAGAATGAAGATGTTGTTTCCTAAACCTTTCTTTACTAAATGTTGCTTCTGCTTATAAAACTTGAAGTCAATGCCCTACTACTTTGTTCCCACTGCATCAAAAAAAAGGCAGCGGGGGGCAGAAGGGAGACAGAGTGGAAGTAAGGAAAGAAGAGAAGCTGCAGGAAGAGTTTGAGTCACCTCATGTGAAAGAGATGAGCAAGGATTAAATGCTGCAGTGTTTCAGCTTTCAAAAAAAGCTGTATTTCAAACACTACCTGCTTCATCTCAAAGCTAAGAGCACTCAAAGATCATACAAACAGCTGATGAACAGGAAAGAGGCGATGGGAAACAGGCACCATTTCCCTCCCTCCCCACCCCCTGTACTTGCACTTAAACCCCCTGCAGAGGGTTTGTTACTCTGCCCAGGAAAAGCATGGCCCTTGACTTCTCTTCAAAAACACCAAAAAGGAAGGGCTGGTTCACTGTCAGGGCCAGGAACCCCCCATCTTCCTGCGGGGCTGGGGGGTCTTCGGGCTGGTCTCTTCCTCCACTGGTCAGTGTGAAAAAGGCTTTATTTATTACCTGCAAGGCAACACAGAAAAACACCTCTGAAGTCATCAGAGCATGTCAGGGAAGAAAAGAATGAGAGTTTGAGTAGATAATAAAGCACATGAAGTAATAACTTAGGTGGGCTATAAGCAGCACACAAGGGATGTTTAAAAGGACACTGGAGTACTTGCTCTCCTTCTAGCTCTCCCTTCTTCCCCTTGGGTGCTGGAGACTTCACGGGGGTTTGGGATTTCTGGGAGTCATCCCTAAATGATGGAGGACTGTCCCTCAACAGCCTAGGATCTGCAGCCTCTGCTGTGGTGCCCAGAGGTGTTTGAGCTGGTAGCAAATGCTGTCTGATTTCTGTGTACACCACCAAGTACACTCATGTCTTGAACTTCATCACTGCTGGAGGTTGTGTTTGGTGCAGTGTTTGCTCAGGCAAACCTGTTGCTGCTGCTGGTTAATCTAAGGAATATTCACATCATTCAGTCATCTGGAAAGTCCCCTACTGAGCATGTGTCCCACATGCCTCTGACTGGTGTATTCTAGGTAAATTTAGACAGTTAAAGAGACTGCAACTGAGCAGGAGGCATATTTTTGCAATGCCAGTGATGTGTACTGTACCTTTCCAACCGTTAGATTGGTGTCACTTATTTTACTGAGATCTGCCCCCTTCCCCAGCAGTGCAGGCAGTTCCATATCTGCAAGAAGCTCCTGTAGATCAGAGCTGCCTTCTATTGTTAACTCCGGCAGCGTTAGTTTAAGTTCTCTGCAGAGAAAAGAGAGAAACATGACTCAGTATGTGGGGACAGGCAGTTGCCAAGGGCCGATGGGCATCGTGTTACTGTTTCCAAAGGGGAAGTCACCCTAAATCTGCCCTGGGTACCCCAGATCATCTCTCTTCCTGGGTCCTGTGTTAGCTATGGAAGGGTACCTGCTCGTTTCCTTGAAATACACCCAGATAAAAAGCTGATCCCACTGGAGCTGAGCTCCCTTGGAGTGACACCCCCCGGCTTGGCAGGTTTATCTCCCTGTGCTTGATGTTAAACCTCCCAGGATCCAGCCATGGTCAGCCAGCCCTGCACAGCACCCCCTCTCCTTCATCCCTAAGGGGGTGTGCACGTGCCCAAGCCCTACCTTGGGGACAGCTGCTGAAGCCAGGCTGAGGATGGTGACTGCAGCAGCAGCTCAGACTCCACATGCTCCAGGTCGCTGCCGTTGATGGGCTGCAGCAGCACCAGCAGTGCAGTCTTGCTGATGGGAACTTCCACCACAGAAAAAGTCCCACTGGCATCAGTTTTGTACCTGAATGTCCCCGTGACTGACAACATAGGGACTAAGACCTTCGTGTTTGAATCCACCCAGAACTCCTGAGGCTCTTTGAGCCGGGAGGCTTGCTTAACATTCACTGAAAAAAAGATGGAGAAAGAAGAAATTGATTTCTTGCCCAGTTCACAAGTATGGGAAGCTTTGCTCTCACCTCCTGCTGCTTCTGGGCAGCTTTGCATTTCCACATGGTAGCTGCCCTGTCATGGATCAGTGCTGCTGCCCAATTAGGCAGATAATCCCCTTGGTGTTAAAGAAACCACTGCCATCAGCAGTTTCTTGGTAAAGAAAGGAACTCCTTGCACTGAAGTAATTAATATTGGTATAAAATAGGAGCTGGTCTAGCTGTTAACTGCCCTGTTCTCCAAGAAATCCAGCTAGATGCTAGACCCTAACACAGTTGATCTGTAGTAAGTGGCTTTGCAGAGGAACACATTCCTCTTAAACAAGCTTGCAGAGAAAGCAATTGAGCACTTCCACCTTGGTTTCTTCACCAAAAAGACACTGCAGGCAGATGTGAAAGGTGTGAGCAAAAGAAAGCAGAAAGTAGAGTTGCTCATCTTTTTTTGATCTTATTTTATAAGGGCTGCAGGCAAGAAAGAGAAGTAGCCTGCGGGATGCATTCCCACAGGATTGAAGAAGTTAAGAGAGTAGCTGTTGTTTTGTGTCTATTTCTGTCCTTTTATCAATCCTGTGGCTGTTGATAGCATCGCAGGGGCATGTATAACATGTTTCAGACCAAAAAGAAATGCACTTTTTCCTTCCTGTGGCTACAGGGATGGATATGGACTATTACATACTGGATGGATAGGGACTATTACAGCTCTGTCTGTCGTGGTTGCCCCTCCACAAGCAAATGGCAAAGCAAATGCTGAAGTCATCTCTGGTGTTTATTAGAAGAGTTGCTTATCCAGTTCATTTGGTTTTGAGCCAATTATCTACATCCCATTACAACTTCTCAAGAGAGAGAAGGTAGCAGAGCTCACCCAGGGCCCCAGACCTTGGAGCATGTGTTCCTAAACTAATAAAATTACAAGTTTCCAATACAGAAGAAGAGGAAAAAATTGTTCTGCTAAAGGAAAACTCAGCTCTTGTGACCATGCCCAAGTCTGTAACATGAGAATCAGTTTTGCATCTCTATGCTAGACCTTACACAGAAGAGAAAGCTGATGCTCACAGCTCCCTGAGATGGGATTTTTGGAACAGCACTATGGAGCAGCATTAGGTAGTTCAGGGATTGCCTTAATTCTTTTAGTTTTGCATATAATCCTTGCTTCTATAACTGGTAGCTTGCTCTCTTAAACCCTGAGCCTCCAGACTTTTGTGTTTAATAGATATTAGAGGAGTCATGTCCTTTATATTTTTTACCCTTTCTCCGGTCTGTTACTCCCAGTTGCCCTGTGGAAATACAGGTTCTGGGGAAAGGAATTTCTTTGTCTTGCTTTAAACCTGCTTCCTGATAATTTTCACTGGAGGTCCCTCATGAATTTTTGCACCTTTGCAGCCATAAATGTTGTGTGATTCTCTCTTATTCACTTTCCCACATCTTTCCTATTCCTTAGCTTCCTGGACGAGGAAAATTTCTTGGATGCCACTTCCCTCCACCTCCTCCCTGTTGCCTCTGCTAGCTTGTGGCAGAATATTGGCAGGACTCCCAGCACAGTGGTGGGGAGCAGGGCACTGCACATGGAGCCACAGTCCAGCCTTTCATCTGAGCCCTTCCCTCTCACTGCTGGCCAGGAGTGACCTTGCTTCCTTCCCAGGAGCAGGGCCACTGCCTGTCCTCCACCCAGCCTGCCCCCAAACGAAGAGTGCTGCCTTGTACCTGCCAAGTGGACATCCACTGCAAACAGCAGGCTGGAGGATGGATCGATGGCTGTCAGTAAGCACTTGCTTTGCCCCTTGCTTTTGGCCTCCACAAAGGCATTTATTTGCTTTGCTGCCTCGCTTGGGTTTGTGAAGTCAACAGCTCGGGCATAGAGAGCATCGGCAGAGGGGAGCAAATCCTGGATGAACAGTTGGCATAGAGGTACACCAGGGGCAGAGAACAGGCAGAGCACCTTGGAGAAGAACAGCTCCTCATCCCTGCTCTTCACAAGGTTTTCGATTATCCTCAGGCTGGAAAGGACTTTGTGTCCATCCACCCTAGAAGTGCAGTCAGGGTCTCCAGAAGGGGGAACAAATCCCAGCAAACCCTGCAAATCGACTGCTGTCTGGTTTGAGGCACCCAGGTAGAAAGACACCAAGGAGCCATAAAGACTGCTTGGGGACAGGAGCACATTTTGGCCCTGCCGAGCATCACGCAGGGCACTGTAAAACCTCATGCCCAGGACATACACCAAGTCCTTCAAGTAGCTCAGTTTCTGCCTTCCCTGGCCACTCAAGCTCAGGGATTCCAGCTTGTCCTTGCTGTTCAGGTCATCTTCATAGGCAGGTGTAGTTTGGAACTCAATGGAGACAGGGTTAAAAGTTTTCTTTCCTTCCTGGACCAAGCTTTCCAGCTCCTCACAGGTAGTGGTGTTGAAAGAAAACAAACTGAAAGGGTGGACGTAGACCCGGTCACAAGTCACTGCAGTGAGGCAAGCCAACAAGCAGAGGCAATCTGCTACCAGGTTCATGTTGAAAAATTGCTTCTGCAGTGTCTGCTGAAAGAAAAAAGGGAGGAGGAAAGAAGACTGATCAGCCTGTCATAAATACAATTTCTCTTATCACAGGGTCAGGTGCTAGTGCTGTGTTGGGAGTCACAAAGGCAGGAATTTCAGAATTTAGTGCTGACTGGTCTGACTCTGCCCCCTGGAAAGCCCAGGCAGGGTGAGGTGGCTAGAAGTTTCACTGGTGGCAGGTAGGGAAATGCTAAGCAGAGATTTGACTCCATTTCTCACTGCACTACCCTAACTACATGGCATAGGAAGCAATATGGTTGTGTGTGCCAACCAGTCGGGCTGGCAAACTGGAGCGTGCTAGTCCTGGCAAAACATGATCATGATGTAACTGGATTGCTTCTGGGACCTGGTCAGAGCTACCTTTGCAAACTGCTGCACCAAATCTTACTGACACACAGATGGCCCAAGGGATACGCCTGCTGTGGCATGGGAAGTGGGTTTGGAAACCAGGTCTCTTAAGGTTCAACCAACAAATGATCCTGCTTTGTATGTCTAGCCAGCATAATACTTGGCACTAGGAGAGCATTTGGTGTTTTCGTAGCCCAGTGCAAACATACACTCTGGGTAAACATGCTCAAGGCTTCCTTATACAAATGTGCTAACACTGAAACCGTTTTCATAGCACCTGCTTTAGCTGAGTAGAGTTGGAAGGGGTAAGCTGAGCTTTACACTACTATACAGGCAGTCTTCTCCTGCAGCAAAAGACCACCTGCTGCTCAGGTTTTCCCACTGCTTGTGGGTGCCACGGGTGTTTAGGCAAAGGAAACCAGAATGTTGGGAACCAGAAAGTCATGGGCACGCACACATACATATATACACACACACGTGTGCAAAAGCACTGACAAATTTGGGTTTTTTTTATAGTTCTCACTTTTCATCTATCCTATTTTTGATAACTAATAGCTTTTCTGTACCTTCCCTGGATTTCTAGTATGTGACTTGGAATTTGGGTATTTGAATTCCAAATGTGTTGGAAATTAGGCATCTGTAACACTTGTCATTGGCCAAAACACTGTTATTCAGAGCTGTATTTTTATTCTATTTGTCATTTCTTGTTTATTGTAGCTTTGTTCCCCCTGTTTTGCCCTTTGAAAGTGCTGCAGAGCTCACTGGATGGGCAAAATTCTAACAGTCTTGTCAGTAACCAAGCTCTGCTCTCTGCTTGCTTGCTTCAGGATTTTTTGAGCCGTGCCATCCTGTCAGCCTGTATTGCAATTTGGGTAGCCTGAGCCTTTTCAGAGGACAAAGTGCAATGTCTGTCTCACCAACACTTTAATTTACACAGGGTGGAAGTGTCTGGCTTTAAATCCAGCCCTCCAAGACTTGGCAGCTTCCCAGGCTGATTTACAATGCATCACCTTATTGATTTCACTGAGGGATCCCCAAGCATTTCACACTTAGTAATGCTCTGGTTGCAAATGCTTGGTTTGCAAAAGGAGTTTTTGCTGTTGTGATGGTTCCTTGGGATCTGAGCATCTTCCCAGTGCCTGCCTGTGAGTCAGGCCTGGAACTATTTGCTCCTGAGAGGCATGCAGGGGGGACCTGCTGTAGATCTCCAGCCCTGTGCCTTCATCCAAGGATTGCTCTTCCCCATTAACTCCCACCCCATCCTCTACATCAGCATGGAGGCAGCAGCAGTCAGTGCTGCTGTCCCCTCTGCTTATCCTGCCCTGTCTTCACTCCCTAGCCCCACTGGCAGCAGGTAACGTGGATCACAGAGCTTCTTCATTGCCTATGACCAGATAAAGAAGTTATCTTTGGAGGTGCCTTCCCAGCTGCATCTTCACAGTTAGCTCAGCCACTGCTGGTGCATTTCTAGACTACCTGCCTCACTTTCCAGACTGACAGCTCAGAAAAACAAACCAAGAAGGCACAAATTAGATGCATTGCCCTTCCCACTCCGTTCTCTCCATCATACAATTATTTTGAAGCATTTCTTACTCTTTCCTGTAGCAACACAGGGGGATGACTCAGTGCCACCCAGTCGGGCTGTGCCATTAGGCACCATTGTTGTCCAGTAGTTACTCCTCTACGGCTGCCAGAGCCACCACATCAGCTCTTCTCTCTTGAGCAGAAGCAAGAGAAGCAGTTCTCATCACCAGCACCTACTCTAAGCTCCATCTGTGGAATGCCAGCATGCTCAAAAGCCCTGAGCCTTACAGAAAAGCATGAGAACCTGAGCTGAGAAGCTGTCAATCAAAGCAAATCCAGTAAACGTGCTTTACTCGCCTCTGTCCTGCTGCGTGCTGCCCCTCGGATCCCGTCCCACCTTGGGCAAGCTCCTCACAACACCTCCTCTCCCTGGAGCACCGTGGTGTGATTGCAGGAAGCTTTATGCCCTTTCCCCAGGAGGGACCTTTCTACATCTCTGCAGTGGCATTGCGCAAAGCGACTTTACATCACAGGCTGGGGGGCAGAAAAAAGT
This sequence comes from Chloroceryle aenea, assembly GCA_013399075.1. Classification (NCBI taxonomy): domain Eukaryota; kingdom Metazoa; phylum Chordata; class Aves; order Coraciiformes; family Cerylidae; genus Chloroceryle; species Chloroceryle aenea. Next base: position 38,219 of record VWZY01013548.1, on the reverse strand, counting down.
TAGCTCAGGGCAGACAGGACCCCCATGAAACCTGCACACAGCTTCACACTGGTTCAGAGAAAGTTCCAGGGGTGCATACACAACCTTTAACCGGGCTCAGCACGCCTGTGTAGCACCCAGTTACACATTTACCAAGCCAGACACAGGCAGTTTACTATGCAGAAGAAGAGTTTATAGGAGGCACCTGAATGATAACACCAGTGTGGTGCTCTGGTGGCTCTATCACATTAAGAAAGTTCAGGTGTTAGCTGAAAGGTCTCAACCAAGTTGCCCTTTGGGGATGCGTTGGTGTTTGTACACCCAGTTCTAGTGCCTTACATCACAGGCTATATATTCAACGTCTTTGAGGAGCACAGGAGCTTTTATTCCCCTGACCCCCAATCAATAAAGTTATCAAATTAAAATACCCAGCTTTCTCTAGGAAAAAAAATACACCAAAAATGTTCAATGACCTATTTTCTCTGCAGTGCTCCTCCTGCTTTGGACCTCTGGGAATTTGCCTTCACCTTGCCCTCATACCCTCCTACAAAGAGACACAACTTCCAGCCACTTGTGCTTACTCAATTCATAGTCCCCTATTAAGTCACATCACACACTATTGCATTTCTTAGATCTTTGTCTTTTATCTTCTCACAGTTTCTACTAACAGAAGCTTTCAGACTGTGAAGAACATAGACAGCTACACCTGGAACATATTTTATTCCAGTAGGAGTTAATTACAGTTAGTCTTTCATTTTACTTCTGAGCCATTTCCAAGCAGGGATGCATGAGCATTATTCCAATTACTCTATGTGGACCCTGTTGTCAGGTTTTTTGTAGGTTGCCATGGTTTTAGAAACGAGTGTGTGCTTAAAGATAGAGCCTCAGCATCAGAAGGAAGACAGTCTCTATCCTGCCCTTTGGCTCCAGTGTCTGAGGCTTTGGCTCCCTGAAGAGAGCTGTGCCAGAAAAACTTCATTGGGCCAAACTTAGTCAAAAAGCTTTCTGGCAACTAGAAGGCAAAGAATGTGAAAGCAAAGTTATTCCTACAGGCACCCCCTGTGCAAAGCAAGCCCAGGGCCCACGCACATTGCCTAACAAATCTCTCCCTGCAACAGCAGCAGCAAAAATACAAAGAAACACAGACCTCTCAAACCTGCTGTTGAGTGAAGAGGGTCATGCTCTCCTGTTGCCCCACTCTGCCTGGGTTTGGAGGGGTTCTCTGCTACCCCTTTTATACCCACTCTTGCATAAGCAGTGCCCTCCCTCCTCCCCTCCACTGCCCTCGTTTCTCTTCAAAACCTGCCTCTGTTTTTCCTGCTTGTTATTCATGGTCGGTGCTGAGCGGGAGCAAAGAGGGGTGGAAAAACACTGGTGCTGCAGTTATGGGTTCCCTTGCAGCCATGCTCAGAGGGATTGACCCTCTTGGTCAGCCTTGCTCTTCTGAAGGACTAATGGGGAAGATGAAGTTCTTTTCTCCCGTGGGGTCACAGTGTGAGGGATAATAAATAACTCAGCTCACAACCACACACCTTCTCATGGGCTTTTCCCAGGTTGAGTTGCCATGTCTGACCTACATAGATTATGAATTAATATATGGCTCACTCAGATGTTTCCTCTCTCTTCTGCTTTGGTAAGGGGAGAGAGTCCGGGGTCTGGAAAAGACCCCCCAATGGAGAGGGCAAACAGCCACTGGGAAAAGGATGGGAAAGAAAGGCAAAAGAGAATGCCCGTGTGGGAGGATCTGGCAACAGGAAAATGGGGAATTATTGCTTCGTTGGCTGGTGCAGTGGTTGCCCAGGTGCTGGAAGGACCTCTGTGTGAGAGACATACAGGAAAAAGCTTTGTACAACAGCCAAGTACCCACAGACACCAAGATGCTTCAGTTTGAAAGAGAAACTACTGGTATGGGGAGTATAAATATAAAATTATGAAGATGAACAGAAAGCCATGAATTACTGCTTTGTAATAATGCCAGAATCAGTTGGTTCCCAGGAAAATTATCAGGTAGCAAATGTCAATGATATAAACTGGGGAAGAACTACCATAGGATGCTGGGGAGACCAAAGTCTTAGCTGGTACAAAAAGAGATTAAAAGAAATCACAGAGGGCATGGCCACTGGAGCTGAAGAGCATGATGGCCAAGGTGAAATTGCTGGCAATTGTTATCTCTGGTGAGGAAAGGATGTGCACAGCTGGGGGCTTTTGTTGTTTGTTTTGTTGTCGTTGGTTTTTTTTTTAACTGTTTTGATAAAACTTTAATGAGGAATAGATTTGCATGGGATTTTTCCCGTGTTTTCTCTGTACACCTTACCTTGTTGGCTGGAACCACTTTTCTGTGAAAGCAGCTTGTGAGCATGGGGGATGTACTCAGCTTGCCCAATCTTTTGTGTAAAGAGGATTGCAAAAATGCTTTTCAATAATAGCATTCAAAGTACAGATGATGAAAGAGAGAGATTATCCCGCTTCTGCCACGGGTTCTCGTGGCAAACAGCAATGGAAAAATCAGTAACGTGGCTGCTACAAACCCCGACCCTCTGCCACTCCTGTGCTGGGGCAGAGGGACGTGGTGTGCTGGTCTGGATGCTGCCAAATTCACATCGTGAGTGGGTGGCCAGAGAACAGACTGAGGTAGCTGGGCACTTCCCCAAAGGGCATGTGTGGCATGATTCCACCACTCTCCTTCCTCACAGGAGCAGAGGTGCCCTGGCTGTGCTGGCTGCCCTGGTGGTGCTGCAAACCCTCTGTGCTGGAGGAGGGAGCATCACCATCTCCATCTCTGGCTGCTTCTCAAGCAACAGTGCCCTTAAGGGAAGTTTGTGTGCTGATGATCCCCTATCTGTGGAGCTCTTCTAATGATTTAATCCCCTAATGAGCTTATATTAACACTAGCACGTGTTGTTCCAGCTTATAATTATACTTGTTTTCTTATGATTCTGTTTGCAGGCCCTGAGTGTAGAGATTGTTTGAAATGTTTGGAATTTTTTCCTCTCCCAGTGGAAGACACCGTTTTTAACAGCATTTTAAGAATGGCCTGCACAAGCACACGGAGGCATGACTGTGTGCCCCCTGTGAGAGGGCAAAGAGAACCTCCTACCTTGAGAATCTCAAACTATTTTGTAGTCTAGTAGTTGTATTGCTGATCTAAAATTGATTTGGGGTCTTTCCTGTGACAGATGCTGTGCCTGTGAGGAACAAGAGATACTCCTGGACTGAAGCAGCCAGGACAGAGCAACCCTGTGTCATGCAGCAGTTTGGCAGCATCCCAAGGACAAGCAGCCAGGGTTCCTGACTCTCAGCCTAGCCTGTTACCTATTGAATCATGCTGTATCTCCATCCCTTAGATGAAGTCCTGAAGCTGTTTCCCAAGATGAGCAAGGGGAGCAGCCAGGTGATCACTGTCTGTGAGATGTCACAATATTCATCTCCAAAAGTCTCCACCCTGAAACACCCTCCTCCCCTCAGTATTGCAAGGTTGCTGCATAAAGCTCAGTGAAGATTTACTGCCTGGGGAATCCTCCATGTGAGTCTGTCGCAGGCAAATCTTTGCTGGCACTACTGGGACTTTGAAACTCTCACTGCACATTTTGGTCCTAAGCCAAATCATCCTCAGGGCACCACGCATGACAGTTGTTGTCTCCTAGCCTGGAAATTCAAAGTGTAGCCATGGAAAGACCTTTGGAAGCCACAATACCTCTATTCCCTGTGCATACAGAAGTTCCCCTTGTCTTTTCCCCACCCTCTCTCAAGCTACTTCCACCATTCCTTCTGCTCCTCTTCCCACAGCTTCTTGTTCTGGGTGGGCGAATAGTTATGAGCAGCAGGAGTCCATTATTTTAGCTGCTATTGAGTGTTCTTTAGTGTTCCTTAGTGAGAAACAGGCTGGCTCTTCCCATCCTTGGGGGGGTTATGGGTCTCTTCTATTTTCTGGAGTCACAGCCAGAGAAAGGCAACTCCCACACAGCCAGCCACACAGCTTGCAGGGCCAAAACTGGGACTCTTGGGACAGCAGCAGCAATTTTCACTGCTCCAAATATGATTTATAGTATAAAAAAGGACAGATCCATTTGTGACCTGAGGGAAAGGTGTGACATTCAGAGTCTCTTGAATTTGAGGGATGCCCAACTGACACAGAAGAAGTGTTGGCCACGCTGGACTCTGTCTGGTCCTCAGGTTCTGGTAGGAAAATGGGAATGTTGAAAGCAGAGAAAGAGCCTGAGCCAGGCTGCGTTACATTAAGGGGAGAGACTGGCAGGATCTCTCTCCTCGGGCTGCTGTGCAGATCCACCCCCTTCCCAGGCTGAGTTCCAGCCACACCACGCTGAACTGGGAACCGAATTCCCACGCCAGCACCAGTGCGGAATGAGTCCCAGGTCTAAAGTTTTCCAAAGAAGGTGGAGACAGGGTGAGGACGGGTGTTAACCCCGGGGGTGCCGCCCGGCAGATCCCTCTCTCCTGAGCCGAAGCTGCCTCCATGCGGAGCTGCTCCGCAATGCCGCTCCCAGCTCCGCAGCATCGTTCCCAGCTCCTCAGCATCGCTCCCAGCTCCCCAGCCTCGCCCCCAGCTCCCCAGCATCACTCCCAGCTCCTCAGCATCGCTCCCAGCTCCCCAACATCACTCCCAGCTCCCCAGCATCCCTCCCGGCTCCACAGCGGCCGTCACAGCTCTGCTGCCAACAACTTTTGGAAAAGTTATTATCTACTGGACTTTGTTAAACCAATAATTCTGAAAATGAGACGAGGAAAAAGTTAAATGTAAAGCCAGGGGTGGTTTTGTACAGGAAAGACTTGTAATTGAAGTTTTCTGGGGTTTCAGTCAGTGGCAAAAATCCATCTTCTTGCAGATCGCAATTTCCTGCTCCTTTGTTTTCATTGGATGACTTTTAAGCAAGGGTTTAAATGTTTGCTCCAGTTTGGGGTTCATTCCATTTTTACTTTGCTTTCTTTTTCCACCTTTTCAATACTAACTGTAAAAACATGAAATAACATTTTAACTTAAGGGATAAAGCTGAGGAACAGGAAATTCAGCCCAGGATATTCCTAGGGAGAGAAGAATTAAGAATGCCCCCTGGTCAGCAGGCTGAAATGTACCATGATGAAAGCCTCTGAAAACCATAAGCTTCTCACCCCCCCACTTCTCCCCGGGAAAAAAAAAGATCAGTGGGTGCTTTTACAGCCATTCTGCCAGGAAAATCTGAGCTTCCCTAGGGATTGCCTCTGAGGAGGGGTGTTGAAGACGTGCTGCAGCCTGGCTCCGTTCCCACACTGCCACTTGGTGTTTCACAGTCAAAAGAAAAAGAATAAAAATAATCTTAAAAGCCCTCTTTTGTTTGTAGAATGGCCTCTCCTCCAAAGGAATGAATTCATGCAGAGGTGTGTGCTTAGCTCTGACATAAGCCTGGAGCAGTACCTCAGAAAGCTGAGCCTGTTTGGCTGGGTAAAGCACTTAGATGGCTGTCTAATGATGGCATTTCAGCTGCCAGCACAGATAATGCTGTTTGTTGCTTACCAAAGCACACAAGAATGCACTTTTCATATTGCTTTCTGGGTATGCAAAGGGGGAGGTGCCCCATGGGGGACACTGGGCAGAGCAGAGCTGCCTCCCAGCCTCGGGGGGGCTGTAAGGGTGGGGGTAACCTGGGCAAGGTGAGCAATGGTGGGGGTCTCCACTCAGGGCAACAGCTCTTCACCCACCTTCTCTGGGCTTTGCAAGATGTTTGGCCCCTGTCACCACTTCATAGCTTGGCATGGCAGTGATGCCAAGCTGCAGGTGATGTGAGCATGAAGAGTACACTTGGGATTGATGTCTCTTTATGAGAAGGATCTTTTGCAATCACACAGCACAGAGAAAGCAGCCAGGCTCTGGCCTCTCACCTTTCACCATTATGCAGAATGATAATGCACATTCACTGCAATTTTCGGATGCTCCTTTGAGATTTTTTTTTTCTTTAATCATCTCAGGGCAGGATTTTCCAAGGGTGCTTCTTAAAACCCCTTCCCTTGATTTCCAGCCCCCTTTTTCTCATTGGTCTCCAGTGTTTTTCACTATGCTGGTTTTTTTATAAGGCTGTCCAGTCCTCAGTAGCAAACCCTGGAAACACCAGAGACAGCACCTATCACCTTACTGCTGGAAAACAAAGGAAAAAACCTTAAAAATCAGCCCCAAGCTGCACTCTGTTTCCTCTGTTATATTGTTGCAGCAATATAACATGTCCCCAGTTTGCAAAGTGTGTGCAGGAGCATGTGCAAAGCCTGCCAGGCTGCAAGCCACTGGGCAGAAGTCCACGCTCTGCACTGAGCCAAAGTAATGGAAAGTGTAAGAGAGAGCTTGGTTTCATGTGACCGTGACTGTGGCATTTGGATTCAAATCAGTGCAAGGTTCAGAGGGTGCCAAGTGGTATGAAATGAGACTAATCTCAGAGACAGAACAAAGATGTTTTATATAACTGTACAAATTCAAAGGAGGAAGGAAGGGCAGAGAGCTGCTGAGCATTACAGGTGGTACCTCAGTTCATATAATATCTACCCTTAAATCTTTGCAAATAAAAAGAGAGACAAGAAAAAAAACAGGCATGTCTCTCCAACCCCCAGAGAAAGAGCACAAAATGAAATAATCTAGCCTTGGAGAAGGTCAGATGATACTGAAGAGGCTTAGCCAGCAGGAAACAAGAAGTGGAGGACATCAGATCAGTCAGGTTAAAGGCTGTGGATAAACCCTCCAACATTAAACTGATGACAGGGCATGAGGTTGAATGACAACTGGCTTATGAAAGACTTAATCAGGTTACTGTCATTAGAATAACCAACTTCAAATCCTGAGTGACCAGCATCCACCTGATGTTAATGGGGAAGGAATCACATGTGACTCAAAAAGCACATGCCATCTGATGAAAAGCAGGGGCTGAAAGTCAGAGCTGGAGCATAATGCTAAGGCCAAGGAGAAGTGGAAAATTATATTTTCCTACATCAGGCCTTTTGGGTTCGCCTTATGCCACCTTTTATTCTATGAATTCCAGATGGAGAGGGAAAGAATATGAGTCTCTTGGCTAAAAAGCAGTATAGGAATAGGCATTTAATGGGAGAAAACTCCAGGCAGCTTTAATGTTCGTGGCCAGTCTGTGCATCACTTGTGCTGCCAGACTGCTACCCTGAAATCTTCCCTGGTGCTGTGGCTCACAGAGACATCTTTGCAGACCACAGGAACCTAATGATGGCCAGAGGTGCTCTGTTGGGAATTCATTCCAGCTGATACCTATTTCTTGGTGGACAGTGCCTTCACATGCCAAGATCAAGGACAAACCTGCCCTATCCCCCCTGCTGGGAGAGGGCCAGTGGGCTGGAAGTTTACTGTTCCCTGAGGCAGTGCAATCATGGGAGGAAGGACTTTATTACTCAGGGCTGTCCTTTATTGCTTTAATGTCACAATATGTCTGTTGCAACAGCGTGCCAAAGGAAAATGTACACAGGCTCTTTCTGTGTTCACCTGCTGTTCCAGGGAGTGTTAAAATCTACCATGTTTACTCTCCTCGGGCCACAGCAGTTGTGGAGGCTGCATGTCCAGGATGCTGAATGTCTCCTTCCTCGGTCATCATGTTAGTCTGGTGTACAGCCCATGCAGAATTGCTGTGGATAAGTTCCTGGTTGCATCTGGGATGTGGGATACGTTGCATCCCTGGGCTTGTCTTACTACTTTCACTCACCTTAGCATCATGGCTGGGATCCTTCTCACTTGGCTGTATGCAATTAAAAGCTGGGCAGCTACCCTAAGCTACTCCATGGGTGTCCATCCACAGGCAAACAAAAGACACAGTCACCATCAGTGGGATCATATGGATGAGTACACAGTGAGTCACTTTCTGGAGATGATGATCTTCTGCACTGAGTGTAGAAGAAGCTGAGATGAGTAATTTGGGGTCTACTGCACAGACCTGAAGTTCAGTCAAAGGAAGGCCACAGGAGAACCAGGCCTGCCTCTTCTCATGTGTTTGGACAGCATCCATATGTTGGGACAATAGGAACTTGGTCCTAGCAGGGTGTCTGCAGACATCAACAATAGATGCAATTATGGTGAAACATGGAAAATATATGCTCTGAAAAAGAAAGCCTTCCTCACAACACTGCTGTGAAAAAAAGCAGAATAGAAAGGAACTGATTCTGTTTTACCTATTTACTCTTCATAAATCTTCTGGCAGCAAGCTTGACTGGTCCACCAAAAGGCCAATTAAAGCAAAGGGAAGCCGAGCATTGTTTTTACTGAGGACTGTGTTTTGTATTACAGGAACTGTAATTTGTTCCAAGAGGAACTTCCCTTTCCAAGCAGAGAGGAATATCCATGCCCACCTGGCTCTGAGCCTTGCTGTTACTCCTTCAGAGTATCCACAGCATGTTGACTGGCATTCTCACCAGCACAGTGTTTTACTGTCCAACATGAGACACGATGCTGCAGGTAAAAGCTGGGCAGCAGAAGCAGGACAGGTCATGAAACCTGGAAACCATCAGCAAGCATGTATGTGCTGGGTTTTAAAATCCCATGTTACAATGCACACAGAACTCCTTCAACGTGTGGCCCATTAAAACCCCTCCTCAGGCTAATGTTTCCTGATGCTTCCCCTGGGCTTGCCCTGCTGCTTGGTCCATGTCCTGCTCTGAGCCCTCCCCGGTAGCTCCTGGTCCATGTCCTGCTCTGAGCCCTCCCTGGTAGCTCCTGGTCCATGTCCTGCTCTGAGCCCTCCCCAGTAGCTCCTGGTCCA